>CM039680.1:170099461-170534461 GCA_022537955.1 Schmidtea mediterranea
TATTATTAAATATTATTATTTTAAGAATTACTAAATGGCATGTTAACTAATATACATATTATGATTCTCTCAATCTAATTGATATGTGGTATGCTTCAAATTGTATCTGACATGTTTGTATGAATCAAATTGTGATGACCAATATTTTTCATTAACCAAATACTCAACATTTGCCATGGATATATTTTATCGCTGATTCACTGCAATAACAAATTTATTTTTACTAACATTTATTAAACATTCCATTAATAAATTACTTTAGATTTTTATTCAATAAATGGTGATAAGGATATAGAAGTTGGTTGAATTTATTGAATAAACTAACATTTAATTAGGTGTATATGGGGGTCAAGAACCTTAATAAATGATAGGGCTTTTGGCATTTCAAATGCTGATATCATTCTAGCAAAAATTAATAAATCCTAACATCTGAATTAGTTGAATGTTTTGTAGATGTTTGATTCAACAATCATGATGAAATTCTCGATCTGAATCATGCTCGATAAAATAAAATTATAAAAAATTCGAAAAAAACTGTCGATGAGAAAAGATTTTCTGACATGATCAATTCTCGAATATTAACAAGGCTTCATTCTATATTTACCTGTGCACAATAATTATAGTTTTTTCTATGTTTCAAACCACTACTAAAACCTCAAACGAAATGTGAAAGTTGTGGTATATTATTGAAGATATCATTTTGCTTGTTATAATATGTAATATGAGTTAAAATATCATTTCTGTTTTACCAATTGAATATTGATAAAAGTTACGACCAGTTTATAAAACAAAGGGGGCTTCAAAACTTCCAATAATTCTAAAATAATGTTTTGATGTGTTTGTCTAACGTTAAAATAATTATCAACAGTGAGTATCATAATTTACATGAAAGTACCCCAAATTATTACCCTGTTTTCCATAACAACATTAGGACTGTTAATTGTTATGAAATAGGTAGATTTTATATGTGTGATAATACCTTCCATTGATTAAATTGATACCTCATTGGTTAAATCTTTTTATATGTGATTTGCTCATTTTGTTATTGATTGATTATATCATCTGCGACCCAATTGCTGATTTGATGATAGATGTCATGAATGTTATACATAGTGAATGCAGTTGTGTCAAACTTGTTCGTGCATATGTCAACTTATGTTATGATACTATTTATAACCCTTTAAAATTAATTATTTCCCATTTATTTACATACCACAATGATATGTAACCCCTTCATCGAAACATGATGTAATCTTGAATGATATGTTTTTTAGATTCAAAATCATACGACAATTCATGGATAAATTCGATTAATTAAATCATGATCATTTAAAAAAGCTATGATCTTTTATTGCAACAGTTATTTAATTTCGATGATAATTGATCTCATTTCAATTATTTTTACATAAAAAAGCGCGTGATGAATACGTATCATGATTTAACAAAACCTATACATCCCCATCTAAATACATTAAGTACTCAAGTTATGATGCCAAATATTTGTAATATTAGTTTTAGCATTCTAGTATCAGAACTAATCTTTTACTCTGTCAACATTATTAAAATTTATGATTATTATATTATTATTAATATTATATTATTGTTAACCTATTTTATTAAAATAATTTTCGCAAGTATTGCAAGTTGGTGTCATATTTTATGATTTTGTTAAATTTCCTAAAACGTTATTATCTTTACAATTAATTCATAAATAATTTGATGGTAATCATTTAATAAATTTTGCTGGTTACATTCACTTCGATTCAATATTCAGTTAATAAACAATGTAACAACTTTACATAAAACTTTTTATATTGTTTTACTTAAATATTAATGAATTATGCATAAAATATCATTAATTTGTAACAAAACATGATAATAACCTAATTCAATTTGTTTTAGAATACTTCGATTACAAAACATTATTATATCCTTGTGAACCTGTCAAACTGGTATTCCATCATAAAAAAAATATATAATATAGATAAGTTTTGATCACTTGTTTCCGTATGATTTTTTTTATAATATTTATGTTGCAATTATATCATTATTTAAATGCAATTCGTTGCAATTTATTACTCAAACTTTCGAGGATTATGAAGAGGTTTGCAGACATTAAGGTTCATATACTATTAGCTATTTTTCAAGCTTCTGAGTATTATCTTCAGGTTTTTTTTGACTTTTTTAATTTCAAATCTTATTTTTAGATCTTCTTAATAAATTATTACATTTCTTCGCATTGGTTAATACATAGTATAAAATACAGATGACATACTATAATATTTTTTAACATGCAAACTGAATTTTATGATGTTGAAGACATTATAGCCATTAACCTTACATCTCAGATTTCATCACTTAAAATTTCAATTGCCAATACCATTAATCATACCAATATCATCGGTATTTGCAGATTGAATTAGTAACACAAATTTAAAATACAATGAATATCAGTTAAGAAAGCGGATAACAACATATCTCTTGGCACGAGAATGCCAAAGTTTACTATTTGCTAATAAAGAAGTAAATTTTATTGAAAAACTTCATGGTATACACATACCATCATTATACACAAAGGATAGAAGGATCAATCAGATGATGTCTGACTCCAATTTGGAAAGTCAATAGTGCTAGAATGTCATTTTTAATAAATATTTTCATAAAATATCTGGGGTTTTATTGTGTAGATTGCGTTTCCATTGTTTATTGATTCACATTGAGGTGGTAATTGTAGGAAATTAGTTTCTTTAGTTGATTTATATGTAGTTAACTCCTCTATTATATATTTATTGTACCACTGATAGCCATTTTTACTAACATACCACATAGTGCAAATCAATTTACTCATTTCAAATCACAGATTAGAATAATTATCACAATATATTATTAAGTTAAAAATGTTTATTTAAAATTATTGAGTTCAAAATTTAAGGTAAAACTTATAAATTAACTTATCTTATCATTTATTGTATGTATGCACGTTTTGATAATTTAATAGAGTAAAACATAATATCTCTTCAATTACTTAAATTTTAGAATCTTTAAATATTCAATGTTGGATAAACAACTGATGACGACGAATGCTCTTGTAATATTATAATAGAACGAAAAATTGTTAATGAAATGAGTATAATTAATAAAAGTTTAAGTTTATAATATAATATATAGTATTAATTAATAATTAATAGATCTGTTGATATTACAGATACTTTTAATTTTAAGTGTATATATACTAATATATATCTATACAAATAGATTGGATAACACAGAATACCTAATTATTTTTTTCAATTATTTGCTTTTGAGGTATTTTCAAGTTTTCACACTTTTAATTTCAAATATTTTTAAACTCTTTACAGAATTATGATATATCAAATTTTCAATTTTACTGGATTATGTTAGTTCACAAATGTAGATGAATACAAGTGAATGTTAACAAGACTTGATTGATATATATTAAAACTATGTTTTTTATTAATTGATTTTGGGAATTATAGTTATAAAAAAAACTTTACAATTATATTGAATTAAATATACCGCGTGCTAATATACCATTATTTTGAAACTCCCATCATTCGATTTCGTATTGAGTTTAATGGATGATTATTTGTTTGAATTTTTTAATATAATCATATCTTACCTATTTATTTATTTTTATTTACAAGCTGGTCGTAGGCGGCATATATTCCTCCTTTAGTCTGGCAAATAATATTTGGATAGTAATAAACATATAATATAATTTAGTGCCTATGACACTTTGTAGTGATCGCCGCATGAAAGTTGTTTTTTGTATGGGCTTGACAGCTAAGCCTAATTGGTGCAATCATGAGCCGAGCCCCGGGTATTTGGCACCTCACTTGGTCTGTCAATATTAGCATTAAACTTTATATTGCTCTCTTTAATTATCGTAATTTTATTGTGTTTAACTTATAAGATCTCAGCCATTTCAAGGTATCATGAATTTGGCTTCTGAATGTCTCATCAATAAGTTTGTTATCAGGAATTTCGAAAACTATGTTAATAAAACTGTATATAGAAATAAACTTGTACACATTTTCATTACTTTTATTTATTATTTTTGATTATTTTATTATTAGTTGCTTTTTATAAATTAGGTTTGGTCTGTTCCACTATAGTAAAAGTAACTTGATATTTTCTTTAGACATAATACACATTTTATACATCACCGAATGATCACATAAATATTACACAATTCACCCTTTGAGTTTTAACATTGTATGAACAATATGAATGCCCACTGGGTTTAAATTTAAATATTGCTTTTTAAATAACAACATTGAACATGAGATTGTTTTGTATACTTATCCAAGTTATCCTTGTTTTATTCTCATTTATCTTGCTATCATGTAGGCTGAAAACTCTCGATATTTGCAAATCTAGATGAACATCCCATGCTACCCAGCAATATTAAGCATTATTAATTTCTGTCAGGATATATCATATTTAGAAATAATACTACAACTAGTAATTTCATTGTGACTTTTTGAACGAATATTCCTACGAAGAATCTTGAATGTTGTGATGTTTAAAAGGACTTCATTATTTTTGTGTATTAAATAATCATAGGGTTTCTGTGACGTTATATCGATTATCTTTAAAAAGCTTTGGGCATTCCCCATTAATACGAATCTCTGTCTATCTAATTTAGAAAAGATATACATTAATTAAAATAAAAATAAACCTCTTTGTATCATTAAAGGTAGATTTCTGAATATCTAATGTCATTTTATAGAGAGAGTAAAATATTGTTTTTTTCACTTTATATATATGTTTGTGTGGAGTGTGTGTGTTTCAATGTCTTTGTTACACATTAATAATATTATTAAACATTTGCACGCACATGACTCTATAAACATATGGTCAATAGGAGCGCATGAATAATAATTAGAACATATACAATATAAGCGCTTTGAGAGTAACAAGCACATTGAAACATAGGAATATTTAATTAAATTTTTTGTATAAACATATAATAATAAATAAAAATAATATAATTAAATAGAATTAAAAATTTCAAAAAAAACTATATAAAGTATAGACATTATAAATTGAAAAAATGTTAAAAATTCAACCAGTCCGTGACTTTGAACAAATGTTATTGAATACGCATGACCCTAACTTGGAATGACCTGAAAAAATAAATATTTTAAAATTAATATATTAAAAATAAATATTTATAAATAATAATTAAAAAATAAAATTTTTAAAAATAATAATAATAAAATTAGAATAAAATTTACAAATACTATACTACTTTATAAAAGTAGTAGACATATTATAATTGAAAAAAATGATTAAATTCCGGTGACCTTGAAAAATATTGATGAGTCACCATGAACCTTACCTACTTCTTGGTGACCTTGCTACTTGTGCCTCTTGAATTAGGGGGATGGTCATCCCAATACCTTACATATAATATATAATAATTATAATAATATAATAATAATAATAATAATAATAATAATATTAATAATAATAATAATAATATAATAATAATAATAATTTAATAATAAAATATAATATAGAATATTAATAATAATAATAAATAAATTTACAAAATATATACTACTTATTTTATAAGTAGTAAATTAAAATTTAAAATGTTTAAAAGTAATATGACCTTGACCTACTTGATGACCTTGACCTACTTTTCAATGACCTTGAAATTATGATGACTCATCCAATCACCTTTACAATAATAATAAATAATAATAATAATAATAATAATAAATAATAATAATATTAATAATATAATATAATATAATTAATATTAATAATAATAAATAATAATAATAATAATATTAATAATAAATAATAAAATATTATTAATAATATAATAATATATATAATTAATAATAAAATATTAATAATAATATAAAATAATTTACAAATATATACTACTTATTTTTATAAGTAGTAAATTAAAATTTAAAAATGTTTAAAAATAATATGACATTGACCTACTTTTGAATGACCTTGACCTACTTTTCAATGACCTTGAAAAATAATGATGAGTCATCCAATCACCTTGACAATAATAATAATAATAATAATAATAATAATAATAATAATAATAATAATAATAATAATAATTATAATAAATAATTAATAAAATAATATTAATAATAATATTAATATAATTTAATATTAATAATAATAATAATTATAATAATAATAATAATAATAATATTAATAATAATAATATTAATAATAATAATAATATTAATAATAATAATAATAATAATAATAATAATAATAATAATAATAATATTAATAATAATAATAATAATAGAAATATTAATAATAATAATAAAATAAATTTACAAAATATATACTACTTATTTTTATAAGTAGTAAATTAAAATTTAAAAATGTTTAAAAATAATATGACCTTGACCTACTTTTGAATGACCTTGACCTACTTTTCAATGACCTTGAAAAATAATGATGAGTCATCCAATCACCTTGACAATAATAATAATAATAATAATAATAATAATAATAATAATAATAATAATAATAATAATAATATAATAATAATAATAATAATAATAATAATAATATTAATAATAATAATAATAATAATAATATTAATAATAATAATAATAATAATAATATTAATAATAATAATAATAATAATATAATAAAATATTAATAATAAATAATTAATAATTATATAATAATAATAATAATAATATTAATAATAATATTAATAATAATAATAATATTAATAATAATAATAATAATAATAATAATAATAATAAAAATAATAATAATAATAGTAATAATAATAATAATATTAATAATAATAATAATAATAGAAATATTAATAATAATAATTAAATAAATTTACAAAATATATACTACTTATTTTTATAATTAGTAAATTAAAATTTAAAAATGTTTAAAAATAATATGACCTTGACCTACTTTTGAATGACCTTGACCTACTTTTCAATGACCTTGACCCACTTTCCAACGACCTTGAAAATTTTTGACGACTCATCGAATGACCTTGAATGAGTCATGGTCTTTGTTTAAATGACCTTGAAAAATTTTTGATGAGTCAGGGTCTTTGTTTAAATGACCTTTAATGAGTCATTGTCTTTGTTCTAAAAAAATTTGTACTTTTAAACTTAGCGCGAAAAATTTTTTTGCCGGGGGGTGGGGGGTATGTGAGCTAGAGGGCCTGTATCCCACTACTAATGTGTAGGTTCGATATGATATATTCCAGATCTACGAAAGGGTTTGGTATTGTAGGTATATAGAGGACTTCAATTGCTATTACACATGGTAGACTGTTCATTTGAATCATAAGGTTATTAAACTCATTTGACATTCCCTGTTTTTGATAGTTTTTATCATTATTGAACAATTGCTCGTGGTGATTAGTGGGATTCTTTGCTGACAAATAGAGACCTCTGTTTTTGTCATATGGAAAATTATTCGATGGGGCACCTTTTTTCCTTCAGCTGCTGCCCTGTCTACATTGGCAAATTCGTCAAATGCTCCGATAAGCTCTTTGAGTTTCACTCTTCTAGCTTCGTTGAATTTGATTAAGTGCAGCTCTCTTTCTTCAATTTCTATTTTCATGTCGTTTGGGATGCACACCGGATTTGGAAACTGCGGATAGTGATTGGAGTTCCGTCTGTGCAAATTTTATTCTGTAGGTTTCTATAGAAACTTCCGCAATGTTTGTTTATCATGCAAACATATTGATTGGGTTGTAGATTGGTTTGATTGGATTGATTGGGTTTCATGTGAAATTGACTAAATTGTACGTAAGATTGATTGAATTGTATGTCAAATTGATTGAACTGCGATTTGGATTGACTGAATTGCGTGTTGAATTGTATATGTTCTAAAATGAAGAGTAAATAAATAATCCTCTTGCGCATATGAGGTTTGCCCTTATACGCTATTAAGTTATAGATATCAATATATACAAATTTAGAAAATATTATTGACCATATTAGATTAATTTTAAATAATTTTTTAAACAAGAGTGGACATTGTGTATTGACCTGGTATATATTTGTCCAAGTGAAAACGCCCTGGTACATTTCTGACCAGTCGG
This sequence comes from Schmidtea mediterranea, assembly GCA_022537955.1. Classification (NCBI taxonomy): domain Eukaryota; kingdom Metazoa; phylum Platyhelminthes; order Tricladida; family Dugesiidae; genus Schmidtea; species Schmidtea mediterranea. The sequence goes on from CM039680.1 coordinate 170,107,560, forward strand.
TGCCGATGCCACTGCCTTTTCCACTTGTACTTTTTGTAGATTTGTACACTACTAACTACTGCCAATATTGCTATTGCTGAAATACTAGCTGATATTACATAAAAAGTCATATTGGTTTTGTTGCTTGTTTTTGAAATGCTTGTAGTTCATTCCAACTTTTTATAAGAATTGGTTTTCCCGTAGGTAATTTAATTAGTTTTTTCTTGAGTTGGATTGGTATTTTATAGGTTTTTGTCGTTATTTCATCGGTTATGGTTTGAGTTGTTACTTTCGTGGTGGTTATATTCATGTTTGGGCTTGAATTAATTTGTTGTGTTGTTGTATTTATGATTACTTTCTTTGTCATCTTGCGTTTTTTTGTCTGTATGGTTTCTACCTTTTTACATTGTATTTGTGACGTGTCGTAGTCTGTATTCCATTGGGCGCATAGAACGTATTTTGTATTGGGTTCTAAGTTAATAAATCTAGCGTTGTCTCCCCTTTCAAACTCATTAGTGGTTTTTTTCTCTCTTTTTTCCATAAGTTTTGGTTTTATATTTGTTGATTTTAAGTATAAGTCTCTTATCGGCTTTTATTTAGATTAAATACGTTAATTTCGTGAGTGAAATATTTATTATAATATCTCTATCTCCCATAAATTCTGTTTTATATTTTTATTTAATATTAGTTGTATTAATTATTCCTATGATTGTTAAGAAGATTGTTGACATCATTAATCCTTTCTGGGATCGTAAATTATATCTATGTGATGGTTCCTCTATTATTTCTGACTCCGCTAATTTGCATCTATTTACATGTACTACTATGGGATCCTCATTTTTATGTTTTTGTATATGTAAGTTTTCGTTGATTACTTTAACTACTTCATATGGGCCTTTAAATGGTCTTGCTAGTTTTGTTGTTTTACCTTTTCCCACTTGTGGAGACATAAGTCTAACCTTATCTCCCACCTTAAAGGTATGGGGTTTAATTGTTTTATCGTAGTCATCTTTATATTGCTCTTGTCTAAACTTAACTTTTAAATTAGCTACCTTATATACCTCTTGCATTCGCTCTTGCATTAAAGTTACATAGTCTGGTGCGTCTAAATATTGTGATACTCGTGGTTCAAAAACTGTATCAATGGGTGTTGCAGGTTCTCTTAAAACATTAAAAAATATGGTGAATACCCTGTTGTCTCGTTGGGTGTGATATTATGAATGTATGTGCATTGACTCACGTATTCATCCCACTCATTTTGATTTTTCCCCACAAAAACCGCTAATCTACTAAGAAGTGTGCCGTTAAATCTTTCTACTAACCCATCCCTTTGAGGATGATAAGCTGTTGTGTTAACTTTATGCATGTTAAATATGTTAGCTACCCTTTTGATTGTTTCACTCATGAAATTTGCTCCCTTATCTGTAAGTAGTTTTCTAGGTGTGCCGATTTTGAAAATAATTTTTTCTATAAGTAATTTGGCTACTGTTTCTGCTGTTTCATCCTTGGTTGGGAATGCCTCTGCCCATTTAGTAAAATAGTCACTAAAAACTAATATATGTTTATTTCCATTAATAGTGGTAGGTAGTTTGCATAAAAAATCCATAGCACATAGCTCCATTGGCGATGTTGTAGCTGGGATTGAGTGTAAAGGTGCTTTAGTCTTTGTCCCCGTATTTTTTCTAGTTGCGCATATTGTGCATGCATTACACCATCTTTTAACATCTTTTTTTAAGTTATCCCAATGATATTTTTGTAATAATCTGCTTGCTGTTTTTCTGCTTGACAAATGACCCCCTAGAGCACCATCATGATATTGTAACAAAAGAATTTGCCTTAATTTTTGTGGTACTACTATTAACTGTTTTCCACTAAAACCTCAATAACAACTAATTTCTTTGCAATTTTATATTTTTGATTTGTCCCTTTTCTAATTTCCTCTTTAATCTTAGAAATTTCTAGATCTTTACTTTGTTCCTCTTGTATGTCTATGGGCTTTTCTGTTACTAAAGTAAAAACTTCTAATGCTCCTAGCTCAGGAATGCGTGATAGAGCATCTGTATTTTTGTTTATCCTTCCGGGTTTATAAATAATTTTGATATGCATGTCTTGTATTTTCATTGCCCATTTTAAAAGTCTACTTGATGTATCTTTGTGTTTCCAAAGGCCTTCTAATGGTTTATGATCTGTTCTTATCACAACTTCTGTCCCATATATGTATGGCTTAAACTGTTTTAATGCAAATACTATGGCGTAGCATTCTTTTTCTATAGTTGAGTATCTAAGTTCTGCTCCTTTTAATGTTTTACTCGCATATGCTATTACGTAATCTTTACCCTTTTCCTCTTCTTGTCCTAAGACTGCCCCTACGGCTTTCCCGCTGGCGTCCGTCATGACGATAAATTGTTTCTTAAAGTCTGAGTATCGTAATATTGGTGCTGTTATTAATTTCTCCTTTAACTGATCAAATACCTTTTGATGTTCGAGTGTCCATTTCTTTTGTGGTTGATTGATTTTATCATTTATTGTCTGTACTATTAATACTCCTTTACTCTCTCCTTTTGTTTTGATTCCTTTTGTTAGTTCTATCATGGGTGCTGCTATTTTTGCGTAATCTTGTATAATTTTACGGTAATACCCGGTTAATCCCAAAAATCCTTGTACTTGTTGTAACGTTGTTGGGACTGGAAAATTTTTAACAACTTCAATTTTATCTGGGTTAGGTGTTATACCCTCTACCGTGACTATGTAGCCTAAAAATAGCGCTGATGGCTCTGCCCATTTACATTTTGTCGGTTTGATTTTAATCCTAGCCTTTTTAGTCTTTGTAACACATTTGCTATGTCATTTAAATGTTCCTCAAAAGTTTTTGATGCAATTAATATATCATCCATATAGACTGCGCAATGTTGTACATCTACTAATATTGTATTCATTAGGCGTTGAAATGTTGCGGGTGCATTAGTTAACCCAAAAGGTAATCTAGTGTATTTGTACAATCCATCTTCAATGACAAAAGCAGTTTTTTCTGCATCCCCCTCTTCCATTTGAATTTGCATATACCCCTTATTTGTGTCAATAACTGTGAAATACTTAGTATCCCTGAGTATATCATATTGTTCTTGTGCTTTCGGAAATGAGTATGAATCTTTAATTGTTACATCATTTAATTTACGATAGTCAATGCACATTCTAATTTCACCATCTTTTTTTCTAACGGGTTCGATGGGTGATGCCCATTGTGAAAAACTTTGTTTTATTACACCTGCCTCTTTCAACTCTTTTATTTGTCGCTTTATCTCTTCCCTTAGTTTATAGGGTACCCCATAAGGTCGTTGTTTTATTGGTCTGGCGTTCCCCGTATCGATTACATGTTTAATGATTCAGTATCTCCCAAATCAAACTCATGTTTTGCAAATACATCACTATATTCATCGAGTAAAGTTTGTAGTTGGAATTGTTGGGTTTCATTTAAGTAGTTATTATTAATTTTTACTTTATCATAGAATTTAACGTTATTTATCTTACTCGGTTCGACCATTTGTTCACTGTTATCTCTCATCATCATCGTTTCACACATTTCCAATGTTTGTTCTAATTCACCTTTGAACAACTTTCCCAATCTTGTTCCTTTGTGAATTTTTACATTATTTCTTTCGTAATTAGCGATTCTTATTGGGATTATTCCGTTTTTTGGTACAACACACTCGTCGATTAGCATTATATTACAGTTTTTTGTAACTGACTTATCCGGCTCAAAAATAAAAGTGTCCTCACTTTTGACGTTGACTTTAACTGGAATTATGTGATCACAGTGATATTCTAATTCGAAGGCTTCCAATGCTACTACTTCCGCAAATCTTGATTCCTGATAGTTTGCTTTTCTTTTGATTGTACCATCAGTTAAGTCGATGACGCAATTATCTAACTTGCGAAGGATATCTATCCCTAGGATGTATTCACTTCTACACTTCGTCATTACTTTGAATACGTGATTAACTGTTTGACTCGAGAAGTGAACGGTCAGTTTAATATCTCCTCTTAGTTGCATGGTATGCGATGACATAGATATCACCGTATCGTTTGTGCTTTTTATACTCTTTTTCTGACTTTCTGATAATTGATCCTCCCTTATCATGGAGGCTGCTGCTCCGGTATCTACTAGCGCCTTTATGATCCTATTATTGATCGACACTTGGATGCTTGGTCTGGCTTGATTGAGTTTTAATAACCTCTCATTTGTTTCTAGCCCGTAACATCCGTAAAATTTTCTTGTGGTACATTGACAGTTGGTTATTGTATCCAGATTACTACTCAATTCTCTTAGTTGCTGATTTTGATTGTCATACAGTCCACCTTGTGGCTGCTCTACATTTTCTGATCCGCTTGGATGATCGTCGTTTTGTTTTCTATCAATTGTTCCTCTTCCATTCGTCGATTTTTAATTAGTCGTATTTCTTTATCGTGTTTTGCCGTTATCAGATATTTTGCGACAAAGGGGCATAGACATGCCAACATCTTATATGAGTTGCCAATTACTTGTCGAAGTTGTCGTAGTGATACTAATGACGAACAGATCATTTTGAGCAGTGCCACTGTATAATATATTCCCAGTATAGTTGAGAACATATTCCCCAAAACTGCAAAATATCCCCATATGCTATACAATACTTTGTATACTACCTTTTTGAAATGTTCCTTTGATAACAACACATCGAAATTGTAATCACCACCGTGGCTACCCTCGATGACTTTACTCACCATTATTGATAATATTTTCTCTTTTTCGTTAGGAAACAACATGTGCTTTTTTGCACTTTCTATGGCATCTCGCGTGTACATACCGTTGTTATTCATATTATTTATCTCTTGAAATTCTAACTTTTTCTCAAGTTCTGTTAGTTCTAGTTTAAACGGTTTAGTTGCCTCTTTCCTATCAGACATTGTAATCCACATTTCGTCATTTAGCTGGTATAATGGATCAAGTAAATTGGTACACTTATCGATTTTCCTTGGAATATAAGTTTTATCTGTTAGTATTCTAGTTATAGGCTGTAAATACACTGTTTCTCCTTTATAAATAACGGGTAATTCGTTAGTACATTGGTTATTCGTTGCTAGTGATACACTGACCGGTTTACATTGAAAAGTCTGTAATACTTCTCCTACTACTCTCGCAAAAGTTCCTTTTTCTGCAAACAATATTGGTGCCATTAAATCTGGGTTTGTAACCGCTACAGCCATCTTTGTTCTCAATATCTCTCTATTGAGTTTGCAGTCGTTAGTAATTGTTGCTTGATATACTTTGTCTAATTGAACTAATTGATGATGATAAAAGTAATCAATTTTATTATTAAAATACGAAGATAGTTTGACATCAAATTTATCAATTTTCAATTTTGCGTCTTTAATTTCATTACTACTGATATAGATACCTTCATAGTTAGTCTTTACAACTGCTTTTCCGCATTTGATAACTTCTCCTTTTTCTACAAATCTCATGGCTTCTGCTTCTGAGTCTGCCATATATATTGTTGGGGTATCTTTTTCTTGTTCGATTACTGTTTTTCTTTTTTGATCTTTTATTCTCTTTGATTCTGCATCGGTAAATTGTTTTCCTCTGATTGTTCGGAATTTCAGTGACTTTAATTTTGTTAATTGGCATTCATATTTATCTATTTTATACACGATCATCGATTCACCAGTGTCACAGCTAGATTCATCAAGCATACAAAACTTGTGTGTCATCATTTTCTTTGATGAACTATCAAATGATGCTTTAAATTTTCTCAATTCAACATAGTATTGTCTCCGAACCACAATGTTATCTGCAATCTGACCCCATATTTTATACTTTCCTCCCATACAGTATCCGCCGGCTGATCTCCATCCGACCACATTTACTGATTGTTTCACTCTTGCCCCTACTTGAGCTTTCAATTCGATTCCATCTGTTGTTTTAATCTTTTTCGTTTTAAATGCCTCTTCACACTCGCTTGGTGTTATTATCAATGCCTCTGGCGCCCATGTCGGTACTAACATGGTCCTTGCCACTTGATTACATACAAAACTTTCCTCTGAAAACTTGATTATACACTCTTTTGCCTCTGTGTGGATAAAATCAGATTCTTGATACACATGAAAAATCTTGGGTTCGGTTATGATTAATTTGGTTGGATTCGCTTCAGGACAATTTTCCACATCTAATAATGAATACTTTTGCCCCCATTTTGGGTTCTGACAATCATAGGCTATAATCGCATTACTTCCTTTGATTAAATCTAATAATAGTGTTATTATTACTATTATTATTGAGATACTTGATTTTCCTTCACTTTTATTTGGTTTTTTCGTCGTTTTGTTCACAAGATTTTTTACAATTTCTTCGGTATCATCATTTTCTACCGTTTCGCTTTTACTCGTTTTTAATGTTTCATCATACATTATTCTCCAACCTCCTTTCAGTTTTATCCATGGCATCACATCAACTTTTAATCTCTGATATATTATTTTAGCTACTTCATTTATTTGCTCCTTTGGATTTGATCTTAGGAGTTTTTTATATCTCGCAATTAGATATGCCATTGCCGTAATTACTTTATCTCTATTTTTACCAGTTGTGAAGAGTATCCTTAAAACCACCTCCTCATTTACATCCTCTGCACTCAACTCTCTGACCTCTTTTTCCATTAACCTGATTTTTTGTATCATATTTTCAATTAATGCTGATGGTTTTGTTTCTGGATACCGTTTTGGGTTCATTGCTTTTAGAAGTTCAATTATCATAATTAAATCGTTATTATCGTCTGCTACTCTTGGATTTTCATGTCTTTTTTGTTTGCTATTTCTCTCAAACGCTCTGCAGTTTTTCGATCATCTGATTTCTCTGCTATTTCTGACTTTCGAGGTCTTCCTCTACCTCGCTTCATTGTTTCAGCATCTTGCATTATTGCCTGTTTGGAGATCGTTTCTATCGTCTCCTGCAAATTACCGTATTTATTATCCAATGGTTGAAAAATTATCTCTTTTTCTAGTGGTGACTTTGCACTTCCTTCGGATGGTTGATCCCACATTTTAAATAACATATCATAATCATTTTCTTCATTTAGTTCAACAGACGGAGTTGCTTTTCTTGAGCTAGTTTCTCTATTTATTACTGCAGATATAGTATTCTCGTCTATTGTATTTATTCCATAGTCAATCAGGTATTCGCCATCTTTCAACTCAATATCGTTAAAATATAATTTTATTTCATCATTTGGTCCCATTTTCGAGGCCATTTATCTCTTGCCAATTGTCGTATTTTGTTTACCATTGTACACACATGGACTTCTGTTTTCGATAATATCATTTGGAGAAAATATTCGTCTTTAGTATCCAATGTTATTTTTAGAGGTTCATGAAATTTCGGACTTTTTCTCACAAATTCTCCGTAACCTTTAATCATCTCTTTTAACTCTATTTCTAATTCAAACACTCGTGTTTCTCTCTAACTCATTACCATTAATGGGATTAAACTGGTTAAATATTCTGGATTAATTCTGCTTACTTGAACTTTATTTATTACTCTCAATGTTTCATTATCATCATAAGATCGTTTTTTCAAAACTTCTCTTAATTCCTCTTTCATTTTTTTCTGCCTCTCAGTTTCCTCGTTATCAATATCAACTTCATTTATAAAACACTCATACTCATTAAGTGACACCTCCGACTTTCTCTCCATGAGTCGGCTATATTGAGTTTTAAACTCCTTTAATTCCTCTCTCAAAGTATTGATTTCATTATTCGTATTAGTAATTTCTACTCCATTTATTTGTTTCACTTCTGGTTCACTTTTAAATTTTACTCTATTTGGTGACTCGCTTCTCTGATTGGTACAAACTTTTGCTAAATGACCATATCTCTGGCAGTTGTAACATCTGATTTGTCCATTGAAATTCACTTTATCTCTTCCATCATTATTATACGGGCTTGCTCGCCTTTCTCGATATTGATTTTGTCTATATGGACTTGATTGTCTGCCTCTTGAACTATTTCTATTATTTCTATTATCATACTGGCGATATTCAGAACGATTATCTCTATTATTCCCAAAATAATTGTCTCCATTATTTTTGTTGTAACGATTATCTCTAAAACTATTTCTGTTATAGTCAGAACGACTGTCTCTATTATCGTCTCTAAATCGATTTTGATTTTGTTCTGTAAAATTTAATGCATCAAATCTTTTCCTGTTTTCAGGTGATTGACTTCTACTCGAATTCGGACTATTTTTTCGTCTATTTTTTACAAAATTTAGATATAACTGCTTCATTTCTTCCCATGGAACATCATCATCGTTTTCCAACTTAGGTTTCGCCATCGTTGGCCTTTGAATCTCAACTGCATCTATAGATGCGTTGAATCTATCTCTCTGTATTGCCTCTACTCTTTTCGCTTTATGAACTAATTCATTCAAATCTCGGTATTCAACCATTATTAGTGCTTTATATAAATATTTCTGGATTCCATTCCAAAACTGATCCTCGATTAATTTTGGAGTGTGCTCTCCGGCACCAAATGCCTTTTTTGCTAATTCTGTTATCGTATATACGTATTCTCCAACTGACTCTCTAGATCCTTGATATCGATTTCTAAATTTTTGTACATTTATTTTTTGTAAATCGCTGTCAATTACTATCACTGCTCTCAAATTTTCAATAAGTTGATCGAGATTATTTCCTCTACACTCTAAATTATTATATGCCTGTAGCGCATATCCTTTTAAATACAATGGAATCCTCCTCTTTAATTCATCAGGCGTCCAACCACAAGCGTCTGCATACTGAGTAATTTCAGTGAAAAAATCGTCGAACTTTTCAGGTTCTCCTCTATAAGGTTCAATCGGTAAAATTTTAATAAAATTATTATTATTTTGATTATTATTCATTCTATATACGTTTCTATTTCTCAAATTATAAATTATTTCAGGTTGATTATCTATTTTAGATTTCAAATTAAAGTTTTAATTTATGGTCAATAATATTATTTAATAGAAATATATTTTCCCGATATATTCTACACTAACCCTCTGATCGCAATTCCTATCCCCCAAATTGTTGATACAGTAATGATTTTAAAGTCCCGGTTCGCGGCACCAAATGTTGAGGTCTCACTATTTTAGATCTCAACGTGCACTGGTATTAGTATATATATAACTTTAAAATATCAAAACACAAGATTATTATATAAGATTTATTGAATAAAAATTACCAAATATAATGTTTGATTTCGAATAAATTTCCACACGATAAAATATTCAATTCTAAACAATGCGTGCTAAACTGTGTTTTTGTTAAATGTTATATATGCGTGTTGTGTAAATGAATGCAAAAAGATTTGTTGAGCTCTGCTCCGATTTTAAGTTCTTTTTCGAGATTAATTCTAAAAGAAATATGTCGCAATATTTTTGGGAGAATATACTGAGCTTAACTCTAGTATATATACTAAATTATATTATGGGTTTTGTTTATTTTTCAATGCTATAAGAGCTATTGAAATTAAATACTTAGATGAATTTATTTTTCAATGTTACTATTAAATACTTAAATGAATTTATTTGATTTATTTTTCAATGCTATAAGAGCTATTGAAATTATTGAATGATTACAGCTGTTTTTGGGAAAGCTGTTTTAAAATTTAAATAATAATACAATAATAGTAATAATAATAATAATAACAATTATAATACTAATAATAATAATACTAGTGATTTTTACCCTTTTATTTTATTTTATTGAGTTGTACCAAAACGAATAACAAAATAAATTTAATAATTAAAATGAATTACACCCTTTACAATGAATAAAACACACGGATAAATCATTATTTACAAATGTTTAAAATAAAATACACATATAAATCAATATTTTCAAATGTTTAAATAATTGTCAAACAGGTAATGGAATAGATGAAATTGTCTAAATGAATGAATTCAACCAAATAGCAATATAATAAATGATTGTTAATTGTAGTATTATCTCTGATGTTGATTGTCTGCTTTTTCTAGTTCTGATTTGGGATTTGTTTATGATCGTTCTTCTGCGTAAATGTTGATTCTATATTTACTGGGCCCTGTTCTGTAGTACTTTGTCAGCACGAAGGTGTCTAGTGGTTTTCCTTCGTCATCTAACAATAAAATTTTCTAGAACCATACAATTCACTTGTTTCCTCACCATTCGCCTGTCGCTCGCCATTTGCTTGTTTCACACCACTAGCATAATAAACACAATGATATAATACTAAAACTAAGATATTAAAGAAAACTGAGATATTAAAGACATTATATCCAATTGAGTAATTAAGAATCGAGCTTTGAAAGTCATTTTTTCGTCCTTATTAGATTAACTTATCGTTCTTCTGGTTTTATTTAAATAATTATTTTAAAATCTAATTATTAACTATCCAATCTTTCGACGATAAAAATCGGGAACAGAGGGCAAAAAAGGCTTTCAAAGCCCGATTCTTTACTACAAATTAAGGCGAACGAAATTGGGTGATGAAGGAAGCACGGGTTAAAAAGGCAACCGATGTCAATTACATATCATCTAATTAATCAATATAAAAGGGGTAGAACGAAACCCGACAGTTCAATATTTATTATACAAATTTGGTTAGTAGCCTAGGAAATGCACAATAGAAAATAACAAATTGCTTTAAGAATCAATTAGTGGGCAAGTATAAAAAGAGTGGACAATTCAATAGAATTGCTAGTTTGATCGAAGACAAATTCAAAAGTTCAAATTGTGCAAAGAATAGAACACAGTTAGAAGAGCTTTTATTCAATAGTTGTGTATCAGAAGAGAAATATCCCACTGGAAAGGCTTATCCCATTGCTAAACAAAAATCAATTGAATCGAATCATTATTGAAAATTGTGCAAATATTCATTGAAAGCTGTGATTGTGTAGATATTGTGTGGAAAATTTCTAATCAATTGTGATAAATCGGAATAAACTTTATTGTGTTGGGTTATTTGTTGATGTAGCTTCTTCTCTGCTTCTGGGAGAATCCATATAAGCTCCAATTGTCTGCAACTCCACACCATGAGACTGTTACGACGAAGCTTGTCATATTTCATCGTTTCTGAATCCGGAACTTGGCGTCAGCATACAATATTCCAAGAACGACGATTTCTACGTTTGTGAAAAATAAAGACGTCATAAAATCGATTAATGTAATGAAAGAGGTGAAATCGATTAAAAACAAAGATCAGAAACATTAGAGCGTGTTGAAAAATTGCTTTTGCGTAGAATCTTAAAATAACAGCATGCTGCGGTTAGCGTCTCGAAGGCAATTAATATGTCTATCTTTTAAAAAACAAGGCAAGAACGATCCAGGAAAGTGAAGAGGTATGGTATTCATAATGTAGTGAAGCATGGAGAGGGAGCCAGTGCTGCTAAAGATGCGTCAATGAGTTTGTTAAAGAGTTTGGGTAATTTGTGAAAACTGAGGGTTTTGTTCCCCAACAAGTTTTTAACTGCAATCAAACAGTCCTGATTTGGAAAAGACGTCTTACCTGACCTACATTACACAAGAGAAGAAGTCATTACCAGGGAACAAGCCGATAAAGGACAGGCTAACTCTCTTGTTCTTTGGCAATGCAAATGGGGATTGAAAACTGAAGAGTCTATAGATCTACCAGTTTGAAAACCAGAGTGCCTTTTAGTAACATAATGTGCGGATAACTCAGTTACCTGTGATTAGGAGATCAAACACAGAGCCTGGGTAACCAGAGAATATTTCACCGATTGGTTTAATGTTATGTTTGAGCCCAGTTTAAAAAGTTATTTAGAGGAGAAAAACCTGCCTCTAAAGGCTTTCCTCATAATGAACCAGCTCACCTTCTAACCTTGCAGGACTACATGCTGCCAGAGTTCAACTTTGTCACTATAAACTGGTACCCCCTAATACGACTCCTCTCATTTAGCCAATTAACCAGCTGGTCATTAGTAATATCAAGAAACACTACACTAAAGCACTATTCCAGAGGTGCTTCGAAGTGAATACTAACACAAACCTAGGCCTGAGAGACTTTTGAAAAAATCACTCTATTATCGACTATTCTATAACTTTCATTGACAAAGCCTGGCAGGAAGTTTCCAACAGAACAATGAACTGTTTTTGAAGGAATTTGTGGCCAAAAACAGTGACTGAAAGGCACTTTGATAAAGTGCCTATAGTGGAAGATATTGTCTCTCTGGGCAGGTTCATGGGACTTAATGTGAATGATTTTGATGTGGAGGAGTTAGGGGAGGGGCACATGGAAGAGTTGGCCACTGAGAAGCTACACAAACTTGAGATTAGGATGAATGCACTCTTTTTAGGCTCTGAAGAGGATTAGATAGAGGAAGCTCATATTTCATTAATCTAGGAAATCTTTGTAAAGTGGATTGATGTCAAAAACATTGCAGAAAAGTACCACCACAAAAAGCTCTAACAAGTTGTAATAGTATTTTCTGTATAGACCAGATAATGTCACATTTTCGAAACATCCTGAGAAGGTAAAATCAAATTTCTTTAGACAGATTTTTAGTAAAAGTCAAACTTGGTGATCCTCAATCATCTAGGGAAAGTAGGCAGAAAATGGATAAAACAACAGAATGTCAAATTCCTAAGGTTTAATTGGAAGCGGGCTCTCCTTCGAAACAATAACATCTGTTTCTCAGAATCATAAGCACTTGATTCTTATCACCAAGGTAAAGTGTAGTTAAATGTTCATTTATTTCAATTAAGTTCTTTTTTATTTATTTAGCTTTGACACCCCTGCCTGACATTCCACTGTACAAACCCATGTCTGTCGCCAGAGCACATATGACAGTTAAACGATAACCTTATCTTTATTTAGTTAAATAAATATATATATATAGTACGTAGATGTGTCACATCTGGCGCACTTTTTGGCACCCCTCCTAACAAAAACAAAACAAACTAAAATATAATGTAAACACAAAAAATTACAAAATAATGAATAAGAACAAGAATGTATATAGGTATACATTTATTAATTCAATGAACAGTTGGCTGAGCTGTTGGAAGATCTGTTTGATAGGCTGTTGGATGTACTGTTGGATGTGCTGTTGGATAATCATGTGGAAAATTATTATTTTTATTCATTGTCAGTCTCAATCATATAATGACCGTATGCCAGGCTTACATTCTTTTCTACCCAAACCTTTTTATCCTCTTTGTTTGTTAGTGCAAGTTTTGAAGTTTTAAAACTATAAAGTTGGTGATTGTTTGTACCAATACGAAATTGAGGTACAAAAAAGGTGGGGTTTTTCTCGTAACAGTCCTTATAAGATTTATGAGTTAACATTGTGTCCTTCAATGTGACCTCCTTAACTTTTAGGCATTTTGATTTTCCTAGTAAACTATAGCATTTGGGTCTAAGGAATACCCATTCGTCATAACCTTCTCCCTTGCTTTCATCCTTAACATTTCAAATAACCGAATCCAGTTTTTAAAAATAAAGTGGATGAGTAGATGGATAATTAGATGTATCCAAAAGATTATCCTTAACCATTTCAGACAAAAGAATATCTAGTTTACAATTTTTAATCTCCAAGAAGAAAGAGTCCGTATCTCCAGCGACTATATTAATATTAAATTTAAATTGTCGTCGTTATTTTCCAAGTCCTTATACTGTCGCTCGTACATTCGAAGTTTGGACAAATCAAGTACCAATTGTCCAATATAACTCGGTCGATCTAAGCATACCGAGTCAGGATTTAACAAAGCAGCTATTAGATCATCAGCAATTTTGATACTTCTTTGAAAAGTTGGTTTAGAAGCATATGTAATCATCTTCTTTTTTGTATTACATAATCTTAAATTCATTCTTTTTTTCAGGTTTTCGACAGTTTTACCATAGAAAATATTATTTAGAAGCTTATAATAATTTTTATCTAGCGTGTTTGTACTTTTTGCTCTTAACTCTGTATTGGTATCAATGTAGTTTTTAAAAATAGGAGACTCTTTGAATCTTACAATTCGATTCACATGAGTAACCTTAACACCAAGAGACAAGTATAATTTTAGTAAATGCCAATGAATCACATAATTCTTTATTGGGTAATGAGTCAATAACAATTTTTCAACCTTAGATCCCTCAGGTTTCATTTTCTCAGCAGCAATAGGAAAGTCGTCTAACTTATCGTGAAGATCAGAAGAAATTTCAAGATTTACTTCAAGAGTACACCCATAAGACAAAGATTCAAGATTTAAAGAAAAACAATCTGACAATATTGAATCAAAACAATCAAGTATCCAACTGAATTTGCCACAAGGTAAAGGTTGACTTAAAGCCCAACCGTATAAATTATTAATATCTATATAAAGCAACTCAGTGGCATCATCAGTTTTTACAAAGTGTTTATTAACAAAAGTAAGACCTCCACGAATACCACCCTCATAGAAATTATAAATTTCCACGTCTTGCAATAGTTCAATGGGTTTATCTAAAATTATTAACGCAGAACTCCAAGACATTCCAGGAATACCAAAATAATTCAAAGGCTCTAAACTATTATGAGCTATCGATTTCGCCCGAAATTGTTGGAAAAGGTAAGCTAAAAGAAAGCAATTGAGTTTCAAGTATATCATCATATAGCCAAGTAAATTTAAACATTTAGTTCCAGTCCAAATCAATTGAGCCTTCTCATATTCAACTTCACTCACTCCTTCCCAGATTGGAGGCAGTTCATAAGTATTTTCAAGAACCTCTAAACTAGTGGCAAAGTTGTACGGAAAAATACCTTTTTCATTAACAATGGTACCAGTAAAAACAGATTTTTTTAAAGGTAAACTAGTCAAAGTTTTCACAGCCCTAGCTAATGAGTCATTATCAAACTGATAAGAGTCGATAAAACGTATTCTAAGCTTACCAACATACACCATATGGTATAAGAACTTTTCACTACTAATTGGAATACATGATAAATTCCAATTTGGAAATTTATTTATTTCATACTTAAGAATATGATGTAAGTCATACCAACGTAAATTATGAAAAACTACAGGTAATAATTCTTTGAGGACAACCCTTCAAGACACTTTGCATATTGATAAATATGATACAAGTAATCTTTTGATAATTTTTAATTATTTTTAAATTATTAACTGTTAGATACTTTACATATTCAAGATTCAAAATCGAGTAATAAAAAAGAAATGAATATAAAAATGGTGATTTTTGACTTTTATTTAAATTATTAATTATTTTTAATTTAGATGATTTAAATATTGACATTGAAAACATAGATGATAGAATATTTAATGAAACAAATTATGATGAACTTGAACAAATCTCTACTGTGAATGTTAAATGCGAGTTTTTAGTTATTACAATCAAAATTATTTAACTTATCCGAAGTATAGTCAATCAACAAGCCATGATAACAACTTCCACAATAAAATGAATCGATATTATCAATATAATAATTATATATGTCCTGTATGCCAGACCCAAACCTTTGACGCGTACCTTAAATTTTATAATGACCATAAAAATCACTTGATTCAATTTTATACGGATAAAAAAATCATTGTTTAAACGCAGTTTGAAACGAAAAAGCACCATAAAATCTTAAATACTTGAAAAAATACTTGATTTTCATGTAACTATAGCAACCTATGTTATTAAATTTTATTTTCATACATCATTTTTATAATTTTTTCAATTTAAACCGATTAAAAATTTCAATTTGGAGGTAATTGTTAGTATAAACAATCGATTTTAATTAGTACAAACGAATGATTTTGAGGTATAAACAATCAATTATTATTTAAATTATTATTAAAATATTATCATAAGTAAGGTTTCAGGTAATCTTAATCCGAAGTATTGTCAATCTACAAGTCATAATGACAACTGCTACAATAAAATGAATCGATATTATCAAGTGAATAATTATTATATATGTCCTGTATGCCAGACCCAAACCTTTGACTCGTACCTTACATTTTATAATGACCATAAAAATCACTTGGCTCAATTTTATACGGATAAAAAATCATTGTTTACACGCAGCTTGAAACGAAAAAGCACCATAAAATCTGAAATACTTGAAAAAATATTTATTAAAGATGATTTACAAATTGGACTAGGGTTAAGTGACATTATTGTTGAACCAAAAATTGAATATGATTTACTACACTCACATCGAATTATAAAATCTAACATCGGAAGATATAATGTTAAGGAAATAGTTCTTACATCTTCTCTTTTGGAAAAATTAAAAATTACATTAAATGAAATGAAACATTCAATAGTATATCAAATCGCGAGGCTTCAGTGACTACAACTTTTCTTGATGAGAGTAAAAGAAAATAAATGAAAAGATTGTTGAACGAACAGAATTAGGAAGTAGTTGAAAAATAAACCGAATAATAGAAGAAAATTTCAAGGTAACCAAAGTTTCGAATATATTTAGGTTATCTGGACATAGTTATAATCCAACACCTAAAGCTCTAATAAGTAAAAAGGCAATAGTTAACGTACATAATACCGATAGCTTATGTTTCATATATAGTGTTTTGACTGTATTGAAATCTGATAAAATCAAGAAAGATAGAGATAGACCAAGAAAATATTTACCGTATATGAATAACTTGGTATACGATCCTAACGATATGACAATGAAACTATGTGATATTCCAACTTTTGAGAAGAAAAATCTTGGTTTAGCAATTAATGTAATGATTTATAATAGCGATAATTTTGAGGATAGAGAAGAACTTATAATGAATTATCCATATTTAAATATAATTCACCGAACAAAAGTAACTGGAGTGGATCCAATTTATTTATTATTGATAAAGGAGGGTGAGAAATAACATTATACAGCAGTAACTAATTTACAAAAACAATGGTTGTAATGTTCGAATTCGTTGCAAATGGTGTAAAAAATGTTTAAATGGATTTCGTAAGCTAAAATCCTTTGAAAAACACCAAGAGTTATGTAAGAAAAATCAGTTGGGTACTACGCTATATACATTAACAAAAGATAAAGATAAAAATTTGGAGTTCAAAAACTGGTCAAAAACGATTACTTGATATACTTGAAACTCAATTGCTTTCTTTTAGCTTACTTTTTCCAACAATTTCGAGCGAAATTGATAGCTCATAATAGTTTAGAGCCTTTGAATTATTTTGGTATTCCTGGAATGTCTTGGATAATAATTGGATAATAATTTTAGATAAACCCATTGAACTATTGCAAGACGTGGAAATTTATAATTTCTATGAGGGTGGTATTCGTGGAGGTCTTACTTTTGTTAATAAACACTTTGTAAAAACTGATGATGCCACTGAGTTGCTTTATATAGATATTAATAATTTATACGGTTGGGCTTTAAGTCAACCTTTACCTTGTGGCAAATTCAGTTGGATACTTGATTGTTTTGATTCAATATTGTCAGATTGTTTTTCTTTAAATCTTGAATCTTTGTCTTATGGGTGTACTCTTGAAGTAAATCTTGAAATTTCTTCTGATCTTCACGATAAGTTAGACGACTTTCCTATTGCTGCTGAGAAAATGAAACCTGAGGGATCTAAGGTTGAAAAATTGTTATTGACTCATTACCCAATAAAGAATTATGTGATTCATTGGCATTTACTAAAATTATACTTGTCTCTTGGTGTTAAGGTTACTCATGTGAATCGAATTGTAAGATTCAAAGAGTCTCCTATTTTTAAAAACTACATTGATACCAATACAGAGTTAAGAGCAAAAAGTACAAACACGCTAGATAAAAATTATTATAAGCTTCTAAATAATATTTTCTATGGTAAAACTGTCGAAAACCTGAAAAAAAGAATGAATTTAAGATTATGTAATACAAAAAAGAAGATGATTACATATGCTTCTAAACCAACTTTTCAAAGAAGTATCAAAATTGCTGATGATCTAATAGCTGCTTTGTTAAATCCTGACTCGGTATGCTTAGATCGACCGAGTTATATTGGACAATTGGTACTTGATTTGTCCAAACTTCGAATGTACGAGCGACAGTATAAGGACTTGGAAAATAACGACGACAATTTAAATTTAATATTAATATAGTCGCTGGAGATACGGACTCTTTCTTCTTGGAGATTAAAAATTGTAAACTAGATATTCTTTTGTCTGAAATGGTTAAGGATAATCTTTTGGATACATCTAATTATCCATCTACTCATCCACTTTATTTTTAAAAACTGGATTCGGTTATTTGAAATGTTAAGGATGAAAGCAAGGGAGAAGGTTATGACGAATGGGTATTCCTTAGACCCAAATGCTATAGTTTACTAGGAAAATCAAAATGCCTAAAAGTTAAGGAGGTCACATTGAAGGACACAATGTTAACTCATAAATCTTATAAGGACTGTTACGAGAAAAACCCCACCTTTTTTGTACCTCAATTTCGTATTGGTACAAACAATCACCAACTTTATAGTTTTAAAACTTCAAAACTTGCACTAACAAACAAAGAGGATAAAAAGGTTTGGGTAGAAAAGAATGTAAGCCTGGCATACGGTCATTATATGATTGAGACTGACAATGAATAAAAATAATAATTTTCCACATGATTATCCAACAGCACATCCAACAGTACATCCAACAGCCTATCAAACAGATCTTCCAACAGCTCAGCCAACTGTTCATTGAATTAATAAATGTATACCTATATACATTCTTGTTCTTATTCATTATTTTGTAATTTTTTGTGTTTACATTATATTTTAGTTTGTTTTGTTTTTGTTAGGAGGGGTACCAAAAAGTGCGCCAGATGTGACACATCTACCTACTATATATATATATATATATATATATATATATATATATATATATATATATATATATATGTTTAGAAATCCCTTGATGGTATGTCATCATTTTTCGCTGGGGAAGGATATGGGCGGTTGATTTTAATCACAGGGCTTAACCTCTTTCAAGCATTGAAATATGTCCAATTGTTAAATGATGATCTTTTTATGTGTGTATGTGTTGGGGTATCACGAAAAAGCACAGTAAAATCGATAAAACACAAAAATGATAAAAGTGCAATATTAATTAAAAAATTTATAAAAATTCGAAAATAATATTGATGGGGGGAAATTGGTATGGTTGAACGCCAAATTGAGAGACGAGTCCAAAAATAATAATAAAAATTTAGTGAGGTTGTCCTTAGAAAATAATATAAGATAAAAAAGGAAATTAATTAAGAAATATTAATTACTAATGGGAAGCCCGAGGCAATGCGAAACCCGAGAGATATTAAGAATCCGAGAGCTTAGGAAAACTCGAGAGATGAGGAAAACCCGAGAGATGAGGAAAACCCGGCGCATAGACGGAATAATATAGCAAGATAAATTAGCCTAAACAACATTAAATGGGCGCCACTGAGTTACGGAGAGGTAATTAATTCTTAATTAGTAATTTAGTAATGGACCAAACGTTGTTGACAAATGTCGGTCTGGAAAGTAATCATTATTAATAATTTAGTAATGTAGAAAATGTTGTTGACAATCGTCGGAAAACAGTCTGAGCAGGAGTATAAAAAAAGACGGAAAAACACGAAAGGACAGTCATTATTAACCATACACGAAAGAGCAGATATTATTAACTAGAGTGGATCGACGTGAACGAACAGTAACTAGGTTAGTAGAGGAATCTAAATCCAAGTAAAAGTCAAAGTTATCTATCAGAAAGGGTGGTTCTCTCTTGGACAACCTATCCTAAGATAATCAGAGTCATACGGTGGTTAAAAGGTGCAAATTAATTAATGAAATTGTGATTACAAACATTGAAATAAAACGGATTGAGTTGTAACTGTGATAAAGTGCAAATAAAATTATTCTGTGTTGGGTTTGCTTATTTGATCAAAAAAGGAAACGAGGAGTCAGAGGGAGCCGACTTTCAATAATAACCCAACATATGTAATGAAGGTTTTCATAATCATGATAAAATAGTAATAATTAAAATGGCAATAATAACATCAAAATCACGGTTCATTATACGTCGGGGACCTCGATCATAAGTGTTGGGCCAGAACACAAACGACCTTGTAAATGTTTAAATGAATCGGTAACACACATGCAAACACAACATGTAGATTTAAATTCAAACCTATTAAAACACCAATTAACCCTATCAAAATAAAAGAAAGAAGACAATTACATATAAAATAATAAACATAAAAATAAATTAAAATAATAACAAAAAAGCAACAAGATTCGCACGATATAAATATAAACATAACACGAAAACCCAACAAATTTGACCAAAATTTGATAATTTAACAAAAAATGTGAAATTTCATGAAAATGAAATAAAAATCAAAGATATTTGAATTAGAAATAATTCAATAAAAATTTCAAAAGAAAAATTATCAAATAAAATTGCAAAATAATAAAAATTAAGATTAGAATACACTAGAAAATTCCAAGGTCAAATTTTGTTTTACTAAATCAAAAAGAACACGCAAGGTTAGGGCCAAAAAATAGGTATATATACCGATTCATTTTCACATAATTTTTAATCGTTTTTGAAAATCGTTAAATCAGTTTTTTAAAAATCTATGTAAGTGAGAATTTCATTTGAAAACTCTCTCCACGTCGCATCCTTGCAACCTCGATAGAGCTCTGCTTGGATGTCGGCGTGGGGAGAGTGATATTTTTATGATATTTCGTTTGGATCAAGTAATTGTTATGTTATTTTTAATAATAATAAATTATTTATAATACCTAAAATTGTTTTCGTTATAATTTATTTTAATTGTCGAAATTTTTCCGGCCCACAGCCAAAGACACATCACAAGTCATTAAAATCAGACATATTATTCGAATTCGTGTAAGTGCGTGGAATATCGCCAATGATTCGTGTCCATGAAGGTCCGGCGTGCGGAACGCAGGAGCTGGAACGTGAATATTATCCCGTATAGAAGAAAGGAGGGATAAGGAAGCGGTCTTTTGGCTACTTCCTCGTCTCTCGGTTTCTTTAAACTCAACCTAAATTGTTCTACACACGGCTCAAAATCATCACACGAGTAGTCCAGTGGGCACTCATTGAATATAATATGAACACAGTGCGCCTAAGGCCAATTAAAGGAAGGTAACGGGGAATTGTAAACGAATCGTTGTTATAACTCCTAAAAATCAACTATAGATTCAAACTATTACTATAAATCCAAATAGTCACGAATTTTAAATGGTAGATAATAATTTAAATAATCATGAATATTAAGCGGTTACCCTAAACTCTTAATAATTAATAATTCCAAGTTAAGATCACGAATTTAAATAAATTATAGGTTCAAGTAGCTGCTATATAAGCTTTAATAAGGGGTTAAAATGAAATACAAAGATCATTTTCTTTAATGGTTAAGTTTGGCTAATTACAACATGTTAATTACTAACCTAATAGGTGTAATTTGACCAGACTCGGATCGAGTATATCTATAGATTTTAAGACCTTATTCCATACTGACGCTTAATAACTAGTTCAATATGAACCCAATATAAGGTAGACAATCAACGCTTACTTGAGTGAAGATTATAGTTAAGATCCCAATTGAGAATCAGATATTTTCTAAGGCAAATAACGAGTGTGAGCCTCGGACAACCTGTCCTGAGGCTAATAGAAATTTCCCATAAACTAAACCCAGAAACCATTCGCATACAAATTGAAACTAAATAAATATCAAAAAAAAGGAATAAAATTTAGTCACCATCACATCTAGATATAACAATTGCCATAATGAGTTTTCATTATGAGAAAATTGAATTAAACAATATTTTATTAATAAAAGTAAGGTAGATTCAAAATATACAAAAACCCACATAACTATATAATAAAACACATCGTTATTAAGTGAAACTAAGACTCCATCAAATCCAAGGAAAACCAGGATGAATGGCGGGGATTTCTCCAAATTCCACGGGTTGGATTTAATTTTTAAGGCCCAGAAGCCGGAAAAATCCCTGAAAATACTAGGAACACAAAATCGAAAAACTTAATTCCTAAATAATACCTGTCATCAATATGATCAACTTGTACACCGCGAACATCTAAGAATTTAATTTCCAAATCATAATTACTAGTGAAGCGATCGAATTGGGACATCCCCGAAAAGCCTGAATAAAGAATTTATAAATTCAAATGGTACTTATTACCTGTACGATCAAGAAATAAAAATGCTCCTTTAGTTTTTTGTGACCTGGAAATTGACAATTCCGAATAAAACTTCTATTTACCAGCACGAAATCAGGCGACAAACACATTCCAAGCGACGATCATAATAAAGAATTCTCCATAATATAACTCAAATAATAAATAGAATTTTGGGAATAATTTTATTAAATGAAGGGATTAAATTTACCATGGAAATTTCGACAATAGAAATATAGACAAAAACAAAAATCAGGGAATAATTCTCTAAAAAGGGTTAAAAGTCAATAACTTAAAATATATAATATCTATTACTTGTTACGAATTAATTGATTGCCCACGAGGATTCATCCACCAGAAATAGTGGGATACACCGAGAACGTAAATAAACTAATCAGAGAATATTTTGCCCGACTTGACATTTGCGTTCCAATCAATCGATAATGATATTCCCTCCCACATAATCCACTTTGGCATTACGCATGAAAAATTAATCGCAGGCATCCGCATACCAATAGGCGACGCAACTCGGCAACACACTCTCTCTCGCAAGGACAACTAATTTCATCCAGCATGGGTGGTAACCGCACACACCCTTGTTAAATGCCAGCAGTCGCGGTCTACTCCACACACTCACTGTATCAACTGTTCCTGTCTGACGACACGGTTGAACCCACACAATTAACCCACGAGAAATAGGGAAATCGAAATCGCTTATCAAGATCAGCTGTACAGCATCACCAACACCCCTTAGTAGGCGAGAACCAATCGATATGTATACGAAGCAGTGGACACACACACGCATTTTCCTATAGACATCCGAACTATATAGGGAAGAATCGACAGATCGAGACTCCTAGAACTTTTAGAACCCGATAAAATGAAATGCTAACTAAAACCCGTGGATAAAAACCCAACGACCGAAATACCCGATGAGGTCATGGGCAGGGACTTAGGATCCTGCGGTTCCGGTAATCTTTGTTTTAGTTGTGTATTAATTTAATTTTGTTTATGACTTAACTTGTGATAAAAGAATGCCGATTTTGGGAGTTACGTAATGAGTAGTTTCATTAAGCATTTTGATTTTTAATTTCACAAATTAAGTAGCTTATTAAGGAATTTTGATTATCTAAGTTTCTATTTTTATTCAGTAAATATTTTATTAATTACTGCGAAATAAGTAAATCTCGTTTCATTCACTATAACAGGTATATGCACCAGTTACAATTTTAACTCTACTCTTGGGAAAACATACTATTAAAAGGTTAATTTTATTTTTGAATAATAATAATTACACCCGGAGGTTTCCAAAATTCTGGCAATTTTCATTTCAACTGAGACATAATCGTTTTGATTTTCTTACATAACCAACCATCCGCTAACATTTATTTTCCCACTAAAAATTGAAATAGAATAATTTAAGTGGTTTTAAACTAATGAAGATTTACTTATATTGATTTTGGGTTTAGTTTAATTTAAGGTATTAATTTAATGTCCATTAAGTGATTTTTTACGTAAGGTATTATTTTGATATCCATCCATCGATTTTGACTTAGTGTGATTTATTATGTTATTTTTTAATTAAATTTTGATTTTAGTTTGATTTAATATATATTATATCCCTTAATTAATTTCGATTTAGTTTGATTTGATGTACTTATTTTAATGTCCACTAGTTGATTTCTGATTAATTTAACGGAATGATAAATAACATTTAAACGCCCTATAATTCTTTGGATAAATCATTATTTCGATTAAAATTCCTTGTCCCCCTTTTTTTGTTATTGTGGTTATCGTTTTGTTTAATTCGATGAATCTTAAAGGTGATACTTTTCGGTCTAATTTCAATGGATAAACGCTGACTGCTAATCTTGATTTTTCGCGTTCATGAATTTTGGGGTATTCCCACGAATGATGACGATTGTTTTGTTTTTGAACATTGTTCGTCACAGAGGGATGAATTTTCAAACGATTACCTATTAAGTTCCCCGTAAAAATCTAAAGGGGATAGCTATAAAGGAACCTAACAAAGAAATAAAATATAATATAACCTAACTACCTTTGATCAGGATTCCCGTAAAATGGGGTGAATGTTTAAATGAGTTAGGAGTAGCAAATTCCTCTGCCTAGGAGTCACAAAAAATAATTGACTATCTTAAACAAAATATTTTTTTGAATATATTTTTTTAAATAATATTGTTTTAAACGAAAATATATCTAATACCCCTTGCAATTAACAGTTAACTCCAGTTTATTCAAGTTTAAACGGTATTTAGTTCACACTCATAACGTTAACTAAGCACCTTAAATTAGATTTCAAGTAAGAGGACCCGACAGACGGGTTGTCGACCGTATCAAACTTCGCCTATCCATAGACTATTCCAAGAGCGTTTTAACCATTTTGCTAAATAGTCGGAGATTTTATTAATGTGCTCAAATTATAGATATGTCAGAACCTTTCGTGTTCGTGTCCCTCACATTGCCGACCAGTGAAGGCAAGCCTGGCGCTAAATCAGGCGAGCGAGAGGCTACGAGGAACCCCAACCAAGAGGACCCCGACGGACCATCTGGCAGTTGCTAGGAATGGACGAGAGACCATCGTTGCTAAATGGACAAGATGGCAACCAGTATCCAGTCCAAGAGATTTGGGAACACGCCCGCGATCTCCTTACCCGCCTTGAGAACCATCAACGGCAGGTCGATTTTCACGTGGTCAGGGCCAGACAATACCTGGCCAACGTGGAGGACGACATCGCGGCCGGAAGGATCGCAGACTTCTACTCATGCATGCTGCCGCCCAACCCCAGACCAGTCCGTAATACGAAAAGGCCCTCGCTACTCGGCTGAGGAAGGGGTGAAAAAATTCTTCGAGGAGCCCTGACCTCGCTGATCTGTGGATTACAGACCTACTAGTTTTGTTATAAACATTTTTACATAATAGATGATTGTTATTTGAGATTTGTTTAATTTTTCTTGTCTGTTTCCTAGTATAATTTGGTAACTTATGTTTAAATTAAATATACGCTTGGGACTTTTAGATCTGTTAATAAAAAGTTTATATGTTCATTATTCACAGAAATGGAACCCCTACAAATAGTACGGACAGAACTGGCCCGCGCCCAACAAACCAATAAAACCCTTAATGACCAGATCATCCAGTTGACTCGTGAGATACAACAAACAAAAGCCACCTGGGTAGATCCAAAGAAGGCCAAATCACTATATCAAAGGCTTACCGCGGCCCAAAAGAGATGGGCAGAAGAAAAGCAACTGATCCAGAGCTTAAGGACCCAAATAAAGGGGCTGGAGGTTGCGCTGTCGGCCTGTCAAGAAGGGGCAGCTGTAACTTATCCCTTCGTCTTCGCCCCGGCTTAACTGTCCTATCGAGAGTCAGCGGCAACTCCAACAACGACCACAACTCCAACCACAACAGTAACGAATGGTTATCGGCCTGGACCGAAGGAGCGGGCTAAACTTCGAGCCGCTCGATTACTTAATAAATCCTAATTAACTTACAGAATGTGTTTATTTAAAAATGAATGTGTTTATTCAAAAATTATATATGTTTATTTCAAAAGATTAATATATGTTTATTTCAAAAGATTTATATATTTCTTGCTGTTTAAATGATATCTTCAAAGGTTTGATATGTGCCTCTAATCCCCGCAACCAACACACAAAAACGCATCATTACGACATACAGCCGCTTGTTTTGTCTCTAAAAATCATTGTCGGATTCCTTTTATACCATGATGAACTCCAACAATGAAGTCTACGACATACAGGGGACCCAATAATCTAAAGCGAGCACAAGTCTTCTAACGACAGCTCGTTGGACCCAGGGGTCGTCCGAGCAATTACAGCATTAGTAATAACGCTCACTTTTTGCGGACGATCCACCCACTCGAACACAGTTCCAACGTTGTTTAGCAACGGGTGCCGATTGGTAGCAAGAAATATATATATGGTGTTACCTGGGTAACCGCCTAAAGATTAAAACCAACATCAATACCCAGTAACCCACCATAAGGCGAATCTGAATTCACAAAGAGAAAGTGTTTAAAATTAAAATAGACCTATAAAATAGAAATCATGAAAATTCTACTGAAAGTTTATTTTCCGTTGAATTTCTTCCGAAACCTTTTATATAACCTATATTAATGAATAGTGAATATATATATATGTATATATATATATAATAACATAAACCCAATCTTTCCATCAAACATTTATTTAGTTAAGATGTCATACCATGAAATTAAATGGCAAAAATATATGTTTTTAAAATATAAATAAATAAACATTACATACTTCCTTGATAATAGTTTAACGGTAGAATAAGTAAGTTATAAATTTGAATTTAGAAATATACTCAAATTAAGAAAAATTAGTCTATATTTTTACTTTTTGGTATCGACTTATAATTGGCAATTTTCTAGGCACACATTTTGATTGGTTAAAACATAACGTCTACACGTTTTTTCCAAATTTGGCTAGTTTGCTCCTACTTATCTAATTTCATTTTTTAATTAAAATTTTGAATTTAGTTTGGAGTGTAACACTTATTTTCCAAAATTTCATTTTTTTCAATAAATTTGGAGCCAATTTAGTAATGTTTGCAAACTTTTTCATTTTATATTGTTTTTATTTATTTATTAGTGTTTTATAAATATTTTAATGTTTCCTATTAGTTTATATTTCTTTTGATACTTAATAGTTAGTAGGTCATTTTTAAATCAATTTGTTTTTACCTCTACTAGTTTTTTTTGTGTTGTCATGCCAAATGAGCAAAGGTTCTAAAATCTTTAGTTATTGGTCAACAGATATATTAATCAAATAAGATTAGTAATTCAGAGCAAAACCTAATATAAGTTAAGTCAAAACAATTGATTAGTAAAAGGGTAATTTGCCATTGGTTGACTCACCATTAAAAGCAATACACACAGACAACAGTATTAATTGTATTGAATTCAAATAAAACTTATTGTGTTTAGTATTATTGATTTTTTTGAAAAGAAATAGCACAAGAAGTTAAAAAACAAACCAATTTGTATTAAATAAACCCAGCATTTGTATTGCTCCGACGTGAAAACAACTCGGAGGAAAAACAAATATATTTGCTTCGTTTCTCCAGTCAATGACATTATGAGATTTTCTTCTAATTTCATTGAAGGTTTTTCTTTCCTCCTTTTCATTTTTTAATTGCGAAATTTTCCCTTTTTGAAATTTTCAAAATAAATTTTTGCATTATATATGAATCAGGAATTTATAATTGAAATATCTAATTTAATTCATTAAAAGGTTGACATTTTTGAATCTTGTCGACAACGAGATGACTTAATTTCAGGTTTTATTGAGGGTGTTAGATGTTGTGGAAACATCTTGGTTTAATACAGAATTTGTATTTATTAAAAGTTCAAAATTTATTCAAATCAAAAATTATATCTTCCATAATTCCTAGTATTTAAACAAAATTAACAACGGCATTTATTTTTATTTTAATACATAATTTTATTCAAAAAAATATAAATTTAAACTATTAAAATAATGGTGAAGGTGAACTGAGGAGTGGGTGAAATGGCTTGTGCTGATCATTATTTCAATAAATGTGTATTTAAGTGAGAGTTACTGTTCTGGATTTTTTTGAAACTTCCATATTAGTTTGATGATGAATTCCAAATTATGGATATCACAGATTGAGAACTGAGGCCCACCTACAATGATAACCGGGTTGAAAATGGAGACAATAATGAGCTGTTTCATCCCTAAAACTTTTATCTACAAATGGTTGGAATTGATTTTGAAGTGAAAGAGTTGACTATTTACCGAAAAGTCGAACTATTGTAAATTTGCAAGGAAAATGAAGGGTTGTACGATCAATTAGTGGTTTTGTTAGACTAGGTCAGGAAAATTTTCCAAACAACTAAACAGGCCTACAAACAAGAGCAAGAGCACTGCCATACGTTAAAACGCAGGTCCGAGGGCATGAAACGGCTTTTATGGTAAGCTAAATGGGTGATACAGTTCCGTATATATTAGCTTTTTGCTCCAATAACCCATTACTACTTATAGGTTAATTAATTTTTAAAGTAGACCTTAATATCTGGGGTAACTGATCATAATTTATAAGATTTTACTAGGTTTAAAAACACCAATAATTCACCATACCGAAAATTTACCAAATAAACTATTTAAATGTTTTGATTAGCCCTTTTTTGTAATTAAATTATTGCAGTTTATTTAATTATATAATTATGTAAATATTTCATAATTTAAAAACCTTTTCGTATTAACATTTATTGTTTTCACATAGTGTACGTGTTACGGGAAGGTTACTACAATTTTCTCTATTTGTCTCTTTCACATTCGCACCACATCTATCGAAATGACAAATGCGCATACACTTTTGAGTTAATTTCGCATTAGTGTACTTTCTATACAACCACAAAAATGCCCCACACACAAGTGATCTCACTTGCAAATTAAATTTGGAAGGAATATATTTAATTTTAAACCTTTGTGCCACCATAAAAGTGGCATGAATTTTTCATACTAAAAACTATAATTCAAAAAGTTAAATGATATTATTATTTTTATATTTTATAATTGGAAAATAATTTACATAATAATATTTGTATTAATATGGGAGAGCTAATTATTACTTTGATTTCAGATACAGCTTACTTTCGCAACACAAAAAATATAAATTTTTATGTATTATAAAGTAATATAATAAAAAACTAATTAAATTACAATTTTTATTAATAATATATAAAATTATATAACACTTTTATTTATTTTCGTTCAATGTATGAGGCTTCAATTTATTCCGAAATCTGTTCAAAAGTGATCTCCCTCCTCTAAAACTTTGCTCAGCTATGAAAACGAGCCAACCTAAACCAACAAATATGGCGCCAACCACCAAAATAATTGTAAGCTCGATGAAAAACATTACTCCTGAATATTTTAACATCCAAACTGTGGGATTATAATCCTTATATTGAATGAATATGGAATGCAATACTGAACTTAGATTCAATGGCTTCCTCCAGGTTATTGTAGGGCAGGATAATTTTCCACAATTTCCTGTTGCAATCATGGATCCAATACACGTTGTATCTCCTAAACAGTCACGAAATTTATATTTGATTCGTTTTGGTCCACAACTTGGATAACAATTTGACCACTCTGTCCATTCTGCAATTTTTTTACAATATTTTATTTTCGAAATAGTAATAATAATATAGATAAGTTAATAAAAAATAAGCCCTTGCTACTAAATAATAATAATAATAATAATAATAATAATAATAATAATAATAATAATAATAATAATAATAATAATAATAATAATAATAATAATAATAATTAATAATAATTAATAATAATAATAATAATAATAATAATAATAATAATAATAATAATAATAATAATAATAATAATAATAAATATTAAAACTCTCACTCGTCCATGTTCCAAGAGGAAATTGACATCTAAACCCAACGAAACCATCCAAGCATTTACATATTGCTATTATGTCGGAAATTTGCTTGCAAATGGCATTATTTTCACAATAATCGTTTTTGCATAAATCAGCTACTATTTTTTTATAGCAATTTGGATATGGAAAATGTGTATCTTGTGTAAATTCATTTGGGCAAATGCACGAATAATCTGAAAAAGTTTCAATAAAAATGATGTATAAAATAAATTGAGTGTGAAAGTGAGAGAAATATCAGGTGCAAAAGATGAAAATTTGTATTCAATAGATATAAAGAATAATATCAAATATGTTCAAGATGAAAGAAAGAAGAATAAATCCAAATTGGAAGGAGTAACCTAAAGCTCAGTAAATCTATTTGGGTTATGAAAATGCATTTATTTTTTGATTGGTGAAACATACGATCCAAGCATGTAGTTGACTTTGATATATTATATGTTACACATTTATAAAACTAATTACGTAATTAGTTCGCCAACATGATGTAATAATAGTAGGGAGAATAGTGCTCACTGACTTACAAAGGAATTATTCACCTGTAAAGCGCAGAGTCATTGATTAGACCAAGGACAAATCAGACTACAAAATTGTGATCCCCTTCGATTTCGACTTGAAATTTTCGGTGAAACTTCTCCCACGACTTAGGAAATTTTTTTAAGGGGGAGGGGTTAATTTTTTGTTCAAATGAAGTGATTTATATTTAGTTGTTTTATTAATTTAAATTTAATTATGTTATGACTCGTAGTTTTTGTTCAATAGTTCGAGAAAGAGGCTATGCAAGTTTTCAAGTTCCAATGTATTTTTTCAAGATTTATTTATTAACCCTTTCACTGCGCAATATGTTTTGAGAGTTCATGTTCTATGTCCGCAAATCTTTTGATTATTGTACGTACAGATGCACAATCTTCCGATTTTACTATACTAAAAGTGAAACATCATCTTAGGATTTTTGTACCTGATTTGTTTGAGTACTCTGTGTGAATAGTTGTGTTGAACCGGAATGAATTTGGAGCGTATTGGTCATTCATATTGTGCGAGTTTATACGGCTTGAGCAGTGAAAGGGTTAAAGGTATTCAAAATTGCTTTTCTATATTGTTAAAAAAGAGAAATATGTGTATAGTTTTTATTCTGGCGACAAATCTCCAACACACACTTTTATAGGTCTTCGTTGCGTAACATCTTCAAGAGAGTTTATTGGTTTTAAAATTATTGATACACATTCAAACACAATCATCAAACATCGTAACCAATCTTTGATCTCCAAGATAAGTGAATAACAAAAAAAGCCTGATTCCGCAAGAAACTGAAGAGCATTATTTAATAATCGAAACTTTTTTCAACATCATAATTATTAATTTGCAACAAGAGCTCATTTTGTTATTCACTTATCAGAATGTGTTGTTAATTTGATTATTACATTTTCACAAAATATTACCGTTGATCATAGTTATTTAGATCAACAAATTGAACTGCTGAAGCAAAAGAAATTTTAATGGAAGAAAGTAATGTTCAAATCATCTAATCTCCAGTAACTGTATGTGGAAATATTCACTGACAAATTTATGATTTATTGGAGCTTTTCAAGAATAGTGGAGATATTCCGAACACAAATTATTTGTCTCTCCGGGATCTTGTTGATCGTGGCTTTTACTCTATTGAAACATTTTTATTGTTGCTTGTCTACAAAGTCAGATACCTAGATTGAATTACTTTAATCAAAGGTAATCATGAAAATCGTCAAATTACTCAAGTATACGGATTTTATGATGAACGCATGAGGAAGAACTGATCAACTGTAATATGAAGATATTGCACAGAAATATTCGATCATCTTTGTTTATCAGTTGTAATAGATGGACAAATATTTTGCGTTCACGGAAGTCTTTCTCCATCAATTTTTACTTTAGACCAGATTAGGGCTTTAAATAAAAAGCAAGAAGTCTCTCACGATAGACTCATGTGTGATTTATTTTGGTCGTATCCTAAAGATACTCAAGGGTGGGTGTGAGTGTTGGAGTGCTGGATTTTTGTTTGGATCGGATGTAGTTGAAATATTTAATCATGATAAAAACCTAAAAATAATTTGTCGAGCGCATCAATTGGTTATGGATGGTTACAAGTGGCATTTCAATGAATCGACTTTTGACAGCAAGAGATTGAAAATATAAGCACTTAGTATGTGGTTTTATTGTTTGAATACTTCTAGTTCAAAATTATTGTTGAAAGTGTTCCATGACATAATATTTAGAATTGTAGTACGTTTATTTACTAAAAGAATATTTGAGTTTCGATTTCCGAAGCCTACATATTAGATAAAAATAGCTACATTTAAGATTTTAATATATTAAACATTTCAAACTGACGTAAAATTGCACAATATAAAGTTAACAGCATTAATTTTTACGAAAAACCTTCCGCTTCAAATCATTATAAACTATGGATTTCAATGGGCTATTTAAAATTACGAAAAGTGAAGGTTAACAATATCTATAAAAATATATAAACTTAAAAAATGGACATTTTTTACATGAAAGAAAGTGGTAATTAGTAAACATGTGATCAAAGCATTGACGTGTGCTCCAAAAGTACATGCAATAACTAGGAAATCAATTGAATAGAAACACTAAGCTTTTACACAAAAACGTATAACATGTGAGTAGGTAAAAGTGAGCTCACGATGAGTCATCGTTTTTCTCATGAGCTTTCCATGAGTAATCGAACAAAGAAATAAGTCATACCGATGAGTCTTAAAAAATTTTTCGAAAACTTTTCTAATCTCAGAACAAAGACATATCCCTTCTAGCAAAAATTAATTTTTTTATGACTCATTTTATTTTCAAAATATTTTCTAAAACCCAAACCCCTCTAGCTTCCGCCATTTTGAATTTTTCAAATTTTTTCTAAGTTCGCTTAACATAGAACTTTATGATTTCCTCAAAATAAAAGGGTTTTCTAACCTCTATGGTACGTAGACCTTCGAAGGTTAACCATTGTGGGTCCCAACCTTCGCAAGGGTCTGTAATACTTTGAGATTCCATAAAACCAAAGGGTTTTCTAACCTATATTGTCACAATTCTTAGTGGGTTTATAGAGTCGTATGTGTTCTACTTTTTGATGGTACGTAGACCTTTGAAGGTCAACCATGGTGTGTCAAAACCTTCAAAAAGTCGAAAATATTTTCACTTTAGATTTTGCCCAAACTTTTTCCTCAAAGTAATAAACCACCATGGAGAACACATTAGACCATACCCTTGAAGGTTTCACAAGGGTCGAAGATCACCAAGGTCAAAAAACTTAAAAGTATTAGAATTTAATTCTGCACATTTTAATTTTAATTGTTTTAAAAATTTTAAATATTTTAAAATATTCATAGAAATCTTATCTGATGATGATGTAATGTCATAATCTACATGTCCATTGAAAGAAGAAACAAATACTTATCGAATGATATGTCATGTTTGTATTGACAATTAAATTACAAAAGATATTCAAAATTCTAAATTCTAAAAATTATGAAATATTTTATATTTTAAAAAACTTACAACTTTTGATATACATTTCGTACAATGAAAGGATCTATGTCATTGAAAAAAGCAAACAATTCTCTACAAGATGGAGTATGGAAATATTTTTAAATTTTAGAAACTTAACAAAATGATTTTTTCATCTTTTAATATTAAACTCCATATATTGTTGGAAAGAGAAAGCAAATATCTATATGTTGAAATATTACTCGATGTCTCAACATACAAGTTGAAAAAGATATTTAAAATTAAAATTTTAAATGATTTCAAAGGTTTTTATGAAACAAATAAATGTTGGTGTGTTGAACAGAATTTTAAGCCGAGTATTTTTAAAAAAGAAATATATTTTATTTATTACTAATATTTTTTTGAAACGTAATATTATAATTTTCACAATTGTTTTAATATTATTATTTTTCTTTTAAATTTAATATTATAATTTTCATCATTTTATTATTATTATTATTTGCAAATTTATTATTAAAATTTTCAAAAATATTTTATTAATATTATTATTTTTTTCTCTAATTTAATAATTATAATTTTCACAAAATTATTATTATTATTATTCCCAAATTTAATATTATAATTTTCAAAATATTTTATCCATTTTTTTATTTTTTTTCTCTAATTTAATATTAAAAATATAACAATAAATAACAATATTAATAAAATATTTTTAAAATTATAAAATTAAATTTGCGAATAACAATAAAAATAAATTAGAGAAAAAAAAAATAATGTTAATAAAATATTTTGAAAATTATAATTTTAAATTTGCGAATAATAATAATAATAATAATAATAATAATAATAATAATAATAATAATAATAATAATAATAATAATAATAATAATAATAATAATAATAATAATAATAATAATAATAATAATAATAATAATAATAATAATAATAATAATAATAATAATAATAATAATGATAATGATAATAATAATATTAATTTTGTGAAAAAATAATAAAATTGTGAAAACATATAATAATAAATTAGTGAAAAAATAATAATAATATTAATAAAATATTTTGAAAATTATAATATTAAATTAGTGAAAAAATAATAAAATTGTGAAAACATATAATAATAAATTAGAGAAAAAAAATAATAATATTAATAAAATATTTAAAAAATTATAATATTAAATTTGCGAATAATAAAATATGTCTTTCTTAAAATTTAATAATATTAATATTCCATTTTTAGAAATTTCTTAAGATTGTTTTCATTTAGATTGGTGATTGACCCATGGACTTACTTGTGGAAATAGGGTTGCGAACTGTCCTTTTTTTCAAAGAACTGTTTTTTTCAGGACTTTAAATTACATATTAAAAAGACATGTCCTTTGGAAATAATTTAGAATTAAGGATAGTTTTGGAAAACATTCTAAAAGACAAATATTTCCTCAATAATGCTAAATCAACTTTGGAATATTCATTTAAAAATAAAGATTAATGCTGATTTTAAATTTTTTAAAAATAATACGTTTTTTATTTTTTTATAGATGATGCAAAAAATTGGTAACGGAAATGTCTTTTTTAAAAAATAGAATTTATGAATAAAAGTTGGCAACCTAAGTAAAAATATTAACTTTGCCATTATCAAATATGCTACAGAAGTTTCAAAATTGATCAGTTAATGTCAAACTTTTCACTGAAACACACAATTTTCAAATAATTCATCAATTAATCTGTAATTATATATTATCACGAAATAAACATACATTGTCATCATAAATGTCATAAACTTCAAGCTCATTATTGCTCCCCGTTTTGCACGTGTACTTTCACTCTGTATATATTATATTCTATTGGAAAAGATTTTTTGTGAAAGAAATTATTTTTGAAAGAGTTTTAATTATGAATGTAAAAAATACAAAAGCTACAGTAGCTATTATTCTTTTTTATTCTGAAAGTTTATTGAAACAATTGTAATATTTACCAGTAGTATTATTCTCTAAGCATTTCCCGCCTGTTAACACTCGGCAACTATCATAACCCGGAGGCCATTTCCCATCAATTGAGGGCAGAATACATCTTGAGTTGATCAGCGAACAATCATCTCCATGAAATCCGGGCTTACATATACAAACTGGATAAATTTGGTCAAAATAAACATTGCATTCTTTTGTTTGAATAGAATTGCAATACTTATTTTCTTCAATCAGGGAACATAATCTAAATCGAACAAGCGTGCACTTTTTCAGGTTTATATCCCATTCAAGTTCGAATCGGCAGGTGCATCTATAATAAATATTATCAATAAATGAAAAATACAAATAAAAACAATTTGTTGTATGGCACTCATTTCCATTCGTTTATTTTTATTCATACTTTCCAACTAATTGTAAGATTTTACCGGGAAATAATAATTACCCAGTCTAGCGATCTGTAAAATTACTTCAAATTAAAATTTATAAATTCAACTAATAAATAAATGAATATTTTTGTAAACTAATTCTCTTTTTGTCTTTTTCCGTTATTTTGAAGTTTGTTTAACTTGGCGCTAAAATTGGTTGTTTTAAATAAATTGCAAAGGAAAAAAATCGATCAATAATAATTATTTAGCATTGTTAAATTCAATTTTAATGGACATTAAATAACACATTAAATCAGTGTTTTTCAATCTTTTTCTAAGGAGGCACCCTAATTTGGTAATTTTTTCTTGCGGTACCCCTTATTTCTTAATATAATTTCAATTATGTATAATTTGTTGTATATAACTGAAAATAGTTTATAATAAGTATATTATAATTAGTTTAAATATATATTTTTTGTATATTTCCTTCTTTCAAAAGTTTCAAGATCTCAAAACCGTTATCTCCAATGACCGAAAAAATGGATTTCTGAGATTACCCGTTAAAATTTATGTAATTCTACCCTCCAATGCCTTCTTGAAAAGGTTAAAGTTACTTGTTTTCGAAAAAACCATGTCTTTTTGCATTTCTCAAGGTCCATAAAAGTTTAGGTGGGTTCAAACGAAGGTATTTTTTGTTATTACACTTTTGGTCCTCTTAAGAACATGTAAGAAAAGTTATGCCTGCGCTATTCCTCATAATATTTCGCGGTAATAATATAAATTCATGATTTTTTATTGAACTTAGATATGATGCATAACGAATTAAAAACTCTGTTTATTTAAATAAATTAACCAAATTTTAAAGATAAACTTACATATGTTGATTGTTTTCTATGTATTTTTGAAATTTAAAATTTGGGTGTATTTGTTAGTATTTTTTTATTATATATTTTATGATATTATGCTTGTGTGCATGAAGTTATGAAAAATATAATAAATCTCATATTATGTTTTCCAATCTTGGAAGTTTTATTTTCTTATTGAAATGATTAATTAATTAACATGATTTTAATTAATTATTTAATCAGTTTGTATTTAACAAAAAATCGATTTAGGATCCTCATCGATTTATAAATAATACATTTGGCAAAATTGTAATATTTACCAGTAATATTTCCCGCCTGTTAAACTCTGTATTTAGTTTTTTGCCCGAATCTCTCATCTTTTCACCTGGAAAAGATTAATTTTTCTATTTCTTGATTTTTAATTTAATTTCTGCATTTAGATTTTTTTTTACTCGTATGGTAAGTTAGATGGTCAAGACAAAATGCAGATATTGTTTTCTGCCAAACATTTAATGCTACCCTTTTGAGTGTGGCATGGTGCCTTGTTCTGCTGTAATATTAAATGATCAAAGTTCTATTCAACCGCTTGATATATCAGCTGGTTTCAAATGACTTCCAAATATTGAATATAGCTCAGTTGGTCTCAAAAATATAAACACGTTCAAAGCGTATGATGCTTATACCATGAACCTTTCGGGGATTGTTGAGACAGGCACAAATGGGATTATGGCTCCTAACCGCATTAGTTGATGCGAGTGTACAACAATTGTACTTCAAAAAACGATCAAACATCATATGGAGAAACAAAAAGCGTAAACATACATATTTGTAAATCAAAATAAAGTGAGATACAATCAACCAAAGTGAATAATACATCCTAATCCATCGTTTAATGAAAACGTATAGTCCGATGAGCATTTAAAAGAGTAACTGTTGTTTTTTTTGCGAAATTGTGTAAATATACCGGCGTAAGTATGTAGCGTAATCACACATTAAGGGTGATCCATGGTAATATCCATGCAGAAAGTATGTATATATTTACACCATAAAGATATAGCTTTCTTTAAAGAATTCATACCAACCGAAACGGTTAAAAGGAAATTTAAATAGTAGTAATATTACCATTGGGAATTGTCTTTCCAAAACAAATACTTAACCATAATATGTTTATTTACGCATCTTATCATCACAAGTAAAATAAACAATATATTTTCCTCGTATGAATGAAAAATATTAAATGAAAAATATTTAAAGTAATAATAAATATTCATATACACCTATCCCTCGATTTGCAAAGTTAACGGTTAACACTGCATTTTTGAGGAACCAATCTACCGTGTAAATCGAGGGTTAAGTGTATACATATATATGTACATGTATACACACACACACACACATATATATATATACCTTAATTGGTTTTCCATGACACCCATCCCAACCAAGGAGCAAGTTTTATGAACAGTATTATCAACACGACAAATATCATCAGGATAATTGCAGAGATTTGGGCAAATACTATCTATAACGGATTCAGCCCCAACATTAGTGCAAACAATATATGTATATAGAAACATTGTCTCTTCATAATCCTTCAGAAAAGGAATGTTTGATGACCGCATCCTTAAACCGTGGAAAAAGCGATAGAGATTAACAACTCTAGGAAAATAATACAGAGGCATTAACCGTTCGTTTCTCGAAAAATTAGTTTCCGTAATCATAAAGTTAAGAAGTCCTAGATTACTCATTGGTTTGGTACTTTGTATTTTATTTCCAAGCACATCAATCTCTGTTCCCGCCGGAAACGAGGTGGACAAATCGAATTTGGATGGAAATCCCTTGTCGTAGCATCTTCTAAACTTAAACTTTTCCATTTTCCACAACGGAATATATCTCGGAATACCGGCTGTGTAGTAAAAAACCGATTCAGAAAACGGTGCCAAAGGAAAGACTAAATGAGTATATTTGTTCTTTATAAACTCATACACTACCTGATCGGAAGTCGAACATTTAAAACAAATTATAATTATAACAAAAGTAATAATAAAAATATAGCAGGCCATTTGTATAATATATAATATTGATCTTTATTTGTAATGATTTGTAATTATTTCATGATTTATACATAAAATATAAAGAATTATTTATTGACTCTGAAAAATACTGATGTCTGCATATTATGAACATTAGATTAGGTCCTTGCACATCTTCTGTATAATTGGAACGTCTTCAGATAGTGGAAACTCATTTGATGACCAAAAAATTAAACGATAGATTGATTGTTTAAACGCATCGATAATGCATTACAAGCACCTCAGCAATTCACTTAAAATCTGAATAGAACACGTGGAAAATTGGAAAAGAAATAATGGCCAAAGGATTAAGAGCAGCCAACCATGACGTATCAATTGCCGTAGAAGCGAGAAGATCAAACTCGGAAGGAGAAGTCCCATGTGCATATTCAGTGGAAGATTTGGATCCAAGACTACTCCAAATTTCTGAAGAAATGCTCAAGAAGAAAATTTCGTTTATCCGAAAACGGCTAACTATTGATAAAATTCGAGAGAAAATATTGTTTATGGACGCAGGATATGAGATCTCAGAAGCACATGAGATGATCCCATTGTCGTAGCAATAATGGTTTCTTACGGAAGAGTAATTAAGGATGTTTATATTACACCAAGAATCAGACTACAGTATTTTAATGCAAGTATTCACAGCATAACTGAGCACAACAGCCGGAATCAACAAGATCAATATGAATAAATGAAAAGTATTCAAAATCTTACCAGAGGGAAAATATTGATTGGACACGACTTACAAGCTGAACTAAAATATTTAAAAATCTGGGTTAACCATCTTTATGGGATAAGGAATTTTGCTGCTCGCAATGGAGAGTGGTACAAACTAAAAACGTTGGTACAAAACATATGTGGCAAAGAAATGCAGCAAGGTATCCACTCAGCCTTAGAAGATGTAAAAGAAATCCGAAAAGTTTATCTTAAGGTGGAACAGCAATGGATCTATGATGTAGAGTGGAAAGCAATAAACCAATCGAGGAAATACTCACTAAGTAAGTATAAAATAATGAGAGCCTCAACGAGCAAGGACCCAGAGAGCGATGGAGAATGTGAAATCGTAGAAATGTCAATGGAAGTGAATCAAACAATGCCTGAATTAAAATGGGCAATAGAAGAAACAATTGAAATGACAGAGGAAGGCTTTGTTGAAATTGGAGATGCTAAAATTATTAAACTACAAATAACGTTAGAATATGGGCATATGTTGAGGGAAAAACCTATTAGAAGAAGGAAAATATTATCAGAGATTGGAGAAGACACCATGGTCATCAATGGGAAAATATTCGAAAAAGAAGAAACCGTGGATCGTTACAAATGTGGAAATGAACGGTTCGAGATAAAGCAACTCGATTAAAAACATTATATGGTTTTTTATAAATGAATAAATTAAAATTTTAAAAAAATGACTTGTCTTTTGAACAAAAATAAAATATGTAGTGGTGGGTTACAGGGTGTCGCTAGTTATTTATCTTCATTGTTGCCCTAGTAACGCCATACAAAATATTACTCTGACTACCACTCGACACCCGTTGCTAGGCAACGTTGGAAATGTGCTCGAGCGGGTGGATTGTCCGCAAAAAGTGAGTGCTATTGCTAATACTGTAATTGCTCGGACAACCCTCGGGTCCAACGAGCCGTCGTTAGAAGACAGGTGCTCGCTTTTTTGTAATTGGTCCCCTTTATGTCATATATTTATTAGAGTCTAGTAAATTACAGGAATTCTATCATGATTTTCTGGATCCTCTTACATGAGTTAATAAAATCAAACTACAAAATATATTTTATATAGGAGTTACAATTGTTTGTAAATTTTGATTTGGATTAGGTTAGTAATTTGGCGGCACGACGCCTAGCTCTCTCTTTGCGTCCGGGACGGGAGTAGGTGTTTACGGTTGCTGCAGGATTCGGGACCGAAGTTGAAGCAGCTGCCGACTCCCGGTAGGCTAGCTGAGCCGGTGCGAATACGAGCGGATAGGTAACAGCCGCTCCTTCCTGACTGGCTGATAGGGCGACCTCCAGTCCTCGTATTTGCGTACGTAAACTCTGATTGATTTGTTTTTCTTCGGCCCATCCTTTCTGAGCAGCTGTGAGCCTCTGGTATAAGGGTTTGAGTTTTGCTGGATCTATCCAGGTGGCTCGAAGTTGATGTACCTCTCGTGTTAGTTGAATTATCTGATCGTATAGGTTCTTGTTATTTTGTCGGGCTATGGTTAGTTCTACTCTCAGGGTTTGTGGGGAATCCATGTCTGGAATTGATAATGTCAAAACAATAGTTATCACCACAGAAGTAACTAATTAAACAAAACTTTCTTAATGAATTGTTACAAAATCAACCAAAAATAAAAAAAAACGAAATTAATGTTTACTCGAACAAAATCTTTATTTCACTAACAAATTTTAAACTAAATGGAATTCACAATGTTACTATCATGTGTCCGTGAAGCCTCTTGCTACCCATTCCTCGGGGGAGCAGTTTGGAATGATCATTACCGGCCTTCTGGTATTTCGACCCCGGTGAGTTCCCGTCATCTGCGCATCCTTCCTGTGCTCGTCCGTTTCTTTCCCGGTGTCTCCATACAGGGATCCGCGTGGTCGGGGGTGATAATAAGTGGCGGCAATCCGGCCGGCTTCGAGGTCCTCCTCAATGTTTGCCAAACATTGATGGGCTCGAGCTACTCGTAGGTCCACTTGTTGCTGGTGATCGAGAAGGTCATCGAGTAGACTCCGTGCATGTGCGTAGATCTCTGCCGTGGGGTGCCACTCTTCCCAGAACGGTTCTGGTACCTCGGGAGTTCGGTCGAGATACTCTGATCTGTTGTTGATGCGTTGGAAGTTGAGTGGGGATTTAGAGTGCCAGTAAAGTTTCCAGGCTTCTCTCCATCGGTCGGCTAGTTGCATTGGGATGAGATCGGGGTCTGCATCTCCTGAATGAATCATAATTAATATACTTCCTTTAAGATACTGTATCGGTCATGTAAGTGTTTCGGTTATTCCGAGTTGGATGTTAAATGACTTGACTACACTACGCGTGAAGAGTTCCTTCCGTTCGGTGCTCTCTTATCCATATGTGATGGGCTAACAGTTAATGATTATGTCATTTATTCTAGTGTCGTGGAGAAGAATTTTCAATAACTTAAACATAAAGTGTTATTTCTATTTCGAAATCTACCATAGTGTTTTGACAGTAAGGTCGATGCGGAAGTATTCACAAAGATGGGGATATCATTATGCTGCGTGTGCACAAAAAGCCTTTACGTTTAATCATCATTATTTGCACAAAAATCACTACCTGGGTGTTCAGGATCAGCTGTGGGTCTTCCGTCGGTTGGGCTGTTTGAAATGGTTCTCTTCCTATAATTCCGTTGTCGGTGCATTAGTAAGATTGATTTACTGGCATTGGGCGAAAGTTTATATACTATTTATTGTTTACTCTATATACTATTTAATATAAGTATATTATTTAAATAATCGCGCGTCATTCGCCATTCGGTGGAAACGTGAACGTTGTTTAATTTAATTTATCATTTTTAATCAAAAAAATTTTTATATAATTTAGTCGTGTTAACCAGTCGATCGTCGACCTTATGAACTGAACGGATGTATCAAGGTTCAGGTTCAACTTTGTATTTGCACAACTATCATGGAAAAATAGTCGGCGTTCGAGATAATTCGACTTGGGACGCGTGTCTCCGCGGTTGGTGAATTTGTTTATTCGTAAGTTTCCGGTCAGCGTAAATTTTCATTTTAATTTGTTTATTATTTCTAGATTATACTTTACGGAATTGATGTCGAATTTTTGGAGAAAATACTATGGTTCAAGATGATGATGTCGACCTTCCGTGCGGTTTCCTATTAATCAGTGAGTTAGTTTTATTTGAGATTTACATTATCTGGTTACTGAGATTTACTTTCAGGTAAAGTTAGATTTATTGTTCGGCACACACAAAAATGGAAATCTTGATGTCTCTAAGTTGATTGCTGTCCGTCCTATCTCAGATGTATCGGGGAAAAAAGAATAACTCATTCTCTTTGGATCGGACGAAGGCTCTCCCTCGTTGGAATCAACACGCTAACCTATTATGCATTTGCACGTTTTCGGGATGACTAGCTTTAAATTCGATGGATTTGCACATCTGATTCTCATCCAATTTGATTTTTATGTACTTTCTGCTTTTGGAATTATTAATTCGACTATTATTCACTCAATTTTCATGATTTTTGATGTTTGTAAGTTTTGATTTTTATGGGTGATTTTACGTGTTAAATTCCTAAATTTTATTCATGTGAAAAATCCTAATTGATATTGAGAATTATAACTTATATTTTGCATGCTAATGCTATTAATTGGTAGTTGTTATTAACACTCAAATAATGTTGAAACATCATTACTAATAATAGGGGCTTGTAATTAATTTATAAATCGCATAGTGTGAATTATACCTAATAAGGGAGAGTTAATAGTAACTTTAATATATGAATTGGAATTGGTGATAGTAACGTGTGATAGAGGTCTATAAGTGACGATGATGTTTTATAATTAATCACATGAATTTGGAGTTTACGATTTTAAAGATAAGTTTGAATAGTGCAATTTTCATTTAGTATTATAAAGATTTATAATTAGTCATTAACAAGGGCTTTATCATTACGGATCCGAATTCACCAACACCAAAAGGGGTTTGTAGTTAACAATACGATTCGACAAATAATAATATCAAGTTACTATTACAAAATATATTTATGATTAACAATATGAATTGATAATATGAAGTTATTGTTAATGAGAGATTTACAGTTAATTATTAACAAAATTTTCCTACTAATACTATGAATCTATTATTACCAAAGGATTACAATTATTAATATGAATGTATTATTAATGAAAGGGTTTATAATGATATACATCTACAGTTAACAATATGAGTTTATCTTTAATAAAAGATTTACCATTAGGAATACGAATCTATTTTTACTAAAAGGATAATGATTTATAGGAATCGAAAGTTAATAACATGAGTTTATCATTAACAAAAATGGGTGCAATTAGTGACATAAACTTAATAATAAAGATTTACGATAGCTGATCTAAACTCAGGATCAATTTTATGAATTTATAATATAAATTTAGGGTGCATAGCATAGGCTGATATCATGAATTTACACTAAATAACAACGATTTCAAATTTTTTGTTAATTTCCCGTCACCTTCCCTTGATGGGCCTTAGACGCAGATTATGTTTATATTATAGTTAATGAGTGCCCACTGGACTACTCGGTGTGAGGATTTTGAGCCGTGTGTAATATAAATTAAGTCGATTTTGCAGAAATGAGAAACGAGGAAGCAGCTCAAGACTTCTTCCTTATTTCTCGTTTCATCTATACGGGTGATATTGACGTTACGACCCCTGCGATCCGCACGCTAGGTCTTCACGGGTACATATCATTGGCGATTTTCCACGCACTTACATGAATCTGCACTATGTAGATTTTACTATCTTGCAATATGTGTTGGCTGTGGGCCGGAAAAATTTCGACAAATATTTAGTTAATTTTTAAGAAAAACAAAATTTAATCATCATAAATATGTATTAATTTATATTAAAAC
Organism: Schmidtea mediterranea; assembly: GCA_022537955.1. Classification (NCBI taxonomy): domain Eukaryota; kingdom Metazoa; phylum Platyhelminthes; order Tricladida; family Dugesiidae; genus Schmidtea; species Schmidtea mediterranea. Next base: position 170,151,596 of record CM039680.1, read on the forward strand.
AAAATACAGAATTACTTGATCCATTCAATCCAAAATTTCATAAAAAATACATCTCCCCCCACGCCGACATCCAAGCAGAGCTCTGCCGAGGTTGCGAGGATGTGACGTGGAAAGAGAGTTCCACATAAAACTAAATCTCCCCTAAAAATTTCGTAGTAGATTTTTAATCAAAACTCAAAAGTAATTTTTAGTTTGAAAAAATGGTGTGTTGTAATGTGAAAATGAATCGGTATTTATACCTATTTTCCTCGCATGTTAAATTTGATGCAGTAAAACAAAATTCGACCTTGTTATTTTCCAGTAAATTCTATTCTTTATTTTTATTATTTTTTGATTTATTTTTATAATTTTTCATTTAGGATTTTTATTGAATTATTACTAATTAAAATCTTTTGATTTAAGTTTCATTTTAATGAACTTTTATTAATTTTTCAATTTTGTCGAATTTGTTGTGTTTTCTTGTTATGTTTGTGTTGGTATCGTGCGGATCTTGGTGCGTTTTGTTATTATTTTAATTTATTTTTATGTTTATTATTTTATATTTAATTCTCTTTTTCTCATATTTTATAGGGTTTAATTGGTGTTTCCAGGTTTATTTAAATTTGCCTGTTATATTTGCATGTGTGTTACCGATCCATTTAAACATTTCTCAAGGCCGTTTACGTTCTGGCCCAACAGTAGTGATGTCTCGTCTTTTGAACTAGTGCTATACCATTTAAGTACCCCGAATGAAATATTTATAATTAGTATTATTGTTATTATTGCTGTCACTATTATTATTTATATTATCGTTATTATTATAATTAAATAATAACTCCTTTAACTCGCAAATCCTGAACTTCTGGATCGGAGAGCGAAAGGACCCCAACCCCGATTATCTGCAGCAGTAGCGTAACCAATGATGGGGAAGGGGGGGAAAATATTTTAAAGATAAATGACTATATATAATAAACATCCAAAATTTAAATAGTATTAATTATTGTTATTATTTATCGTCATTGTATTATTATTATTATCATTATTGTTAAATAAAATAAATGGCAACAGTTGAGAAGTGAATGATTGTTAATAAATAAAAATTCCAATAAAATTTAATTATTTAAAAATAATAAAATTCTAATAAAATTTACTCACATCATTTAGTTATTCCTCAACATGAAAAATCAAAGAATGAAAAATAAAACTAGAATACATTTTTACACATTTTCTATTATAACCATTCATATATATATATTTTGAGAGAGAGAGATAAACGCCAATGTTTTCAAACCATTAAATTGTTAAAATAATTAAATTATAGCCTCAATATTGATTCGGCCAACTTCCTAACTTCGAATGGCCAAGTTGCAGACCACGGTAGAATTTACGTTAAATTTTATTTGATTTGCCGATCATAGTCTCCGTAAACATAAACGATATTGAATCCACCTGATATGCCTTTCCAAAGAAAATTCCAAAAAAAAATTTCTAAAAATGAAAAATAGAGGCGAGTTTTCCCATTATAAGGGAATTATTAATATTATTATTATTATTATTATTATTATTATTATTATTATTATTATTATTATTATTATTATTATTATTATTATTATTATTATTATTATTATTATTATTATTATTATTATTATTTTTATTATTATTATTATTATTATTATTATAAGCAAACCCAACACAGAATAATTTTATTTGCACTTTATCACAATAACAAATCAATCCTTTGGTTCAATATTTGTAATCACAATTTCACTACTTGATTTGCACCTTTTAACCACTGTTTGGCTCGGTTTATCTTAGGGTAGGTTGTCCAAGGGAGAACCACCCTTTCTGATAGATAACCTTGACTTTTACTTGGATTTGGATTTCTCTACTAACCTAGCTACTGCTCATTCACGTCGATTCACTCTAGTTAATAATATCTGCTCTCTCGTACCTAGTTAATAATAATTGTCCTTTCTTGTCTGGTTGATAATGTCTCTTTTCTTGTCTGATGAATTCTGGTCCTTTTTTCTTGTCTGATGAGTTATGGTCCTCTCGTGTTTTTCCCTCTTTCTTTTATACTCCTGCTCAGACTGTTTTCCGACGATTGTCAACAATAGGTTCTGCATTATCAAATTATCATTAATAATTACCTTTCAGACCGACATTTGTCAACAACGTTTGACGTTGTTTAGGCTAATTTATCCTACTATATTATTCCGACTATGCGCCGAGTTTTCCTTATCTCTCGGGTTTTCCTCAGCTCTCGGCTTTTTCACATCTCTCGGGTTTTCCATTGCCTCGGGCTTCCCATTGACTCAGGCTTCCCATTAGTAATTAATTTTCTTAATTAATTTCCTTTTTTATTTTATATCATTTTCTAGGGACCCCTCACTCAATTTTTATTATTATTTCCGGACTCGTCTCTCAATTTGGCGTTCAACCATACCAATTTCCCCCCGATAATTATTACTTTCGAATTTTACACATTTTTTAATTAATATTGCACTTTCATCATTTTTTGTGTTTTATCGATTTTACTGTGCTTTTTCGTGATACCCCAACATATTTTTATTATTTTTATAGAAATACAAGAATTGTCACAAAATTTCAAGTATTGATTGTCAAACTATTGGCTTTTTATTTACTAATGACTTGGAACTGAATGAGTTATACAGTTTTTAATTTTCAGCCATAGAAAATTTTTTAAAATTTCATATCAAAATATACAGATTATGGGGCGAATCTCAATTAAAGGGAAAGATATGTTGGGGTTAGGTGGTTTTCAAAATTTATTATAATAAATAAAAAAATTCGGGAAAATAAAATAATTAATTAAAAATAATCAAAAAATTAAAATCAATATTTTCCGGGAGGAATGGGTAGGTGCCGATGCCAATTGACGAGACGAGTACGAAAATAATAATATAAAATTAATTTGGAACCCCTAGAAAAAGTTATTAAAAAATACAAATTAATTAAATAATTAAAAGGACGAAAACCAATAAATTAGATTACGGAGAAATTCTCCAAATTGGATAAATTTAATTACGAAGGGAACTGATTATTCCATTGTTGGGCTATAAGCCATCATTAAAACAAAATAAAATGACAATGTAAAGTCATGTTGAAAAATTATGAGAATGGCTATTATAACACAAGCACGCACCGCAAACAGAAATCAAAAAATTGAATAAAATTTTTAAATAAAACAAAATAAAAAATAACATAATTAATTAAAACAAATAATTAATAAATTTCGCACGCAATATACATAGAAAAATAAAGTAAAAATACAAAACCACCTATAACCTTGCAAAATAAGGTTTAGAAAATACACTGGCGGAAGAGGCGACCAGAACAAAAATAAAAATCAGCAAAGATAAAAAATGTAAATTTAATAAAATTAATATTAAAAAATTAAGAAAAATAAATAGAAAAAGAGAAAAAAATAAAATTAAATAAAAGGCCTTAAAAACCCCGAAAAAATGGCCAAAAAAGATTCGAAATTAGCTGATTGGTCGCACACACGCACAAAAACAGTATAAATATAACAGCCATTTTCATAATATTTAACCTTAAAAAACTAAATTTTAAATTTTAAAAATTCGAACTTTGAAATTTTTGGTAAGCTTGTTAATTTGTTTAAAACATTTTTATGTAATGTTTATAGTTTTCAATTTAAAATTTTTTTTTATCATGGATGGCCGCGATACTTTTTAATATCTGCGACAGGTCTCGCTAAATTTAATTATATATATGCATATATGCTAATCGTGGAGAATGGCAAAGCAATATTCAATTCCGGCCGTTAAGTTGGCAGGACGTTGATGTGTTGTTTTGTCACCATCCACCCTTCGGTGTCTGCTTAGTCTGATCAGGCCTTGTTGCACTGATCACGGGGTAGGACACCGTCGTAATTCACCGTGGCGGCCATTTTCAATGTTGGCCGGAGCGGTAAGAATATAAAATTTGGGCAGATCGCTATACCTAGGGGTTAAAATTTGTACAAATGTTTAAGTAGGGACGTGATATTTTTCAAATACCTGTCGAAATTCATTACAGCAACGGGATCGACTAGGGTTAAGAATAGGAACTCAATAAATTACTCAATAAAACCGATAATCATAAAAATTAAAGTAACGAAATGATAGTCTGTAAGGAACGAACCGAAAACCAAAGAGTTGGAAAGTTAATGGTAAATCGGATAATGACCGGAGCATCAATATTTTCATTTTGTCTATTAAATATTATTGTCAGCAGATTAACAACAGATTTCTACGCTAAATAAGCTACCGTGAAAATTAATATTAAACATGAGCTTGATGTAGGATTGTGCATTTTGAAAGTTCTAGTTAATTATTATCCTTTATTATATCTATTATTAAACTTATATAAATTTATTATAACAAATTCTTCCCCATTTAGTTTCTTTTATTCCCAAGTACATTATAAAGAAAACTTTTTGTCAGAATGCAGTCAGGATATAAAATCCCAAACTAACGCCGCAGAAATCCGGAAAATCCACATCATCCAATTTCAACAACGACGATACTTCCCACATAGAATGCCAGAAAAAATATGACAAATTATTTGCAGAGCACAAACGCACGCTCGGTACGTGGTTTGCCCTCGAGGCTGTAAAAGCTCTCCATAAGCAAATACACCGGCTAACTAGGTGCCGAGAAGACCTAATCGCGGAAAACCGGGCTCAATGGATCATTATTAATGATCAGAGCGCCGTTCTGATCGCCTCTTTTAATGAAGCAGAGCTGGCAAAGCGATTGGCCGGCCGAGACTTGGCAATAAAGTTAAATTTGATTCCAGCCAGTCATATCCCCGAAAAAACAGCAACTGGTCCTCCGCAAACCCCAAAAACCAGCAAAAAACACAACCCAGGCAAAAATCGACGTCACCGCGTACGACGCCGAGCTGAGGAAGTCACTCTCCTAAACAATGCAGCCCAGATCCATGAAGAAGCGGCAATGCTAGTCGCTGAACAACATCCCCAATTTGTCAAATCGGACGAAAATCCGCCGGCAGCAGCGAAATCCGAAGAAAACGCAACCCAAATCTGTGCCGATGAAACGAATGAATTACGAATTCGAGTAAATATAACATCAATCTCAACTCCCACATCGGAGGCCGACGAAAATCGGAAGTCCTCAACTTCTATCGGCTATTGGACGGACGTTTTGGGGGACGAGATCTGCCACTCGGTTTCCCAAGTCGGATCCAACGAATTAAATTTTAACCGAAAGCGGAGATTTCCTGTGGATATCGACGAATGAAAGCCTGATTTTGTTGAAAACCGAATTTTATTTTTGTTATAGTAACTTAAAATCAATATATGACTTGATTATATTTTCTTTTATTTTGTTGTTTTCCTTTTGTAAATTTTGTAATTGAAAAATAGAAATTTTATAATTATGGCTAATTTTCTAATAAATTTTGATATTTCTATAATTAAATGAGGAAGGGATGTATGAAGTAAGATTGGTGAAGCTTGATGCATGCGAGAAGTATGATTGGAAAGAGTAGGTAGCTAGTAGCACTCTGGGACAACACACCATTGCATAATAATATAGGGGGGGGGGGGTTATTTACAGATTATTTTCGGATTATCTTGATTACATAATGATGTAATCAACTTAAAATACACACAAAATTAATTAATTAATTTTTTTTCTCGAATTTTTTCAAATTTTTTATGTGTATTTTTTTTTGAAATTTTTTTTCAGTTTTTTTTACTCTAATGTATCCTTATGTACTTTAATTTATCTTAATTTACTTTAGGTATTTTAAATTATTTTTATCTAGAGCCTGAATTTACCTATGAAAATTGTGTGAACAAATATTTCAAGTCTTTTTTTAATAAGCCTATAAAATACCCCTGTCAATTTTGTATCAGTAGGCGATTCAAACCAATTTATTTTAGTCTTAAAAATACCCCCTGACTATAGTGTGATTGAAAAAAAAAATTTATTCAAAAAAATATTTCAATTTTATTTCAAAAATTCGCCAAAATTTGAATTTAAAAAAAATCGCGCCAAAAACTCAAAAAAAATACCCACATAAAAAATTTTGAAAAAATTCGAGAAAAAAAATTAATTAAAATACACACAAAATTAATTAAGTTGATTACATCATTATGTAATCAAGATAATCTGAAAATAATCTGTAAATAAACCCCCCCCCTATATTATTATGCTATGGTGTGTGGTCCCAGATTGCTACTAACTACCTACTGGAAAGGTTTATCTAACTTAAAATATTGAAAATGAAACAATTATAATTATCGAAAAAGTAGCTTTTAAGCCTTTATAATGAGTATTTTGGGTAATTAAAGAATAAGTATAAATAAAGGGAAAAATACAAATCTTAAGAGGACTTTATTTTCCCTTAAAAACAACCAGGAGACCTTATTGAACTTAAAAACAGCTGATTTAACAGCGAATAAAATTATTTACAATAAAAAGTTTAAATTTCCGCATGTTATCGAAAGAAAAGATTTTCCAATTTAAAACAAAACTCTAGGTTAATAATATTTGATTTTAAATTTTAGTAAATTAGGGAATTAAATCTAACGCTTAGAAAATTAGAGAAATTAGATTTTTGAAAACTCATTAGCAAAAGTTTTCCTTCAGAAATTTCTTAAATTACACCGTTTAAGTTTTATTAATGAATTAGTTAAAATAAGGTTGTTTTAAATTGAATTATTAAATAACGAAAAGGGAACCAATACCATTTAAGCATGTTTTTCAACTGTAATAAACGCTAACATTTACAGATAAACTTAATGAGACCTTAAGGGAACTCTACTCCGGACGTATGCATGGGATCGATAGTAACAGACGGAAAAGGGCGTGTTAATATCGAGAAAGTCAGAGGCATTGAGTAGATGTAAGTCCTTCTATCGGCCGTCATGAACCCGAAAGCGAGATTATCACAAGGAGTAGTCTTAGAAATGGGGCTCACCTGCTTGTGGACTCTCGGCTGCGGTATACAGTACCAACATGAGCTTGCTCGTGGGTATACCGTGATAAGGTCAAAATTGTGGGGCGTCTGGGAGAGCAAAAAATAACCCTAGAGAAGTCAAGAGTTGGTTGGAGAAATGGAAATAACTACATGAGCGTAGATTAAAACAAAATTAATTCTACCCAGTACGCCAACACCATGATGTGATTTATTTTGCAGTCTTCTCCCAGGAAACGGCCGAAGCGGCCAAAAGATGAAAGTAAATTGTTTAACTAGTTCCCCGGGAGTCCAATGTAAATTTCCGTAAATCAGATTAGTTGTTTGAGGAGAGATTTCCTATTTTAGGGAAACTCAAATCAACAACGGGGACAAAAATAAATTTCGAAAAATTGTGAGTAACAGAAAAATTAAAAAGATTCGTGAGATTGAAAAAGAACTAGTCAGACTTGTCAAGGATATTTTAGTAGTTAATTGAAAAGGCGGCTTCCCGTGGGGATTCCTGCCATTATTGTAAAAGTAACATTCGAATCGTTGTGAAATTGTTGGTATCGAATAAAAGTTTTCCTGTGTTGAGTTATTCCAGTATCATTTAAAGAGCACGTGGAGTCAGAGCAAACAGTTCTACCGAACCAAATAAAATTATAACTGAATAGATTGCTTAAAAGCTCTAATTTATTAAAATAGCCCCTAAAATCAAATGTTTTGCTCATTACAATCTAATATCTTAAAAACGTTCCTTAAATTTATTTAAAATTCATTGAATTCTCTTTATTTTTACAAGTTCTATTATCAATATCTTCAATGACACATTTAAATTTTTTAACTAATTACTCGAATGTTTTTAGGAAATCAGAATTAAAAATTTAGGAATGTTAATTAGTGGAGAGTGCTTCTAATATACTCTCTGAAGCAAATTTTCAATGAAGAAAGAAGTGGAAATACATATAAAAATACTGAGTGAAAAGCACATTGAAAAATCATTGAAATCAATTTTTGACATAGAAAAACTGGAAATATCCACTTAAGAGAGAAAATATGCAATGAAAGTTCAATAAACCCAGAAATCATTATTGTTTGTAGGAAAGGGAAAGCGGTAGAATTACTTGATAAAAATGTGAAAAATGCAATAAAGATGTGGAAATACATTGAAAAGACTAATACAATGAAGGAAGTGGAAATAAAATTCTTCCCTGAAGTGTAAAGTATACTTTGAAGAGATATTTATTCAACGATAAAGAATCGGAAGTAGTTATTCGAAAGTGGATGAATTACATTTATGGATTGCAATATCGAAATCTGAAATCTCGGAATTTTTTTCGAAATAATATAAAAACTGTGCTATGTAGCAGCTAATTGTCATGAAACGTTAACGATTACTGTCAAATAACAAACAATCTAAAGGTTGGTTATAATAAAAAGAAAAGAACATACATATTAAAATAAAAATATTTGAGTTCGGAAAAAGCAATTTCGCCCTGGGTTACTTGGACCCATCAAATAATTAGTTAACGAGAAAAAACTGTAAATAGATTGAGTTTTGTGTTGAAAATCAAAACGTTTCATCCAGCTTGTACCTTTATTTAATACAGAGAACCACGAGGAGCCAGAAATTAACTGACTTCTTAAATAATAATAATCCAACGAAGGTTTTGATTTTAACATTGTTTCTAGTATAAAATTTTGGAACTTATTCTAAGAATTGATTGAGAAATATTTAGTGAACTATAAATTAAATGTTTTAATTTGACATTTTTGATGATTTATTTTTAAAATTAAAATTAGCTCTTCGTATAATTTTATTTTAGAACAAATTTATTAAAATTTGACGGACGTTTAACACTGGAAACTTTATTTTAAAGTAGATTTTTAAGTCTTGACAATTAAATAATAACTTTTGAAAATAAAATTAAATCAATGACTTCTAAATTTAAAATTTTTATCAGAGTTTTAAGTATTAAAAATTAGGTAATAGGTATAGAGTCAGCAAATATAAATCTGATTTACTTAAGTCTTAAATTATTATTATTGATTGAAGCCATTAAGTGAACAAATACATGAATAATAGAGTAAAATTAAGAAATTTGATTGACGAAGATAAAGTAATACTAAAATAAAATATCGTGAAAGAATGTATCACATTAAAATTAAACAGACATTTTCATGTAAACATAATTCTACACAGTGAAACAGTGTTTAACTTAAATAATTCTGTTAAGATTCTTACTAAAAGTACCTAAAATTTTCAATTAAAATAATTATTCTATATGATTGAAAATTAGAATTCGTAGTTGTACATAAGTTATTTATTTATTTCAATCAGTTGAATTCATCTTATTTTATTGTCAATGAACCACTTTCTCAAATTATAAAATTTTTATAAGCAATTACGTAAATAATATATTTACATTAGTACTTTGTACTTTTGAATTTTCTTCTGCGAATAATAAGATTATTTTGAATAAAGGTAATTATTCAAAATTATTTTCATTATAAATTGAAATATCAAATATAGTTATTTCACAGACCTTAATTATTAATTATTTTTAAAATAATATAGTAATTAAACTTCAAAAGGATAATTGTTTATTTTACTTTTAGCTTCTTTGTAATACAATTTTTAATTATTATTATTTTTCAAAGAAAATTTCAATTTATTTTATTAATTAATTTTTAGTGGTGACACAAATTATTAATATAATACTTAATTAAATATAAATTATAAATTCTTTACACAAAATTAATAGACAATAATTATATTTTTCATTTTGTAATTTACTCAAACTAATTTATTAAAAAAACTTTTTTGATGTGACTATCATATTTTATTGATTTAATTTGATATGAATCTTTTCCACGTAACTATATTAACTATGTCATTAAATTTGATTTTAAAAATTTATTTTTCAAATATCTTAATTACATTTTATTCAATTTATTTCTTTGTAGGGAATAAACAAATAACTTATTGCATAAGTATATATTTTTGAAAAATTGTTATATGAAAAATATATCAATAAGTATTTTCATTTTGTACTTTACTCAAAATAATTTAATAAAAAGTTAATTTCCCGATGAGACCATCATATATCATTGACTTATCTTGATATTAATCTTTTCCATGTAACTATTACAACCTGTGTTATTGAATTTTATTTTAAATTTTGGTTTTCAAACATATTAGTTATATTTAATTTATTTTTCTATATTCCAACACCTAAAGCTCTAATAAGTAAAAAGGCAATAGTTAACGTACAAAATACCGATAGCTTATGTTTCATATATAGTGCTTTGGCTGTATTGAAATCGGATAAAATAAAGAAAGATAGAAATAGACCAAGAAAATATTTACCGTATATGAATGACTTGCTATACGATCCTAACGATATGCCAATGAAACTGTGTGATATTCCAGCTTTTGAGAAGAAAAATCTTGGTTTAGCAATTAATGTAATGATTTATAATAACGAAAATTTTGAGGATAGAGAAGAACTTATAATGAATTATCCATATTTAAATATAATTCACCGAACAAAAGTAACTGGAGTGGATCCAATTTATTTATTATTGATAAAGGAGGGTAAAAATATCTTTATAAGGCAGTAACCTATCTATAATCCTTGATGAATTATCATAAAAACAATGATTGTAATGTTTGAATTCGTTGCAAATAGTGTGAAAAAAATAGAAAATGAAACCTGAGAGATCTAAGGTTGAAAAATTATTGTTGACTCATTACCAAAAAAAGAATTATGTAATTCATTGGCGTTTATTGAAATTATACTTGTTTCTTGGTGTTAAGGTCAAACATGTGAATAGAGCTGTAAGATTCAAACAGTCTCCTATTTTTAAAAACTACATTGATACCAATACAGAGTTAAGAGCAAAAAGTACAAACACGCTAGATAAAAATTATTATAAGCTTCTAAATAATATTTTCTATGGTAAAACTGTCGAAAACCTGAAAAAAAGAATGAATTTAAGATGATGTAATACAGAAAAGAAGGTGATTACATATGCTTCTAAGCCAACTTTTCAAAGAAATATCAAAATTGCTGCTTTGTTAAATCCTGACTCGACATTCTTAGATCGACCGAGTAATATAGGACAATCGGTACTTGACTTGTCGAAACTTAGAATGTATGAGCTTCAATATAAGGACTTGGAAAATTATCGACGACAATTTAATTGCGAGATTAATATAGTTGCTGGAGATACGAACTCTTTCTTCTTGGATATTAAAAATTGTAAACTGGATATTCTTTAGTCTGAAATGGTGATTGACAATCTTTTGGATACATCTAATTATCTGTCTAATCATCCATTTTACACTAAAAAACTGGATTCGGTTATAGATTAATTCAAGGATGAAAGCAATGGAGAAGGTTATAACGAATGGGTATTCCTTAGACCCAAATGCTATAGTTTACTAGGAAAATCAAAATGCCTAAAAGCTAAGGAAGTGAAATTGTAGGACACAACGTTAACTCATAAATCTTATAAGGACTGTTACGAGAAAAACACTGTTTTCTGTGCCTCAATTTTGTATTGGTACAAACAATCACCAAATTTGTAGTTTTAAAAAAAGTAAGGTTGCACTAACAAACAAAGAGGATAAAAATGTTTAGGTAGAAAAGAATTTAAGTCTGGCATACGGTCATATGATTGAGACTGGCAATGAATAAAGATAATAATTTTCCACGTGATTTTCCAACAGTCTATCCAACAGCACATCCAACAACTCATTCAAAAGCCTATCAAACAGCTCAGCCAACTGTTCATTGAATTAATAAATGTATACCTATATACGTTCTTGTTCTTATTCCTTATTTTTGTTAGGGGTCAGGGTACCAAGAAGTGTGCCATGTGGGACACATCTACCTACTTATTGGAGCTGCAATACAGATGAAACATATGTACAACTTTCCAACAGCCGTGAATTTATTGTTATATTTACATTTAGTTTTCCTATCTTTATATATAGCAGACCATTTTGCAAGATACTCTATTAAATACGCATTATTTATTTTGACTTTGTATTACCACCCGAACATTAATTATTGAACTGGTCACCTATTGTTGGCTTGTGAAAAGTTGATCAAAACTTTAAAATCATTTTCCAAGTTATTAAATCACATGAAAGCAAAATATTCAAATTGGTCAAATTCACAAAACTTTCGGTTTTATTAATAATTTCCTCGCAACCAAAGAGAAACATAAAATTGTAAAAATTGAAAACGATTAAATAATTTATTTCTACACGAAATAAATCAATCAAAAGCACATAAACGATCAATGAACACACATGAGACAAGAATAACATGATAAATTTCATAGGAACATCACTCAAGGTGATCTATAATCATAAATGGAATCAATGGTCAGTCAATCAATCAACCAACCAATCAATCAATCAATCAATCAATAGATTAACGCTAACAAATCAATCGTAACTAAATGCAAACTAGATAAAAATCAATTGATCTAAGGTTCAATTAAAATTATGCCAATAGAAAATCAATGACAAAAGTACTGTGGATTGAACAAGGAAAACAAAGAAAACAAGTAAATTTATTGGAGAAAACAACAAATCACCAGTTGGCGGGATTTATTTTGATTTTATAGAGTTTCATCTTGAATCCGAGTGTTTCACTGAGAATCGTAGAGAAAACTGAGAGGATAACAACTTTAAGAATGTTATATAGGAAAGGGTTCATTGACCACCCGCAAATGCGAAATGGGCCTTCCACTTCTTTCAAAAGACTTTCAGCAAGACGCAACACATTATGAGCAAGAGTTAATTCTTCCTTTTTGTGAGGCCGAGTTTGCATTGCAAGAAAGAGATTAATCTGAGGAGAATAAATAAATAAATAAATATATATATTGTATAAAATTGATAATTCGTTTACCTGTTCTGTGATGATCACCGATAAATTTCTGTACTTTTTTGTAATTTTAGTCCCAAGTACAAGAAACCTCATCATAAAAATTCCGAGAGCCAACGAACAAAAGGTTAAGTCCCAGTTGATAAGCTTATTGATGAAGGAGATATTTCCATTTTGTAATAGCTGAACAAATATTGATAAATGAGAGCGCATCACAGTTGCACATGGATTAATTATTTTGAAGATTTTTATTTCAATAATCATACTGAAAATAGTTATCGTTCGGTAGAGTATATGAAAAAAAGAGGTCTGAACGACGTTTGGGCATAGAAACGACGGTATAACTATGTTTGGCTTGTCCGGTCGAGAAAACGTTTCAAAAAACATTTTTGAAATTAAAGCACTTTGTAAATCATTTTTAAAATGCGTCATTCCGTTAGTTTTTTATCGCCCATTGCTAGTTAATTATCAGGCAAATAAAATTGTTAGATTGTATTCATGGAATCAGGACAGACAATTAGAAATCCTTTACTATATTCACTGGCAAAAAAGGGAATTTAGAATTCTAGTTTTAATAAATACATTCCAATTAATTATAAATAAATAATATATTTATATATATATATATATATATATATGTGTGTGTGTGTGTGTGTGTGTTCTTTTCAATTGAGTTTTAAAAGAATGTATATTAAATAAATATTGTCATTGAATTGAGAACAATATAATCAATTATATTACAGCTGTATTTAATGAAGGCTGCAACAAATATTATATTGATGAGCCTAATGAACTTATATGTCAAAAATGGTTTCTGAAAATAATATCCCGTGCAATAATATTACTTTTGACCGTGAAGCATTATTATCCCTGATGACCACCAACACAATAAAGATCCATTGCACCAATAGCATTATTAATATCGGTGAGGTGTGATCCTAAAAAAGATACGAATCGGTTTCTACATTAAATATTTCTCATCATTCCAAATAGACTCAGAATTTGATAAACATTTACTAGATAATTGCAAAATACTTTCCATGGAATTAAATATGGAAGACATTTAGTAGAAAAAAATAAAACCATGAACTCGACAAAAGTTGGTGAAAAATACATTATTCGAAAATTAATTTGCTTTATTATAAATGAAGCATTGGCGACAAAAAGGTCTCACAATTAGTAATGGTAACGGAAACATTTTTAAACTTCGCCAATAAAATACTTGTTTCTCTATTTTTTAGAAAAATCAAATTAATTAATTTTTAGAAAATTTAGCATACAAAAATATATTTTTAAGTCTGCTTCTGAATGATCAAAAATTGTTTGTCTACTTTATTAATCTCATAATAGATTTGAGTTTTTCGACGTAGTCGCGGGTTACGACGAGATAATGAATGAAGATTTAAAAATATAAATGAAAACAATTTGATTAATTATTGAATTTGTTAGATATTCTAACATTACACAATATATTTACGGTTTCTATCTTATTGAATAACTGAGAGGTTCGATTTCGATCTTTTATAATTGTTTATGATTTATGAAGAGCCACAATTAATTTTTCTTAATATATTAATACTAAAATTCAATATTATCTGACATGATCTCTTCCCAAAACTCTATATTCTCTTTAATATTTATAATTATTTTCTATTGCACGAGTAAATTTAGGACATATTTTTATAGATGAAATAAATTTTGTCAAATACCCAGTAACCGTAAAAAGATTCAAACAATTACCATAACTCTAATTTTATATATAATTAAAAATTTTATTTAAGTTTTAACTTTAATATATTATGAAAAAAATATTTAATAAATTTTACATAACATTAGATAATAAAATATGCATTGGATTATTGAGAGGTAATAATAAATATTAATAATTTCAATCAAAACAAGGAGGCAGGAAAATATTCTTAATTCCTCAAAAATAATTTACAGATGATCATTGATTAAATATTCTTAACTTCTGTCAGTTAAAATAAGGCAAATGAATTTTTAGAAAAGAAATTGCCTCACCAAATATGTGCGCATGTCAATATGGCAATATGGCAATATTTTCCCGTTCCAGCATTCAGTTCTAACAAATAAGTGCATATATATCAATTTGGTAATTGCACTTTAGATTTATTATTTCAAAAATGTTCAAATAACTCGATAACATTAATAAATTTTTTAATATTTGCGTAAGCATTTAAATTTGGAAACGTGAAAGAATTAAAAAGAAAAAAGTAAAATAAATACAATGAATACAATATAAAAATAATATGCAAGTGGTGGGCAGTATATGAAAATAGAGATAAACATAGCACATTATTCATATCGGTCAATTAGTCAGTTTTATTGCCCAATGGCATCGCATCCTACTTTCAGAAATATTTTCAGAAATATTCACTGGCGATTTAGATTAAAAGCGCTGATTAAAAGTTTATATTGATACAAGGACAAAAATAAAATTAATGATTTATTCACATTCTTTTTTTCTTCAAATTATAATAATTAAGTTTGATTAATAAATCAATAAAACATCGAAATCATTACAGATTCAGCCAAATAAAAATTCTTCGTATCAATAAATCAATTATCTATAAAAATATTACTATTACTATCACGATTAAGAATGAAAATCAAGAAATCTTACACGTACTCACAATGAAATACCTAATTCGAGAAGAAGAAGACTCAAAATCTAGTATCTGATAACGTAAATCGAAGAAGACACCAAAAAATCATCACAGAGAAAAATTTTTAAGCCAAACATCAGCACTTTCGCATTCACATAAAGCAATCCAAGTCAACAAAATCAATAAAAAAGTCCTAAATTGAAGCTACTATGATAAAAATTTAACTGAAAATTTTCAATGCAATCTGGAGAGACCAAAAATATAATAGAAAACATTTTAGTGTAAAGATTAAGTTGTTTACCACAAGATCCCTTGAGTTGATGGACATAAAAATCTTATATCATATAAATCTAAAACATCGAACAACCAATAAAAAGAAAAAACGAGCAAATTGGAAAACTATGTTTCTATAAGAACGCAATCTACTGCAAAGCCTTTGAGAAAATTCACCATGTAAGCACTCGTAGTGAGTAACGCCAAGGAATCGAAAAGCAGAAATACTCGGACGAAAATCACCGACCTTCGAGCATCTTCAACTAAGCAAACCAAAACAAATGAAGATATCGGTAGCCAATGAAAATCCTAAGACTAAAATTGGCAATAATAATCGCAGACAAAAACCCACAATCCTTTCTGAGAAGGAAATTTGAATTTAATCTTTTGTTGACATTAGTAAAAAGTTCATTTTAGACAATTTTTGAAGCAAAATTAAAAAAAGTGAAGTTGTAGAATCTAAAAGTTGTGTTGATAATAATAATGATAATAATAATGATAATAATAATGATAATAATAATGATGATGATAATAATAATAATAATAATAATAATAATAATAATAATAATAATAATAATAATAATAATAATAATAATAATAATAATAATAATAATAATAATAATAATAATAATAATAATAATAATAATAATAATAATAATAATAATAATAATAATAATAATAATAATAATAATAACTTACGTTAACGCAAACCAAAGATAACATTGCCAATAGCATGTAGAAAGCAGAACTAATGATGCTTTCAACAGACCTCTGTGGACCTCTTTTCTT
Organism: Schmidtea mediterranea; assembly: GCA_022537955.1. NCBI lineage: Eukaryota > Metazoa > Platyhelminthes > Tricladida > Dugesiidae > Schmidtea > Schmidtea mediterranea. The sequence goes on from CM039680.1 coordinate 170,168,121, forward strand.
CAGATATGATCTCAGAGACAGCCAACATTTGATATTAGCCAACTTATTTAATCGAAAATGCGGTAGATAATATTTACGTGCCCTACGACTTGAGGTTAGACGACAAAAATGTTTGGCATATTGTAATCTTTGTTCGAAACTATTTTCAGCAACACACAGCATGAGAAATGTCATTAAATAAAGAATGATTCTAGATATGACACCAAATATGACGATCAATCGTATGGGCCATTCAGACCCGATCACAGACGTGAGAGTAAGAGGGATGATTTCATCTGACCAATTATACGTGCGATACTTTGACACGTTGAAATCTGTGCTATGAATAGCTATGGAAGTGCTAGTTTCTGAGGACACTAAAAATTTCGTCAAAGTTCCATTGTTCGGCAAGAAGAAATCAATAATTTGAGTATGACGAGTCATTTCCAAAACTTTCGATAAATAATTCCAGTTGACATATATACGAAAGAAAATGGGCGTAAAACAAAGAATGAACATGATAAAAAGTCCAAATTTTGAATAACTCTTTTCATGCTCATGTCTTTCGACAGCCTATAAAATAAAAAAATTACTAATATTAATTCTGAATTTATTAATTAAGTGTATAATAAATAATATATACCGTATCAAGTGATAATCAAGTGATAATAATGATAATAATAATAATAATAATAATAATAATAATAATAATAATAATAATAATAATAATAATAATAATAATAATAATAATAATAATAATAATAATAATAATAATAATAATAATAATAATAATAATAAGAAGAAGAAGAAGAAGGAAGAATATTAATAATAATAATTTATAAAAGACATTGTATTTTCTACAAAACTTGACTATGAATCAGATTTATTTATGGTATTCACGAGTTTTCGCACAGCCTTTTCAAATGATTTAAAATGAATTTAATAAAAAAATAAAATAAAAATAAAATAGATTTATTCGTGAATAACAAAATAAATTCATAGTCAAATTTTGTAGAAAATACAATTTTATAAATAAAAAGAAATCAGGGGTGAAAAACAAAACAAGTTCTTAAAATAATAATAATAATAATGTTAGATGTTGCTAGAACATCTTCTGAATTATCCTGAAAAACATCATTAAATGAATTCATATTCCAAAATTTATTAATAACGGGCCATCCATAAATGATGTCAAGCACCTAGGAGGAAGGGGGTCTTACATTTGTGACGATGTGCGACAATATTTTAATGTTTTCTCATATGATATTAGAGTACAGCATTACATTAATTTAATACTAAAATGTCAATAAAGTGATTTGAAGCATGTTCATTTTCAAATATGAGATACGGCTTTTTAGGGATGGACCAAAGATTTATGACTAACTTTGTGTGACTAGCGGGAGGGAGTGGGTAAAAATCGGTCAAAATCGCGCGACGTGATTTATGAACGGTCCTTAATACAATATTGTTTAATATTTAAACAAACTTTCAAACATTGTACCAAACAATTCCAATAAATTCATAATTTTATATTTTAATCAAAGGTAATTAGGATCATATGTTTGTAAAATTCATTGCTAAATTTAAGATGTCGTAAATATTTTATCAAATATTTTTAAAATTACAAAAACTTCATATTTCTATTTTGTAAAATTCATAATTAAATTCAAAAAATTTTTAATTATAATTTTAAACATTTTACCAATAGAAAATTGATTTTATTTTTCAAATTATTTAAATTTATTTTAAATCACTTTAACAAATCATCCGGAATATTAATTTCTCTGCTGTAAACACCTTGTATTAGATCATATTTTTCGAAACTTTAATGTTACCATATAGAACAGAGTTGTATGATAACACATAATTATTATCTATGTACATTGAATTTTAATAAAATTGTGATGATACCTAAGTATATAAGTAAAATTTCATTCGACTCTTGATGTTGCCAAATTCGTAGAACAAAAATAGTATGCACAGGAAAAAAGATTAATAGTCACTGGTTAAGATAATACATATTTGTCATATATTATATATAAATTAAGGACACTATGAGCTCTACATATATTGTTTAAATAGATCAATCTTTTAAATTCAGAAAGATTAAAGAAAACTTTGAAGAAAAATTCATTTCTTCAGATATTAAAATTAAAATGTTAAATCAGTTTGAAACACTGGCATACTGTATTGAAGTTAATCGGGAAGAGTGTAAGTTTTTAGTTAGTTATTGAAAACATCAATCCTGTTCATGAACTAAAAGTTTTATAAGCAATTTCAGTAGACAAATATTTACAGTCGTATAAAAATAGAACTATTAATGGATCTAAAATAGAATTAATTGACTGTCAACAACGGGAAAAAGCAATAACAGAAAAATGAAATCCTATTGCTATTAAAAACATAGCCGCTGTCAGGGTGTGTGGCTATGACCACACAATTTGCATAGTGATGTTCATCGAGGCAAATGGGATGCAGATGGCAGTCTCTAGAAACCCATCAATGCGTAAACAGGGATTCACTATTAGCCAATAAGATTGTAAATTATAACCAATAATAACTGTCACGATATAAGAAAATTTTTAATTAAAAAATATACTAAACATTATATTAATTAAAGCAATTTTAAATCATTTTTACTAATGCATATTACAATTTTTAAATATAGTGCCTAGTCCAGTGTTTCTCAACTATGTTTGGGTACTGACTTTCAAAATATCAGAAACTTTTTGCGACACTAAAATATTTTAAACTTCTTTTTTCAGATATCTTTTATTTTTATTTACTAAAATAGAATCAACAAGTGCTTTATTCAACACTGATTTCAATGTTTCGTCAAACTTTTACTTACTGCAAATGACACTGGACAAAAATTGGAAAATAAATAAAATATTTGTCAGATGCCAATGTCACTGAATGAAATTTTTAATAAAATACCAGAATTATTATATAAAAATATTAAAATTTCAATGAAATAATCACTTGTTTTGATACGTCACTTTTAACAGGTGAAAGCTTCAGTTTTAAGTGGGGAAAACTAAACGAACTCCATTAACATTGCCAAGTATAAATTTATCATACAGGAACATTTTGTTTTATTATTTTAAAATTTTATAATAATTTCAAAGATAAAAAAATAATTTCAAAGCTATAAAAAATCGTAGCAATCTTAAATATTTTTCCAAAATCTCAAGGGACACAGGTTGAGAAACACATTGAGAATCGCATTTCAAATGATTTCCCGTATTCAAATTGATGAGTTCTATATAATTTGCATAGCGTATTGAATGGAATCGGTAGATTTCATAATGCTGCCATTATTCTTCAAAACAATTTGTATATGGAATGCAATATTTTTTTCGGGACATAAAATAAAAGTCTAGGTCAGCACTACTTTGACTTGATTAATAACTAATATATTAGATATTGGAGAACTCCTCGCCCACCCAATCATAGGTGCAACTAAAATTATGTTAAACGATACGGGAAATATATTTCATTAAAACTCATATTTGAATATTTTCACCAAATTTAATTATTTATAAATAATTCACTTGCAATCTTCCTCGACATAAAGATACATATTTCAGTAACTATTATCATTAGTTATTAAATTATCTGTCACAAAATAATTAGGCTATTCAAATTTATTTTAAATAAATAGTATCAAAATCGCTAAAATCAATAAATATGTTTAGTAATAAATCTCAGCCCCCAATGGTAGAAAAATGTGCAAAGGGACAACTGATTTAAAAGATTTTATATAAAAACTTCAATACTAAGTGAGAAAGAATTTTTGCGAGGCTTTGGTGATTAAATCACAATTATCTAAAATAAACGTTCAATCAGCAACAAATTTATTGAGATTTGTAAATTAAATTATTAAATCGTAACTATTACATCATTAATGTTTCCATATATAACATTTAACAAAGATTATGATGGCAGACTTATGATGAGGATAATTTCCTCAAAATATATTTTTTTATTTGGCTTTCTTGAGATGAATATTTTAGCAACAACGTTTATTATAACTCTTATTAGGTTTTTGTACATGAGGCAAAAATAAGCGCAAATGGCCAACCTAATTTCGGGTGACCATCAAATTGAAAACTTATCATCATTACATAGTAAAATTGTTAAATTAATAATAAAAAATTATGTGGTAAAAATAACCTGAATTATACTCCAACCAATATCCAATAAAGATAAATTAGTTTTCTTGAGTTCGTCTTCTTCCCATATATAACAGCTGACAGATTCATTAACACCATTGAGGGGTCCTGGAGTGTGAATTTCCTTGTACCAGAGATAAAATGGATCATCATTCAAATCCTGACATTTGTTTTCGCATCCATTCGGTTTATTGGGGTTATTAAATTCCTCTTGTACAGGATTATTATCATTCATTCCCAGCTGATTGTTCAGATCAGTGAAAGTATTATTTGGAAAATCTTGCTTTATATCAACGACTTCCGGCAGCTCATCTTTTTGCTTGTTGCCGATGACATTAGAACAAATATCTTCGCCGTCAGACGACGAATTTCCAGTGGAATTAACATCACTGTTCATTCTATACTCGGTTTCTGACATGGATTGCACGGGTTCCTTTTTAATTTTCGTATAGTTCTCTACTGATGATGATTTATGATCTTCTCGGTATCTTCGCTTTACTTTGTTATGTTTCGCTACTTCCGATGAACTTTTCCTGCTTGATGATGACGATGAATTGCTATTAGCTTTCTCTAGTTTTGCGGTATTTAAAGCCTTTATTTCAAACAACTGCTTGTATTCTTCACGTTTTTTATGACTTTTAGTAATTGTATCTTCATTGAGATCAATCATTTTTGAAGATATATCTTCTGAACTAATACTATTGTCCATGACTATTTTCATCAAATTTTCATTGAGACTCGATTTGCTACCCTGATCTTGACTGGAGTTTGATAAACTATGATTTGTTAATAAATTTCTCTCATTATTTAGATTTTTGGATTCCAAATGTTCACAATTTAAATCCACGGGAGTCGAGAAACATGTAGAATTTTTTCTTGATGGAGTAGGAGAAGCATCTGCACTGGAAACCTTTCTAACGTCAATTCCTGAATTAAATTTATTATAAACTTCTTATATTAATATAAAAAGACTAGAAAAGATTTTAAACTTCATAGCATGAAATTAAAATATTCATTTGATAGATAAAATAAGATTAAAAATAGCAAGTAAATCTTATTGTCTTAGGCATAAATATAAAATAAATAGTAATAAAAGAATACCATGATTGGCAATATTCTTGACTTAGTAGATAAATCTTGTTAGATTTAACTTAAGTTTGTTTAAACACAATTAGATATCATAATTTATTTAACAAACCCTCGACAATGTGGCCAACAAGTAACATTTTCTACAGCAATTTTGTTAATATTTCTACTGTGTAAACTTTGATTCACAGTAAAAGCAATAGCAAATACATTTTAGATAGACAAAATATTATTAAGCACAACGACAACAAAAAAATGTTATTGCGTTGCAAAATTTGATTCTTTACAATTTGATATAATTTCTGGTGCTTCAAATACTGCCGTAATGTAGATTCAAACAATAAAGAGCAGAAAACTATAATTGCATTATTCAAACATTTAGTGATCAGAAGATAACTATAGGGAGATTTCCAGAAGACTATAAGGATAATTTTGATCATCAAAATTGATAAAAAAATAGATAAAATTCCTCATATTGCGCAAAAAATTCGTTGATAAGTCATGTGAAATGGATTTAAGCAACAGAAACCTAAGCTATAAAATCTAAGTAAAAAAATGGCGTATGAACACAACTTTTTCACAAAATGTTGAAATCAAACGCTATAAAAAATAAACACTCCTTTTGCACTTTTTTTTGATGTTACAGAATTTCTATGCTTTTAGATAAATTGATTTTTAATAACTACTCAGTGACACTACACTGAATCAGTGTAGATAAAATCGTGTCAAAACAAATAATCAGTTGAAATTACGGACATCAATGAGTTGATGATAAGAATCTTAGCGAGGTTAAAACTCATAAAGGTAGCAACAAGAACCATAAGGACAACATGTGAGACATTTCTAGTAACGAGAGCAACCCTTGTCCAATCTGCCGTAAACGTGCGTACTTATCATCAAGTAGCGAGCAATGGTAACTAGAAAGCTTTCTGTGTGCAATTTTTAATCTTTATTCTACAATTTGTTCGTGTTACAAATTTTTATCTTTTGTTTCCAAAAATATACATGAATTATATTTGTACATACATCAATCAGAACTTGCATGTTGGGCTTCATCATGTCTTTTTGCACGGTTTATAAAGCAATTCGGAGAGCAATTGACGAGTGAAAAGGTGACCAGACACCTCATCATATGAGACATTTCATCATTATAGCAATTCATCATTGCACATTTGAACATTATGAACTGTTATTTCTTTGCAAAGCCAGTTTTTCTGTGATCTTAAGATCACAGGCATCTTAGTGATGAAATGTTATGGTGATGAAATACTATAATGATGAAATGTCTCAATGATGAAATGTTGCAATGATGAAATGTCTCGTATGATGAGATGTCAGGGAACCGAGTGAAAGAATTTGTGTGCCAACTATATTATTCAACACAGTGCTTTACAACATTGAACACTCAGTAAGTTTCGATCCATATTTCACTAATACAAACGCCCATACATTTTTAATAAGTGGTTGTGTGAAAAACTATTTTGGAAATAAATGAGAATTAATACAATTCACCAAACAGACAAAAGATGGTGGTATGCATTTTTCTCAACGAATTTACATTTAATAAAACTCGGCCAAATAAAAAACTGGTTCCATAAAGCATAAATCCAAAAAAAATGAAAAAAGTAATAAGCATAACTTGAAACGATAGGGAAAAATTATAGACAGAAATTTCCATTCCAAACGGATGAAGAACTTGCAAATAAAACAAAACTACAAAATTCAGTTTCAAACGCAAGAAAGATGAAAGGAAAATGAGCCTTCAGGACCCTCATTTGTAAAATAAGTATTGAAGGTCTGCATATTATTTATTTATAAGGTCAATAACAAATTAATGTGACCAGATTTTTTTTTAACCCGAAAGCAATATAAAGAATGGAAAAGTGTGGGTTTAAATAAGAAAAAAACTATTTTAATATTTTGATTCTATTTTTAATCTGAAGAGTTATATTCAATAATATATTATTTTTTTTGTAATTTTACAAAAGCCTTCAAGTATATATTGGAGATTAATCTTCACGGGTGTCAGTGCTGATAAGATTCTGAAATCATTAATAATTGAAATTATGTTTTCAACTGTTGCATTAGTACCCAAAAACAGGGTCCTCTATGAATCTTTGTCAAGAATCCTTTCATCTTTATAAAGACTTTTGTTTCGCTTACTCTTTTTTTCTTTCTCAAATCCAAATTCGTATTTTCTTTTGTATTCATCAATCATGATTTAAATTGATTTTATAACTTTAAAAAATTAAAAAAACGTTTTAAGCATTCACATTAAATATTAAAAAGAAGTAACCATTTTTAAGATGAAAGATTGCGAAACAGCAAATACTGCATATTGACAATCAACATTACAAAACATTAATTGTGTTCATAAATCATGATCAAAAATGGAGTCAAGAAATTGTAAGATAACATGAATGTATGTTGTGTTTGAATGCAGAATTGACTCAGTTCGGGGGTAAAGGGCTTAAGAATGATATAGTATCTAAGGCCTATGACGATCTTAAAATTTCCCTGTTCGGAAAGCACATTGCATATTTCAAAAAGAAAATTTAAATAGGAATATGCTCATTTAAAAAAAACAATACTTAACGAGTACGTAAAAATTGTGCAATACAGATAATCAAAAAAATACTGTTCTTCCGGCCTATGTTTAATCTTTTGTTATCTCATTTCAATGTTTGTAATTGAATAAATAAATAAATTGGAATAGTTATTTGGAAAAAATTATTTTATTCACACACTAAATTGTACTAAATGGTATATTTTGTTGCTAAATATCGTAAAATATGAATTCATAACCAAAGTTATTACAATAAATTAATAATAATAATAATAATAATAATAATAATAATAATAATAATAATAATAATAATAATAATAATAATAATAATAATAATTAATAATAATAATAATAATAATAATAATAATAATAATAATAATAATAATAATAATAATAATAATAATAATAATAATAATAATAATAATAATAATAATAATAATAATAATAATAATAATAATAATAATAATAATAATAATAATAATAATAATAATAATACTACTACTACTACTACTACTACTACTACTACTACTACTACTACTACTACTATTTTAACAGGACATAAACTCACTGTGTTTTAATTTGTTATTATAGTGATTTAGCGGAGTATGTGGCTGGCTGACACTCTGGGTTGTTTTAGTATCCCCTGCTGGAGGTTTGGTGATGACAGACGGTTCCGTGTTTGATAACATATTTTCGGATGCTGTCGTTGGCTTTATTGAATACAAATCACCAAGAGTGCTTTCTAAATAGTAAATATATATTAGTTTTATTATTCGCACCGTCGTTTATTCAAAAATAATCCCAATTGAGAAACGGATTCAATTGATCAGATTTTTTTGCAACCTATAAAATCATTTTTTCACAAAACATTTTAAACTTAATTTGATTAGTGAAATAATTAATCTGTTTAAAATATAACTAATTTGATGTTTTTTTTTAAATATAATATATATTGCAATAGAATAACTCAGGATTAAAAATTTGCATTTTCAAGAAGAGGTGAAATTAATGCGCAAAAAACCTTCTCGAGACAACTCAAAGCTAACACAATTTTAGTATTATTTGACCACCTTGATGAAATAATTGAAATCTATATAGAAACAAGATTTTCTTAGGAACTAGGATGCTATTAAAATACAACCTGGTACACTCTATGATTACTTTTATAAGGATGACAGATTCTCTCAAATTAGCGATGAAATTTTCAAAGAATTTCTAAATACCGCATTCATCACAGAGCTAGAAAACGTTTTATTGGAAAAAAACCTTATTATTAAAGAACAATAAATTATCAAATCTTTGAAATAATAAAAACAATCAGAACGAAATGCGTGCTGTACTGGCAAATCTGAAAATGCATTACAAGATTTTTCTTAGACAATATAAATATTACTTAGACATTTATTAGAAGCATTAATAATTGCGAACATTGGAAATAGAACATTGCAGTTTGAGGTAAACACCATTTTCCTATAGCAATTCACGATTGGTGATACAATATTGATAAGGCATCAAGACGTATGATTGTACGAGTTCAATCGACTGCTTCAGGAAGAAAAAAACTTCATACAAGAGTGAAACAATCTTTGTCTTGCAACCAAGGTAGAGCTCATAAATTGGCATAAGTAATTTCGAAAAAATGAAATACCAGCAAAGAAACATTAAGTTTTTTAGAACGATACAATACCTTGTTGTGACATTTATTGTAAAAGAATTTATGTGGGTAAAATATTATTAAATTAAATTTTATTGCTCTGAAGTCAACTGGAATTAAACATTAGCCTTGTTACTGCATTTACCACGCCCCCAGCAAAATCTTGTAGTGGGTTTTCAAAGTTAATTCCAGAATAATAATTTCAATGACTTCAAAAGGGAATAAATAAACCTTATCATTTCGACGTTTTAAGGATATCGAACAGAATTATCCGATTGTTTAATAAAACATATTTATTGAGTTTTTGAATTATATTTTTGTAGAAGATTTGAAAAAACTAATTTCTTGTGTACTAAACTACAACATTCGAGTATTCATGGTGATATGTGAAACTTTTATGTCATGAAACAACAAAAAGCTACTATTTGATTTTGTTAATTGTTTTCTGAGTGAAATATTAAGAAAAAATAACTCTAAAGATTAGAAAAACTACCATTCAAACACTCGTTTTACAATATATTTCGACAGAATCACTGTCATCATCAAATAACATCATTTAATAATAGCAAAATTTTTGGATGGATTATTAAAACCGTTATTGCGATCAGAGTTTGAATGTTAGGATAGTATTGAGTTCATTTATTGTATTGCACAGTTAAAAATGCATATCATGAATGAGGTTATGGTTTCGTTTGATGTTTGCCAGTTGTTTACGAATGTACTATTGTGGTATAAAAACGTTTTTGGATTTCACATTTTGGATGGAAGGGCATTTCATAAACTTCCGGAATTTGCTAGTTCAAACGTCAATTTTCTTTTCAATAATGAACGGTATCAGCAAATAAATGGAGTCTCATGGAATTACTTTTAGCACCAAAAATTGGGTTCTTAAATTTATTAATTTAACGCAAAGATAAGCACTGTAACACAGAGATTTATAAGAAACCAACTAATACTGGTCTTTTTAGTTCTCCAGAAGATTTTTGTGGATGTAAGTTTAGAAAAAATATGGTGAAAGGATTGATTTATAGTTCATGGTCTTTATCTTCTACTTTTGCTAATTCGGTAAAATAAATTGATTGATAAAGAATGGGTATTCAAAAGCATTTTTATGATTGATGATAAAAGAAACTGTAAATTGATTAATAATCCCAAGTATTCATGTTTGGGAATGTTTCATTGTAATTTGACTAATGTAAATATCAAAAGTGTATGTGAGAATGATGAGCTTAAATTTGTGTTTGTATTGCCTTACTCGGAGGGTTTTACAAATTATAAGAAATTAGGTTAAGAATTTAGAAATTTAGATTATAAGATCGTTTCTAATTCGATCAAGGTACGCATTATGTTTATTAATAAGTCAAAAACTCCGGTTGTATCGTGTTCGGATCTCTGTTATCAATTTACACATAATGGGTGTAATGGCACATGCATTGGAGAGACTTCCCGTTATCTTTATTATTTTTATTTAAAAATTAATGTAAATTTTTTTTTTAAAAATATATTAAAATATTTAATAAAAAATAATAAATTGTTTAACATAAATAATTAATCCATATTATTTTGGTAAGGTTTTTTTCATCCCTGATAATGACAGTGAATCTGTCAAAATAAATCATAAAATGAGTGTTTGAATGCGCTTTCATTTCATAAAATCATTGCCATCTTATTTAATTATCCATTTGAGGATTAAATTTTAAAACTTTAATTTTAATTAGTAAAATTTCATATCATACACTCTTTTCAAAATAATATTATTCGTACAGTTGATGATGACATAATAACTCGGGTGACAGTTTCGCGAGGCTAATAAATAACCATTAAATGATTAATTTAAAATTCATATTATTATTATATATGTTTAAAAAATGAACGATTATAATCATTAAATGAAAATTATACAATAGCATAAACCGAATGAATTCCTGAAAAATTCAAAATTGACATTTACCTAGATGATTGGCATTTTCAATCAAGCCAGACAGTTTATTGAATGTCCCGGCATCTGAATTGTCTTCGACAGGAGTGATATTTGTCAAATTTGAAGTGGTAGTCTTTTGAATTTTGGCATTGTCTGAAGAAGGAACAGAACAGTTGAAATATAACATAACATTTTCTCTTGACAACCGTACCGGCAATAGGACTAGAATTAACACCAACCCATTCATTATTTGCCCGACGAACTTTCGAAGTTTTAAAAGTCTTCGAATTAACTGACGTATTAATCTGTTTCCAATGTGACTTATCCTTAAACAATTTAATCAAAAGATAAGAAATGATTTGTAAAAATGTAAGATGTTTAAATATTATAATACATGGGGCCATCCCATGGACGCATGATACATGTAACCCATGTATAATTTTGCGGCTCTGAGAGATTCAATGCGATTTCAAAAAACTATTTTATGATATTGTTATAACTTTATGGCGGTGCGATTCTTACGAAAACCTGCAACATCAGATATAATGTGCAAATATAAGTATTAAGATCGACTTGAAAAAAAAGATACAAATATCACACTGATTAAATACTCGATTGTTTTATTGATTGATATTATAACTATTAAAATAATTTATGTATAGTTATATATATGTTTACTATTAATTTGTTATTTATGAATAAATATTGAAAACCATAATATTGATTTATTCTGTTCTAAATTTTCATCCCCAAAAAACTTAATATATTACATATAAGTGGTCCAAAGGATTGTAATGTTTTCCAAATTGCCCAACAACATCATTTTGGTTGACCAGGCCTTTTGTATTAGACTCAATATATATATATATATATATATCAAATAAAAATTTCCAAAAATTTTTTATAGATCTGATAAAAATTAAAATCGTCCAAATAATATTAGTCCAATTACACTATTTTGTTAGATTCAAATAAGCGCTAATAATTGATAAAGGCTGTACCGGAATATTGAGGTTATTCTTGAAAATTCGATGTCATTTCGTTTTTCATTTTTTGACCAATTATAAAATAACGATTTTTTAAATGTGAAGTCAAAATTTAGCACTATAATAGTCATGTCAAATTGTGTATTGCCTTTCGACGTATTTATAAAAGATAATAGGTAAAATACATTGGTTATTAATTGAATTAAAGATTTGTCTATTTGTTAAAAAAAGAAAATTAGAATAATCGAATTCAAAACAGTTTATTATTGTTGGTTGCATTCAAGAATGTTGTCGATATCTCCAGGGATCTGGTGAAAAACCTTAAGATTAAAAAAGCAGAAGCAATTTTAATTATGAAATTATATCTAATATTACTCATCCATTTTCAGCGTTAATATCTACAGAACTTGGAAAATCAGCATATTAATAATGTTTAAATTTAGAAAATACGAAAATAAATGAAATTCTTTAAAAGATGCTTTAGAAACTAAAGAAACATTCAAAAAATGATTATAACTTTTGAAATCTTGGCATTTAAAAAATAAGTTAAACTTATTAAAATGATATTTAAAAATATTAAATTTCTACTTATTTATATAATTTAATTATGTTTTAATTTTAATGAAATGATTCATCTGATATTAAATTTTTATAATTATACTTGTTAGAAGTTGCTAAAACGTCTTCAAATTATCTTGAAAAACATTTGCATTAAAAGAATTCATTCCAAAAAAACTTTTCTAATTCAATATTATTTAATATTTAAACCAAATAATTTAAAATAATTTATCAAAGAAATCCAATATTAAAATTTTAATAAAATTAAAAGAATTTTATATTTAAATTTTAATCAAACCTAATTATGTCAATATATATTAAAAATTCATCGAAGTTTAAAATTTTAATAAACTGATTTTATCTTTATTTAATTATTTAAATTCATTTTAAATCTCTAACAAATAATCCGAAATATTCAATTTTCTGCAGAAAACACCTCACAATACTTATGAGTATTATTAAAAATTTTAATTCATGAGTTCAAAACTATTTTTAAAAATATGTTTTTTAGAACTTCCAAGAATTTCACATTTTATCTAATCAGATTTTAATCCAATAAAAAATGAATTTTAAAACTGAAACAAACATTAAATATTGACAATTGAAAAGGAGAATTTTATAATTGAAAATTTTCAAATAGTAAAAGAATTTTAAATAAAAGTCTAATCTTATTGTTTATTTAATATTTTTATTTTTATTATTATTAATCATAATAATAAATAAATAATAATAATATATGCATAAAATATGTATATAAAATTAAAAACCTTTTCTTTCTTGATGTTGTTAATAGGTGTTGGATCAGGAATTTTTTTGCATTTCGCTGTGATGAATTTCTTCAATTCCTCATCCGGCACTTCCTGGGAAGAAAATGATTGGCTAGTTTGTCGACCAGTATCCTTATTTTTTCTCTCATATCCATCAATAATTTTTGAATGTTTCCTAGAGGTGCACAGTGTTTCTGTGCAACTGGGGTCATTATTTGCATCAAACACTTCTTCATCCTGGTTACTTTTATTGACTGGCTCATTCTCCTGTTCAGATGAACTGTCTTTTGCCTCGGTTTCTGAATAATCCATTGCAGATTTGCTTAATTTCACCTGTTTAATATCATTTCCAATAGAATCATCATCGAATTGAATACTACTGCTTCTTATGACCGATGGTGATTTGGAGAAAACAATTGCTTTTTTCTTTGGTGGTCTTGATGACATATTCTCGTTATTATCAACATTTTGAGGAAGAATGCTATCTGATAATGAAGGTATGTTTATAGACGTTTTACGTGATAGTACTCCACTATTTGACTCATTCTTTACTGTTGGTTTGGTTTTGTTAGCTGGAATAGAAAAAGTTTTTTTCCTACGCAGTTTCACAGTGTACGGAGCAACGATATGGGCATGAAGTACTCCAAGACCAAGAGAAAGCACAATTGGCAAGGTTATTTCTTCGATCATAACCTAAAATACGACTAGTTTAAAAAGTTTTATAAAATTAAATTATTAAAAATGTCATAGAAACTGAGCACATCTTGATAGGATGATTCATCCAACATATGTATTAAAATCTTAAAAAACCGTTGCTAAGCATCACCAGTTACACTTAATATTCTGTGGAATGCTATTGAGAATATTTTTTAAAGGCATTATTAAACCAAGTAACTCAAAAATAGTTTCTAATTTGTTTTCAAAAAATAGAACTTTTCATCGGTCTCTTTGTTCATTTCTTTTGAAATATTGGAAATGTTTCATAACATCTGGTTTCCATCATATAAATAACAATCCAATGATCAGATCACACATGTTGTGTGCAAAACAAGCTAGCAAATTAAAGCGCTGTCACTTTTCTACACCCCCCCCCCTAACAATGTGAATAATGCTATAAAAGAAATTTTGATTGAGAAAATATAAAAATTGAAATTGGTATTTAAATTACCAAAAACCATTTAGTGAATATCGAAAGAATTACAAAATTTTAATTACAGCCAAAAACATATAAAGTATTATGAATTTTTTATAGAACATTTGATACGATGATACTGGTGATAAATTTCAAACAATTGGCACCGATTAAATGTAGCACCATTCTATAAATTAATTGAAAATCAATTCAAAAACAAAGTTCAATAAGGATTGAAAATCAATAACGAAGCACTTTATATTTAAAACACAGCTTATGTCAACCACATTGTAACATTTATTACGTAAGCGACAATGTAACACCGAATATGAAAATGAAAATGGAGTCGCACTAATAATATTAAGATAATTGTATCACTTTGTAGAACTTGAGTGGGTTTAAAATCAACCGCGCGCTCAATTTATTATTAATTTGTATCTTATATTATTTTTTATATCAACAAAACATTCTATATTTAATTATGACAGATATTATAAATATTTATAACAAATCAAAAAAGCGATTAATTTCTACAAAATAGAACAAAAGAAAATCAGCATTTATAATTATATTGCAAATATTCAAATTGTGTCTTTTTTTAAAGTACATTACTTATTTATATTTACCGAATGTATAAAAAATAGATAAAAAATATATATTATCCATTTGTTTTATTCTCATTTTAGCACACATTTTTATTATTTATTTAAACACGAATTTTTGGCACAATCTTTTAGAAAAAAAATTATTGATATAATCGAAAATCTCGACACAGATGAAATTGATAATGAAAATAATCGGTCAATGGAAGTAAATGATTTAAAAATTAAAATTGTTTTTAACAATAATTTATAAATAAGGCTGATACTTGATAAATATTTTGGTGGAAATATTTTTTATTAATAGTCATAAAGCTGATTTATTTATTATAACAATAACAATAACAATAACAATAACAATAATAATAATAATAATAATAATAATAATAATAATAATAATAATAATAATAATAATAATAATAATAATAATAATAATAACAACAATAATAATACAAAGCAAATTATAATTCTAACTATAACTATATATATACTCAATGATGGAAAACATAATTTCAATAATATATTTCTTTTTTATTTTCTATTCAGCATTGAATCTTTATAAATCTTTACAATTACTAATGGACCTAAATGGAGAACAATATTAGCACTTGCAGTACCTTTGAGAAAATATCTTCCATACCGAAACTTAAAGCAAATCTTTCCGCAAAATCCATCAGGCATAATTTTTGACTACGGAAGAAGTCTATCATGAAATATTGTCGAAAACCTATAATTTGCCAAGTGAGAATTCACAGAATCTAGGATTTAATATAGAAGGCTCCTTTCTATCGGATTTGAAAAGTGGAATGCATGATCAAAATTTATCAAAAGATTTTGGTCCTAATCCAATTGAGGCTTTACATGAGATATATGGTAATTGTCTGGAAAATGTGAGATATATAACTCTTGCGCCAGAGTTACTGAATTCTAATCAACCTATTACATATTTGGTTAGTCGCGGAATTTCGGTTTCATTGGGGCATTCAGCAGCAAATTTTGATCAGGAAGTTGTAGCAATTGATAATGGAGCAAATATGTTGACCCATATTTTTTACTCAATGAATCCATTTCATCACAGGGATCCGCATTTAGTTTGTCTCTTAACTTACGATAGAAAAATCCCGGGTTCCTCTCACGGATATTATGGAAGAATCACCGATCTAGTCCATATGCATCCTACAGCAATTAAAATTGTCCATCATGCCAACAAGGACGAATTAATAATTGTCACTGAAGCTAACACAGCATTTGGTCTTACCGATGGATTTTATCATTTTGGATCTCGCGACATTGAGGTCATCAACGAAAATAACAGAATGTCCCAATAATAGAATATGGATCTCACGGAAAACTCCATGTATTCATTCATTAAGTCATGCTCAAATATCAATTAATAACAAGAATGGGGTACCCGTTGTCGAAAAGAATGGACCAATTCAATTGTGGGATTAATATTGTACTCCAGAAAATAAAATGGAATTCACCAATGTATTTACATTTACTTTACTAATTTTATAAATTTAAAATCTGTGAAAACAATTTAATTTATTTTTAAAATATACAATTAAAATCTCATTAGAATTAATATCTGTTTTAAATAATTGTTTTCTTTTAATATTTTCTATTTTAAAAACTAATATTTAAATTTTTAAAATTTGATCTTTAGTTTAAGTAATATCGTAATCGCTTTTTTTTGTTGTCTAGCACAGAAATGCCGATATGGATGAGTGAGTTTTTGATAATAGGTTTCGGCAATTGGAAAGACAATAATATCAAGGCATGCCAATCCAATTGCATGAACACCAAAAATCTGAGGCAAAATATCTTTTGACAAATGAAAGTACAACTTTTCAATTTTAGTTAATATGTAAACTTGATTCTGTAATTTATCTTTGAAGTATTTCCGCAAGAAATTGAACGTTGCTCCAGACCATATCGATGGTGTGAAAATTATGACTACTCTACAGAGTTTTGCAGGAAATAATCCCTTCAATAAATCAAGAATTTTAACACTGAGAACCATGTCGAAGTTTTAACATAAAGAACCAATCACGCTGTAAATAAAATTCAAGCCATTTTTCTGAGTTATAATAGAATTTTATCTAGTTGAAAACTTGGCACTTTCAAAACATACTGAAGAGATGCTTTTAAATTAAGATAAATAATTGTGATAAATTCGTAATTGAAGCACCAGATCCATCAGAATCCATTAGAAAACTAAACTTCTCAGAAAAAACACCACGGCCTTTATTAAATGTGTATCCAACAAAATTATTGAATAAAAAATATTTAAATTTTTGTTCACCTTTCTCTTTTTAATTTCCTTTAAAAATAATCTTAAGAAATTGTAATATTTGGTTAACTACACATACGGTTAAAGAGGTCTTCGAAAACGATTAAAGAGCGCAATAAACCACACAATGACACTCTCATGGATTTCTTGGGTTCGTATGTTTAAATAGATATATGTGAAGAACAAGTAAAGTTTGCCAAATGAACGCATTCAAAGCTGTTTTGCATGACATAACTATTTTTGCTCACCTTATTACTTAATTAAATCGACTTTGTTATTTTGTATTAATTTATCTAAATTTCCATCTGTTTACTTAACTTCCTTTTATAATTTGTAATTCGGTAAAAAGTGCTGATAAATTGGTTGAGTTGTTGATAAAGAATGGGTATTCTAAGTCATTTTTATTGTTGATGATAAAAGATGATTAAAAATCCTAAGGATCCATGTTTTGGAAAGACTGAGTGTAATTTGTCAAATAAGTGTGAATTGAGTGTTGATCTAAATAATAGTAAAAATTGATATAAAAAAATTGAGCCTAAATATGTGTTAGTATTGCTGTACTCTGAAGGTTTTACAAATTATAAAAGGAAGTTAAGTAAACAGATGGGAAATTTACAGTATAAGATCGTCTCTAATTCGTGTAAGGTACATAATATGTTTATTAACAAATCAAAAACTCCGGTTGGATTGTATTCTGATCTCGTTTATCAATTTACATGTAATGGGTGTAATGCCACATACATTGGAGAGACTTCCCGTCATCTCTGTACTCGAGTTCTAGAGCATTGTCGATTGAAGGGTTTGGCCAATAATAAAGTTTTAATAATTATTGGGAACGCGTAATATGTGAAGCATCGCTGATAAGGTCATTGGATCCAAATATTAATGTGCAAAGTGCTGTGGCTACGAATGTTTTGAATGTTTTTAAATAGTTTAAGTATGTTAAATCATGTTTACGTATTATTTTTTTAAAAAAACTTTTTTTTAATATTATTAAAATAATTGAATTTTTAAATTACATTATTTTTTAAAATATTATCATATAAATAAAAATTATAATATTTATATAAATAACATTTTAAATTAGTTAAAAGTATTTGAATATATTTTTTAAATGTTTATTTATTACAAAATTAAATTAATATAAAAAATAATTTGTTTAAATTAAATTTTAATTCATAATATTTTTAGTTGGTTTTGTGTACCTAAAGATGACAGTTATGCTATCGAAATATATCGTACAAGAAGTTTTTTATTGGTGTTATCTTTTAATTAAATCATTTCCAAATTTATTTAGTTATTTATAAAACAATAATAACATTAAAAATTAATAAATTTTATATTACAAAGAAAATTAATCAAAATAAAATCAAATTAACAATAATAATAATAATAATAATAATAATAATAATAATAATAATAATAATAATAATAATAATAATAATAATAATAATAACCTCAGTAGAATTTGACCACATAAAGTAAAGAATTAATTGCAACATTTGGATAGTGTAGTGGAACAAGCAGCAATTCACAACTTCTTTTGTCAAATGATCACGCCAATGATTGTAATAAAAGGGAAAGAAAATCACTCTTTTCAACCCATTTATAATAACTGACTTTAGGCCATGTCGAGGTTTTGCTTTAGAAAATGTAGAACCTAAAAAATATGAATAATAGTAATAATAATATTGCAGCAGTTTCCCAAGTCCAAATACCTCTGACTAAATCTATATCTATTAATTCTTTATGTAGACTGCCTTCTCGCTTCGGCCTGTTTTCCAAACCCTAAAAAGGATTATTATTGAATAATTAAAACAATATTAATAATTCAAAGAAATTAGAGTATCTGAAAATACTTAGTTGTCACCTTTAAGGCATATTACTATTTAGTCGATAATGATAAACAACTATCGATAAATAATGGAAATCAAAGACCTAATCAAAGAAAACATTAAAGTTCCTCAGCATCAAAGGTGAACCGCAAATAATTATTCAATGAAAACTCTTCAATAAATTTAAAATATTTAAAACGAAGTCTAGAAATGATATATTTAGAGTGATTTATTTATTACTAATAAATTTGATTTATAAATATTCAATGACAGTAATAACAACGATTTATGATTATTTAATAGCTCCAAGATACATGTCTAACATAATTTAAAGAAACTAAAAACAAAACAAATATTATAATATTTTATGCAGTAAAAATGAACAAAAAATCGTTTAATATGCAAAAGTGACTAAAACTACAATCTTTATGTTAGACCTTTAGTTTATGTCAGATAGCGGCTTGTATTTGGGGGTGGGGGTCAATGTATATATTTTTATTACTTGTTTTGTCATTAGTCTTTGAAATTGAAATTTAAAGAATGCAATTTAATATAAATTATTAAATAATAAATAATAATAAATGTTAAATTCAACGGAAACAAAATAAAAAAGAGAGGAAAAATTTTTTTTAAATTTTAGGTATAAAGTATTTTTAAATATAAATTAAATTTAAACCAATCAAAAACCAAATAAGTGAATTTTAAATTAGAAGGTACTTTGGTATTTTGGCATTTTTTTCATTGTAAATAGTAATTCCAAAAAAATGAAGATGATTATTTAATAATCGAAATTTCTCAGCAAGGGTTTATTTTTTGATATAGTAATTTAATATAAATTTAATATATATTATATGCTACATTGATTATTTCAATTTGCCAATTTCTAGAATTTTTGAGGAACTTTCACAAATACTTGTAATAAAATACTTAATTAATTTTTTCATTAATTGTGAAACTTCATCTACTTCATCATATACAAGTGTAAAAACCAGGAAATTCATTTGTATTATATTTTAATCAACTTCAAAACAAATTCGACTTAGTTCAATATATCAACAGATTGTAACTTTTTACATATTTTAACTAGCAATCAAAATCCCTTTAAAAGACGCCCTGATGTCATTGAAAATAATGAATTAAAACGCATGAATTAAATGCAAATACATCAGCCCAATTAGCGAGAGGTGATATTTCCGGCGAACGTCGTAAAAGCGAGAGAAAGTATTCATTCTTTTGATTATACTAATTTTTCAAAGCAATTATCAAACTTTAAATAATAGACAAGTTGTTTTAATATAATAAACTTTGTGAATTTTAGACATGCCATTAATTATAATAATTCAACTACAATAAATAATTACATAACTAGTATGAATCATTTTCATTGATAAAAATGATAAATATTCCTGATAACAATAACATGACCGAGTAAAATCAGACCTGTTATCAATATAAACATGCCCACGCATAATTATTATATGTTTATAAATGTATTTATTTTTATCACTATTTTGTATAGACATTATCGTGTAATTTGAAACTTTTCACGCCACTGTTCATCATTACTGCACTTTGTTTTCTCATCATTGATCAATTAGTGGTCCTATGAAACTTTGGATTGTTGTTTGAATAAATAAAAATCGGTGGACTGAATTTTTTCATTGAATTTCTTAGTTTGTTATTAGTAAATGATGTGAAATGTCTATATCAAATGGTTGCAATGGCCATATTCAACACGGATAATCAGTTGCCTCAAATCACGCTATTCACCACACCAATAATGAATACATAAAAAAGCAATATTTAACAGTCTCACGGATTAATGAGCAAAGGGTGAATTTCATTCAACCGTATTTATCTTAAATTACTATTAAAATCAAGAACACAAGCAGGATTGATAGATCACAAAGTGAATTATTCGCCTCATAAAAATGAAAAATTGAAATGAATTGCAAAGTGCATCGAATCAACCTTTTTGCTTATAAATCCGATTTATCTAATTTAAATTTCAGTTATTGTTTACGCAGTAACAATATTTTAAGAATTAAAACTGATAAATAGAATATTTGATCAGAAAGTTCGGGGAAAGAAAAAATTTTAAATTTCTGTCGTTTATTTTTTAGAAAAAAATGATTTTTGATATAGTATTTTAGCTAATATATCCATGAAAGTAAAATTATCATGCCTTATTATATTAAAAAAATAATTTAGTTTTTAAAAATATTTTATATTTCTATTTGATTATAGCTATTATCCAACTCTTTCTATTTCACATTACGCATCAATGCGTGAATAAAACGAAAAATACTATTATAATTTTTGATCAAAGCCTATTTTATTTAATCAAAATACGCCTAACCAAAAATTGTACATTCTAAAGAGCAGAATAGATGAATTGCACACACAAATATTAATTAATTAATTAATTAAATTATTGACAAATTAATAAATTTCAAGATTTTTTTTAATTCGGCCGAATGACCTCAACTTGATAATTTATTCGTCTTACAAGGAAATTTGAGATGGAGAATTCTCGATAGTTATACAAATTTAATGAAACTTGTCTAGTCACAAATATCAATGGAATCAAATCTTCGAGAGCAAAAACGAGCTCAAATTGAACCAAATTTGTGTTTATTGAATGAATTTCATCGTTCAGAAAATTTGATCAAATCAACCGTTTTTATCGTGAGATTCATGTTTCAAATGACTATGTTATGTAATTACCAACACCATTTAGTTTTCATTGAAAAAATACTATTATTTAAGAATATTCAAGATTAATAGGAATTGATAGAATGATAGGATCATTTCGTTTTCAATTTCACATTGCTATTTACGAATATGTGACATTGGCGATTAAAACCCAATTTATCATAATCACTCTTCAATCAGTAACAAATTTATTGAGATTAATTAATAAATTCATTAAATCAAAAATATTATGTCATTATTGGTTATCGTATTAATTAATATTATATTAATTATTTGGTATTTGATTATGAAGATTTCCTCAAAATATATTCTCGAACCTAAAACAAACTTATAAAAAACACTAGCAATCTTCATAATGGAATTTCAAATCAAGAAGCATTAATATTTTGTAAAAAAAAATTTCGATAGTTGTGGCAACTTGTTTTCCATTATGCCAAGATCTTATCACAAATCTTTGTAAATCGCGCTATTAAGATTTGAAAAGCTAAAATCTCACATTTACAATTTCTGCAACTGGGAGTTTCAAAAATTCTTTCAAAACAAAGTGAAGAAAAAATTAATTAAAGCGACTTAAAGAAAAGTTCTTTAGATTTTTCTTGTCATCGAAAAAATGTTCCATTTACATTTGTAGATTATTTGTCAACAAATTTTATCTGAATTGTGCTGAATTTTATAATTATACTAATAATTATTTATGTATCTTTTGATGGGTATGTTGCATCTGAATAAAAAGAATCATATAGTATTAATCCTTTTTGTTTAATTTGAACAAATTATCTAATAAAAAGAAACTTTTCCACTTGTATTTCTTGTCGTTGTAACTTTTTCTATGGGAAAATCAGATTTGAGTTCGATGATCACGAAGTCAAGGAAGCAATAAATAAAGCTGATTTTGAATCAAAAAAATATTGAGTAACAACGAAAAGGCTGTAAGAGCTATTTATCTTGTAGCTTAAAGTAATAACGGAAAAATTGATGAAAACAAATTTAAAGAAATAATCAGTTACAAATTTAACACTAGTTAAAATTTGTATGGATGTTAAAGGACATTATATTACATTTCCTTCTGTATCACAACTTTTGAATCTGCTAAATTTATTGTTCGAAATTCAACAAGAATTTTGACTTGTAGAGCACAAAAAAAATTCGATAGGAAACGCAAATAACAAGAAACTGGAATACATTCGTGAGCCAAATATTTGTCCGAACTAGGAAAAGTTTGTCTGAATCTGTCGAGATTTCTCCATCTTCTCAGTTCTCAGGGCAACGTCAACAATATGAATAAATCTTACGGGGAAATGATTATAAAACTGTAAAATAAGATTGAATATATAATGCTTTGATCAAAATATTAAATGAATTCTGCAGAGCAACACTTGAACATGTGGGAATATCAAATTAATTTGTTAACACAAACAAAAATTGATAATTCTCTAGCTAACAAAAGTAAGCCAAGTCAAGTATAACAAAAAATTGAGATTTCAGTTGATGCCATCATCAAAGGAACCTTGCAAAATGAAGGAGGATAATCAATAGGACGTCAGGAAACAGCTACAACATTGGTACACTTATGATCACTGTGCTTAAGCAACCACGCAGTGAAGCGAGCACTTGCTCATGGACACACACATACACACACACAGAGGTACCGCAATCATGCACAACAAATGTGTGTACAAACAAATCCTAAGTTTACCACACAAATTCAAATTAATTTAATTAATATTAAAAACCAAAATATGAAAAAGGCGGAAATGAGAATATAGAATCGGGGATGCAGAGAAACTAGAAAGCACCAAAATAGAAAGTCTCAATATTTGTCATAGTTTAGTTATGAGAATATATCCATGGAAATATCCCTTCATATCCCATTGTTTATCCCTAGGCAGCACTGGCGATGTGCACTGAACTGAATGTTTCTTTCACATATGTTGATGGCATTAGTTGCCGCCTTGCCATTAGATTAGCAGCATTTGTAAACCGGTAATATATACAATTGTTTTGGAATTGTCAAACTGTTTAACATTGAATAGACATTAGAAAAGGAATTGAGTCAATATATCTGCACTATTCGATACAGAATGGGGAAATTTCAATTAATAAATGGTTTTGTGCAATGGACACAACGAGTATTAATTGAGATAAAATAGACTAATAAATCAATTATCTAACCAGATCACGATGACCTCGATGTTTAATGCTAGGACGTGAATGGTGCTTGCGTGTGCGATGGAATGAAGTAAGTGTGTGAGTGTGTGAGTGTGTATGATTGGTGTGTGAAATTTCCTTTTCTACATTACTTCAAAACCTATAGCAAGCCACCCAATCAATGACTTTAAATGATAAGTTAAAAATTTCATTTTGGAATTAAATAAATTTTTAGAATCATTCAAATTTTTGAAAATAAATAGTAACCAACGCGTTTATTGTGGCCATGAAAAGATAATGAACAAATAAAAATTTAGTCATGAATTGAGATACACAGCCTTAAGATGCCAAAAAGAAAATTATTCATGGAAATAGTTATAACAAAAATGGTGCTAAGACAAAATGGCATGGATAAAATGGCATGGACAAAATGTCATGGGGACAAAATGTCACGGGGACAAAATATAAGATGTTAATAACAATAATAATAATAATAATAACAATAATAATAACAATAATAATAATAATAAAATATTAGTAATAATAATAATAATAATAAAAATAATAACAATTAAAAATAAAATATTAATAATAATAATAATAATAACTGAATATCTCAGACTATTATTGATATAGGCTAAATATTATTACAATAATAAATTACATTAGGACTTAATTTTAATAAATATATTTTGTCCGTGACATTTTGTCCGCTGACATTTTGTCCATGCCATTTTGTCCATGACATTTTGTCCGGCCACCACAAAAATTGTTTATTAACATTGAAGTGAGCAACAACTGGCATTCATAGATGAATAAACACTGTTAAAAGCCTAACAAAAATACATGTTTAATAGAATAAACAAGAATATTTAATAAGGCAAGAATAAATGATATATATTCAAAAATGTTAACTAAAACTGTGGAGATCGAGAGCTTACTCGAGTAGAATGTCAAAGCTCCAAAAACAGTAATTTTAAATATCGCTACCGAGACATCAGAAAATACCTAATTAAGACAAAACACGCAGTAGTAAAGGAAATTTGGATACAGAGGACAATACAAAGAAATGAATTTCCAGACAGAAGACGATAATGAAGTGAAGATAATGAAGTGCGATCTCCGACTATGAATATGATGACGGCTAGAAATGGAGGTTCTGAGTTTGAGGGAGTTTCTATGATTTTAAAGTTGGTGAAATGAATGAATTTAAAGATTCTTAATTTTTAGGTCACTTTTAATTTGTGTTACAATTAGAACTTTTTAAAAATAAATGGAATTTAAAGAAGACATAAAATTATTGTGATGTAACAAAACAATCGAGCTTTGTAGTGAATAAAATTGGCACTGGTGTGGTTGTGGAAATATAAAGGATAAACTATTTTAATATTAATTTTCAAGCAATATCCAGAGCAGGGCTTCGCCACCTTTTACGGTGTTCAAGCTATTAGGAATTCACCATACCCCTTAATATTTTTTAAAATTTAAATAAAACAAAATCATGATATATATGATGATATTTCCAATTACAAACTTCATTTAACTTTTTTTAAATTTCAAATCACAGCTTTGAAATGCTTTTCTTGATATTTGGTGTCATTTTTAAAAATATATTTTGGACGAATTGACTTCAATGAATCTTAGGTGGATAGAAAAAATATTGCTTATCATTGAAGTGCTAATTTATTATTTCCAAGGATTAAAGTGATAAATAGTCCGGACTGCATCTTGTCTCTAAACGACATTTGAAATAGATGATTTAATTTTTAAAACTCAAATAGATAAACGTTTCCCAAATAAAGAAGTCAGTAAAAAACATACAAGTGAAAAGTTCGAATTAATATAAAATAACTCACCTGCAAAATTCTTTGTTCAACGCTGGTCTCCCAGATCTGCTTATCGTAGCTACCAATCTGTAAATGAAAACGAGTTATCATTTTGGGTGACATTAAATCGTTGATGATAAAATAAATTTATATAAATAAAAAATGATTGACTTTGAGATTTTTTGTAACTGGATAATAACAAACAGATCTGTTTTAACTTAAGGGAATCATCACATTGGGAATAAGCAATAAATACATTGCTGTAAATATACATATAAATAATTTTAATATTCATGACAGATGCAACTCAAATCTGTTTGAATAATAAAATTTAAAAACTTTAAATAATTTTACCGATTTCAAAACCATTCTTTAAATGTCGTCTGTTTTCCATTAATTTAAATAAATATATAATTTATAATGTAAATCTATTTTTAAAGTTAAAGCTAAGCATCTTTACATAGGTCATTGATTACAATCCTGCGTCATAGACCAAAAAATAATTAAGATATTATGAAAATAAATGAAATATCAAATTCATTAAAATGAAATCTGAAAATATTATATCGTGTATTAAATAAAACAAAAATTTTAAGAAAAATATGATATAATGATATAACAATTTCTTTTTCAAAATTCATAATTGGCAGGTGGTCAGAATATATTTATTATGTTTTTATCATTTAGAGTTGGATTAAACTAGCGTACAAGTTATTTTTTTAGCAAAATCGTGAGAAAGAAAAATTTGAAGAATAAAAATTTTTTATGTCGACAAATTTTAATTCCAATTAATTTTCATATTTAGCAATTTACTCCATCATTATTTTAACCTCTCTTTTTCAGATGATAGTTGTCCCTGAAGCAGTAAATCTAAATTACTCAATGCGCTTCGTAGTCAAATGTCACAAATGAATATTATGTTGATAATTGTGTCTTCTTTTCGTGTTTTCATTTTTTCTCTCAACCAGGTCGTTCTCATTCATTGACAACAATATTATTCATAACTTCTAGCTTCTTTATGCAATCACGCAAAAGAAAGTAAGCAATGAAGCAATAATTAGTCTGCAGGTTTCAATGCATTGCATGAAGAGGTTATAAGTGCCGCCATTTTATAAAACGAACTTTGAAGTTTTGAAAAAATAAGAGGTAAAAGTTTACAATTATTTTTTTCTAACTGTTACTTAGAGTTCAGTAAAAACTTGAATAAAATAGTTGCTGCTTTAGCTTAAGTGATAACATGTTTGCAAATGCATAAATATTTTTCAGAACTATCTAAACTATACTTTTATATTATCTTATTATAATAATAATGATAATAATAATAATAATAATAATAATAATAATAATAATAATAATAATAATAATAATAATAATAATAACAATAATAATAATAACAATAATAATAATAATAATAATAATAATAATAATAATAATAATAATAATAATAAATAATAATAATAATAATAATAATAATAATAATAATAATAATAATAATAATAATAATAATAATAATAATAATAATAATAATAATAATAATAATAATAATAATAATAATAACAATATTAAAAATACAGTATAGCTTGAACATTAAACACATTCAACAATGCATGAAAATGATATTTAAACCACAAATTGTGTATATTAATGGGTGTCATTCTTAAAAACCGTATATATATATAACCGCATAATTATTAATTAGTATTTACAAATTTTATCATTTTTACATATTTCACATGCATCATTAAAACTTGTGCAATCGCTAAAACTTTATTAGACATTGTGAATTCTACTTTTTTAAATGAAAATATTAAAATTTCATTTTATTTTTTATCATTATAAAGTTAATAGGAGGAATTATAATTGAAGCTCGAAGTAAAGCAAAATATTCAAAATAATGAAAAAAAGAAAAGAATGAGATTTTTGAGCCCAGAGTACATTAAAGGGCTATTTGACTAATCAACCGCCAAAACTCACTGGTGAAAAAATTAAAGACAAATTTTATTCTCGTATGTATTCACTAAATCTAGCTTTGTGGAACATTTTATAAGTTATTTTGCAACATATTCGAAGTGATAGACTACTTAGTTGCATTTTCTATATATATTTTAAAAAATTTCTTTCCGATTAATTTAAAATAATTCTTGATCTATTTATATTATTAGTCAAAATCTTTGTATTTGAAGTCAATGCAAAACATGAATTATTTAAATTTATTTCAAGTAATAATCTGTGCTTTTCTTTTGGCATCTTAACACCGAAATATTGCTTGTTAGAAAATCGTTTTTACCATATAAATTCATTATTTTTTCTTCTAGGCATAAAGTATTATATGAAGGTTTCAGAAAAAAAATGTAGTAAGGGCCTTGAAAGTGTTTGATAAAATTTCTCGCCATCTCCAAGAGCTTTATTTTACAAAACATGTTTGTTGGACATTTGTGATGTAATTCAAAAGTGACCATAAATTTTTAATGAGTTAAATTTTGACTATATGACCTTTTTCCTAGGCCATGACTTTTATGGGTTATGAGATGAGTTACGTTGATGATATATAAAATGGAATGCTTTGCAAGATACTAATGTGAATACATCTTTCAAAAACGTAAATATCGAGAATCATTGCATTTGAATTTCTCTAAGCATGATGTCGGTATTATAAGTGATACAACCGCCTGACATGAAGCTCTCTGGACTGGCAAAGTCCTCATGAGTTATTACCATCCAAATGCAGGAAAAATTCGCCACAGAAAACAAATTTCCCTGAATTTACTTTTAGATATGGTCACATTCTAAAATCTTCTACCTGGAGATCATTTTGTTTATATATGTCCGAGAACTGGGTTAATAAAAAGCAAAAACCATCATTTTAATTACAAAACTATTGAGTGGAAATAAATGCAAATAAACTAAAGTGAGATTGAAAGTTGGCAAAATTATAGAAAAAAGTTTGATTTATAATAAATTTGTATAAAAAGGAAATCGAGCTTAAAAATTTGATAATTTTACTAACGTTTCAAAAAGATATCAGTGTAAATCTCTGCAACCCGGCATGACTTAGAAATGCATTAAAAAGCAGCACCGAATGGAGATACGGTCAAGGTCTAATAATCAGCGCTATCGAAATCAATTTAAAATATCTGCTAATTATGCTAAAATTTCAACTCGTCGAATAGGTTCACGTGTAAATGCTACCAATACTAAACTATTAAAACAGACGACAGCCGCTTTGAATAAATGAAATATTATCAATGAATATCAAAAAAGAATAAAATGAAGAATTAAAAATATACTAATTCTACAACATTTGTAATTGTAAATCTTTTATGGAGGATTGTGAAGATTATAAGATAAATAATATCAGGTTTGATTTAATTTTGTCAAATTATAATCTACAAATCGTCTCTATTAAGATGGCAGTGTATCCGTTGCAGACACAAGAAATGATCGCATTCTTGGCGCTAGAGCTCTGAGAGCGTACCAATCGTGTCATCATTATTTCTGAATTTGTTCTAGTTCAATAAACTTTCAATAAACAAGTTTCAATCGCATGGTGCAACAGCTGGAGAATATGGTAAATGAGAATAAATTTCTCTTATTTTAATGACTTTTGTTGTTAGACTTTGACATGTTGATGATCAGCACCATTTTTATTTATGTTTCTAATCGTGACAGCTGCTCATAATAAACATTGACAGTAACGTGAGACAAGGGAATAAAACTCGTAATGCAAAAGTTATTTTTAGCAATAAAATGTATTTTTGTATACCAATGGTAACTGGAGTTAAGATAAGGTGGAGCTTCAGAATCGCGAAACCCTTGAGCTTATTTTACTGAGATGTGTATGCAAGACCTTTAGTGCCAGTAATAAACAACATACTTAAAATGATGTCATTAAATATGTTTATTTTATCTGTTGATAGTATGATACATAATATGAAGAGGATTTTTAGTAATAGCTAATATTCATTGGTTGAAAATGAACTTTGGAAGGCGATGACAAATTAAAAGTAACTTTATTTAAAACTCATATTTTAATATTTGAAAATTATGATTGCGGAGAAAAAATTAAATTTATCAATGAGATTTACTCAACATTTGTGATATAGGATTATGTTTACAGATAAATTCTGGAATTAATAAAATTGGATTTCTAGTAATTAATATTTTACCGTCAATTAATTATACATTGTAAATTACATAATAACAGTAATAAATAATTTCCATTTCCTTTCTTTTCAAACTAGATCATTATTTTTATTTATTTAAAACTAACTCTAACCCATAATTAAAAACGCTGAAAGATACGTTCAGTTGGATAAATGAGACTCTGATATTTAAAAAATAATTGGTCTTCTATATACTACTGTTCACAATTTGATCAATTCGATAAAGCTGCTATTCTTTCTTCTAAAAAGGCCTAAGTTCAAGGAAAATGGCAATCAAAATCAAATTTCTTCGATTGTCGATCTAGACAATTCAATAATACAGGTGAATATAGGGAAGTCGTTAAAAATCATCAGGAATTCAACCTTTTGAAAGAAATTGCCAAAGGATTATTGATACCAGAGAATTGACCAACTACGAGAACGATCAATTGGTATTTTTAGATGAAACTGGGTTCAACTTATATACATCCAGTAATTTTTTATATTTTCTTTACAATACTAAAACTGATGATTTATTTCCAGCAAACCCAGGAATAAATAAAATATAAGCTTAATAGTAGCAATTAGGTCAATTGGAGTTTTATCAAATATTTTGAATGATTGTGCTAATAACGGGAAACTTTTCATCAGTTTTAAAATTGAGAATCTGAAACCTTATTTTATTAATCATCTGTTCTAATTACAAGCAATTGTAAGTTTAATCACAGTCCCCCTTTATTCACCACAATTGAATCCCATTAAATGTTTCATAGAAATAAAGACAAATTATAAAAAGATTAAACCATTGGCGAAAACTATGGAGAAGGTAAAAGAGAATAACTAATTTAATACAAAACAGAAATATAGATTTTATTCTTTACTTCGAAAATAATCGGAATTTTATTCAGTATCTAATCTTAAGGTATATTTAATTTAGCCTCTAATAAACTTTAATTTACTCATCGTATTTTTAAATCTGGTATTATTGTGAAGAAATTTATTTATACTATGAAATAAATCTATTTATATTATGGAATAACCCTGTAATAATAATGCTTCCAGCATATCAAGTTCGTTGAGCGTTTTAATATTGATATCAGATTTTGCATGTTATTTTTGCACAATTTTAATACTTTCATTATCGACATATTTTTTCATTATCAGCCGCCTTTCCTAAACCTGGATTAAGTATAGATTAAATGAGCTATTTGGCAACAAAAATTAGTAATAAATCTATGACTTATTATCATTGTACTAAAAATTCATTAACCCTTTAACGCACTTTTTTTATACAACCGCAAAAATCATTTTTTTTA
This sequence comes from Schmidtea mediterranea, assembly GCA_022537955.1. Taxonomy (NCBI): domain Eukaryota; kingdom Metazoa; phylum Platyhelminthes; order Tricladida; family Dugesiidae; genus Schmidtea; species Schmidtea mediterranea. The sequence goes on from CM039680.1 coordinate 170,199,819, forward strand.
CTATTAATAATTAATATATAGACCTGTCATAATTTATTACACTGCCCGAGATATAATCGTTAGTGAATCTTAAACAAAACTTTATATTTCGTATACCCGAGTCTCTCTCGGCCATGCACAAATATGCCAGTAACACTTACCCGAGTTACGCTCGGGCATGTGCATTAAGGGGTTAAATGATGAATTTCAACATATACATGACATAATCTTTAAGTCAATACAAGAAACAAAAATTATCAAAAAAGAAGCTAAAAGACAAATCATATTAAAAAAGATGATTTGCAAATTTTACGGTTTATATTCATATGGAAACCATACAAGATATTTCAAAGTGATATAAGTATTTTGAAATGTATATTTTATCATCACAGTAATTATGATAAACGGATATATTTGAATGACAACATTTGTGTCATTGTGTCAACTTCAGTCTATTCTTAATTGTAAAAATATACAAGTTTACTATTTCTTTACAAGATAATTAAATACAGTTGGATAAAAATTGCTGTAATGAAATGCATTCGGGTTATCTTATCCCTATTAACATATTTTTACCCAGTGCTTCCCATTTGGAACATTTAGAAATCTGTGTATATGTAACATTTTGAATCATATATTAGTCACCCGGTCAGTTATATAGGTAAAACTATCCAAAGAAATAGTTGACGAAAATAGGTCATTGGTAAAGACGAAAAACGTGCGGTTACTATGGAAAACGTGAAATAAGGTCAATTTAGGTTCAAAATATTGATTGAAAGTTAAAATAAGTAGATAATATAAAAAATGATGTAGGCCACAATTACTTCTAGTACTATAGTTAAAATTTTCAGTAACTGTTTAAAAATGATCTATCATATCAGTATTATTAAACCTCGGACACAAATTCACAGTGAAACCGAAATAAGAGTCACTTAACTGTTTGGGGCACGTAATTTTCCGACAATCACAAATCTTGGTTTCACAGAATCTTTTTATAAAACATCGTTTTATATTATTTTTTGTTAAAAAAATAACGCAAAAAATAAAGTTTTACTTGCAAACTTATTAGATGAGATGATAACAGTCATATGGTGCAGGCTATGATATTCAGAGTAGGAAAAAGTTGGGTATATTTCATACCTAGTGGTTCAAAGAATTAATTGTACCCTTTTATATGTACTTAATGATAATAGTTTTGAAGTGGGCATTATATTGAGTATTGAAAAATTCAGTGCATTATTGTATTGGTTGTCAAAATAGCTAATATAAGAAAATTTGAATAAGAAAACAATATAGAGAATTGCCACATTTACATCATTTGACGGAATAATCCGCAAACAAATAATGTTGCTTGTCATTAACAGTATGAGGAAAACTAGAGAGATGATACATAATATGGCACTAGTTACTTAACAGTGAATGGCATACTGAATGGTCTAGTAATCTTGTATGAACACGGTTTTGATCTTTTTGGTGTGTTAAGCTATATTGTGTAAGTCCTGTTTAAACCAACATAAAACATTAATAACTTCTACAGTAATAACCTTTCTTGTGACGAAAAACAAACTATAATAGGACTAATTCTTGATTTACAGCGAATTTAAGAAAAACGAGATGTTACACCGATTTTCGAAAATTTCAGGACCCTTAGGGGACCTCTGAATATTACTCAAACGGCCTACAAAAAAAATTAGGTGTTATTATCGGACACCAAAGAAACTTTTAGGAGAGTGCAAAAGAATTTTTAAAAAAATATTTTTTTGCTTATTGTGGAACACACTAATACATATGGGTTAAAATCTGTAAAATTAATGACAGGAATGACATCGATTTTGAAGAACAGCAAATTTTGAAAACATGAATGGAAATGTTGAACAAAATGAAGTGTACAATATTAAATAATGAATGAAATGAAAACGAGTTCAATTTCATTGGTGAAACTAAGCAAATAGAAAAGTAAAGAAAAGAAATTTAAAGGAAGTGTTTTGAAACTGGAAAATTGGAAGAGTTGATGAGATTATAAAAGAAATAATAACATAATATTTGATGAAAAAAAGTGGAGTTATTAATTCTAATTAATAACTTTTAAAGAAAATTATTTATTTGCAATGAAGCAACACATTATTTTTTTGCAATTTTGACTGCACCGACTTTATTAATAACTTATCTCAATTCCAGAGTGTCTCTAATTTTAATTTTTGTGAATAATTTTGTCTTAAATACTGTGAATATGCTTCCAGATTATCTTTGCCTTAATTATGTATCAATTCCTTATCAAACAACTCGATTTTTTGAAATAATTTGAAAAAATAATTACTGGTTTTATCCCACCATAATCGCATCAATTTAGAAAATTTCATTCTAAAAAAAGTGGGCCCCTTATATGTTATTTTATTTATTTGCGAATGCAGAATTATTTTGAAAATTTTTGATATTATGTTAAAAAAAGATGCTACCGAATTTAAGGTTTATTTAATATTCATCCAAGCAAGCATAAAATTCAATAGAATATGAGTCTTAAAATGCTTTATTTAAAGATTTATACGAGGTTTGATAAATAAAAATACTATTATACAAGTATAGATTAGAGGAAACATAACGTGATATCCAGTGCAATTTTCAATAGTAGACTAGTTTAATTAGAATCAGACATTCGTGAATAATTTAAATTTAAGTTTTCTTGGTCGTCTGATAGCTTGTAACCAGTTTCTGTGTTTCACTTGTAGTGCCTAGAGGTAATATTGTATCTACTATGGTTTCAAGTAAAAGGAGTTTTCAAAATAAAGATTCGTCTTTTTTCGTGCCTCAAACCCAAGCATCGAAAACTAATTTGGTGTCCAGTGCAGCAGGGTGAGTGTATAACAGTGTTAACTTGACACTGTTGTACACATACCTGATGCGAAGAGAAATCTGAGCGCATCCCGCATAGCACTGATGAGAGCCATTAGATCGAAACTAGTATACTATTGAGAATTGCAATAGACATCACGTTATGTTTCCTCTAATTTATACTTTTATTAGAATCAATCATTCGTGATTAATTTAAACTATTATAAAATATATTAACATTAATTTTACCTATAGAAGCTTTCATAAGTCACTCGTTCACAATGTAGCACTCTTATAATTTAAGATCGAACATGTTCAAAGATTCCAAACTTCTTTCGTATTTCCCGACAACAATTTTCAATTCTATAGCTCAATATATAGTTTTACATATATGCGTTTATATTTGCATATATGGGTATATATACAGTATGATCAAAAAGTACCGGAACTTTGTAATTTAAATGAATCGCTCTCGACCGAACCGGTTATTGTTTTTTGATAAGTTGGTACATGTTTAAATGACATCTGTCTGAAATTTGAGCGCGTTGACAAATTAGTGTCTGTTTGGCTGCAGTTTACATCAGACAATTTTTCGTGTTTTGTCACATTTCACCATGAATAATTTTGTTAAGCAAATCGTTTGTTTGAAATTTTGTGTTTCCAACGAAATATCTTATGTGGAATCGTTGAAAATGTTACAGAAAGCCTTTGGGGAATCTGCTCTTTCGAAAACCAGAGCATCCAAATGGTATAAAGAGTTCAAAATTGGTCGTGAAGTGGTCGAGGACTTGCATCGTTCCGGACTGCCTTCAACATCGAATACCGACGAAAACGTAGCAATTATTAAAAAAGGGTTTGAAAATCGTCATGTGAGCCTTAGAGAGATGGCTAGCGATCTCAATATCTCATATGCAACCGTTCAGCACATTGTTGTTGATATTTTGAGCATGTAACGCGCTGCCACACGGCTTGTTCCGAAAGAGCTAAATTTCGTGCAAAAATACCATCGAAAGAGGGTTGATGAAGACATTTCCGAGACCCAAAAGATTCCAACCTTCATGAAACGTATTATAACGGTGGACAAGACATGGGTCTATGAATAAGATGTCGAAACAAGCCAGCAGTCGTCCAAATGACACCTTAAAAGCAAGCCGAAGTCGATCAAAAATTAAAGTCATTCAAACCGTTTTCTTTGATTATCGTTGTGTGGTGCATTCAGAGTACCTGCCACCTGGCCAAACAGTCCATAAAGACTATTACCTGGTCGCCATGAAGAGTTTGTATGATTTCGTGCGCCGTAAACGACCAGAATTGTGGTCCGAAAACAATTGGATTTTGGCAACACGATAACGTGACGTCACACAAGGCCAAGATTGTCGTGGATTATACATATATATATATATTATATGAGTAAAAAGAATTACATATAGTTTTATTGAGTCTAAAACGAATAATAATAAATTATGTAAAGAATTTTTAAAGAAATTATTTTCAGAATCTTTATAATATTATTTGTATTGGATATAACTTTAAAATGAAGCTATATTTTAAGGCTCAAGTTCTAATGAATTTTACTCGTGTTTGGATGAGAACTACATACCTAAAATTAGGTACCACCTCTTTTCAACAGTCTATATACTACTGTAGAAAATTGATTCAAACTAACCATTGAAAATTAATAAGTATGTGAATACGATTATAATAATGACATAACCTTTATCACTGTGGTGAAATAAATGAATCACAATGTGCTAAAGGGTTAATCGACCTTGAAAATTGATGATTATATGGTTTATTATCTTAGATCTCAATAAATCCCCTTTCTCTTGTTTCAAGTTTAACATTATGCACCTTGGGATCTTCAAATATAAATTTCAGGGCTCATTTTGATCATTATTGCCAGGAACGCAAATTTTCCGTTTTATTTTAAAAAGATAACAGTAGCCATAGAAAGAAGTGAATCTTGTTGTAATTGAATACAGCTTCAATACCAAGCAAAAAATGGTATATTATTGTTGTTTTTTTACAGAATTAATTAAAAATACTTTTTTGCTCTTCGGTCGCTAATTTATTTATATTTTATAACCAATCATTTTATAGATTCCAAAAATTATACATTTAAAGATTTTAATACTTAACTGGGTATTCACTGAGCCAAGTTTACAATAATACTATTTTTCACATTAATTTTTGTTTGAATTTCTAGTTTATGTTATTAAATTTTTACAAAAATTAATTATTTAATAAATTGATTTTAAAAAAATAAAAAATGAAATATGATTTTATTAATTGTTATTTTTAAAAAATAAAAAATTATATAAAATTTAATTAATTATTATTAAATAAATAATTTTTTTTAAAAAAATATATAAATGATTTTTAAAAAAAATTAAATAAAATTTAATTAATTATTATTAAATTGATTTTTTTTAAAAATATTAAATATGATGTCTTTAACTGTTATGTAATAAATTTATTTTTAAAAAAATAAATATTAAATATTATTTAATAAATTACCTTTTAAAAAATTTAAATTAAATACTAAATATCAAATATCATGTTTAGTTAATTTTCAGAATTATGATTAAAACTTAGAAAGCTGAATCTGTTTAATAATTTTTGAAAATATTTAATTATAAAAAACCAATGATAATTATTAATTTTCATTAAATAAATAAATAAATGTAACTAATTAGTATTAATTAATTAAAATTTAATAAAATATGTCATACATTACTTTTGCTTACTTATATCAATTAAATTACATTGAAAAAATATTAAATAACAAAATCAAATAAAATACTTTTGCTTGAAACCACTGCATATGCGACGAGAAATTCGGCATAATATCAGTATCCGTGAAAAACTGTGGACTATCGCTAGCAAAACCCGGTGAAATATTGACTTTATCAATCAATTTCGTGTCTTTGTAGCACAGTGAATTATCGTACTTCAAAAATAAATCATTGAAAGATTGAAAATTGTCCGATCTGAATCAGAAATCAATTCTAAATTATTAGCAAAGAAAACATAAACAGATTTTATCTGATTCAAAATTCAACAAATGTTACTAGTAAATAAATAATCATTCAAACTCACTTGCAATCTATCGTCATGTTTATTTAGGAAAAAAATTCGCTAAAAATTATATATAATTTTTTTAAAATGATAATATATCTCTTATTAAAAAGTATAATGTAAATATATTTATTGAAATTGCACGTTTTCAAACAGAAATGCCAAATGTAATTTGACAACATAATGTCAGTTATAAACAGGTCAAGAAACCTATGTTGTATGTGTGTGGTAAAATCCGTCGAATCAAATTCAACAAGTAGCACATATTCATTCGCATATTTGAAACTTAACAATAAACAGAAACAATTGACGAAAATCATGTCCAACTACCATTACAATAATATATAAAATTATCAACGTAAAAATAAATTCAAATTCATAATTAAATAATAATTTATTGTATTTTAAATGTTTTTAACAATGAGATAATAGAATAAATTTATAAATTTACATTCTTGATTTTAAAAATATCCAAATTAATAATATTAAAAATAGTTAATAAATTAATGTTACAAGTTTCAGCTTATGCATGAATAGCAAATGAATCGTGCATTTAATATTTAATTCAATTTCTTAAAAATGTAATGATAAATAAATGCAAATTTAATTAAATTATGCATAATTTTATAAATATAACGTAATCACTGTACTAATAAATCCATACATAATATTCATTTTCCTTGAAATTATTTAGAAGAATATTCAAACTATTAAGTTGAAAAATTAAATTTACAATTTTTAATATAAAATAAACATACATCCAAGTTTAACTTACCAAGATATTTAAAAAAAAATCGCTTTTGAATCATTATAACAAAGTATGTAATTTTGTTATATTTGTAAATAATTTTTCTAATTTTATTTAGTTAATAGTTAATATACGAATATCAAATTCAAAATTATTAACTAAAACTAGTACTAAAATAATAATTGTTACTGAATTAAATAATTGATTCTTAATTTAGGCTTACTATAAGTTTGAAATTTCTTTTGTAGTCATTTTTATTTATTTACACTATTTTTATGTAATTGTTGGGCCAGAACACAAACGGCCTTGTAAAATGTTTAAATGAATCGGTAATACACATGCAAACATAACATTTAAACTCAAACCTATTAAAACATCAACTAAACCCTATCAAATATGAGAAAAAAGATAATTACATATAAAATAAATAAACATAAAAATAAATTAAAATAATAACAAAACGCAACAAGATCCGCACGATACAAACACAAACATAACATGAAAACCCAACAAATTTGACCGAAATTTGATAAATTAATAAAATTTCATGAAAATGAAAATTAAATCAAAGAATTAGAATTAGAAATAATTCAATAAAAATTTCAAATAAAAATTATCAAAATAAATCAAAAAATAATAAAAATAAAGATTAGAATACACTAGAAAATAACAAGGTCGAATTTTGTTTTACTAAATCAAAAATAACACGCGAGGTTAGGGTCAGAAAATAGGTATAAATACCGATGCATTTTCACATAAAATGTAACCATTTTTGAAACCATTTTCAAACCAAAAGTTGTTTAAAATTTTTCAAACGTTTTACCAATCTATTTTTAGGTGAGCAGAAGTTTTATTTGGAAACTCTCTCTCCACGCCCCGTCCTCGCAGCCTCGATAGAGCTCTGCTTGGATATCGGCGTGGGGGGAAATGTATTTTATGTTTATGATTATTTTTGGTCAAGTAATTTGTATATTGTTTTAATATATTAATAAATATTTATAATGCTTAAAAATAAACTTGTTTTTCATAATTAATTACTTTATTTGTCGAAATTTTTTCGGCCCACAGCCAAGACACATCGCAAGTCAGTAAAATCAACATACTATTCAGATGCGTGTAAGTGCGTGGAATATCGCCGATGATCTGTGCCCGTGAAGACCCGGCTTGCGGAACGCAGGGATTGGAACTTCAATATTATTCCGTATAGCAGAAAGGAGAAATAAGGAAGGGGTTTTTTGGCTGCTTCCTCGTTTCTCGATTTCTTTAAACTCGACCTAAATCATTTTACATACGGCTCAAAATCACCACACCGAGTAGTCCAGTGGGCACTCATTAACTATAATATAAACATAAAAATGCGCTTAAGACTTATTATAGGGAAGGGTTACGGGAATAAAATTAATATGAAATCACTGCTATGAAATAAATTAATAAATTCAATTTAAATGAAACTTTAAATAAAAACTTCTAAAATATTTATTAAATCAACTACCCCACTCTCTAGCAAAACCGAGAATTGATTCAGCTCCAAATCCATCAGTATAACTACTAGAGACACCTTCTTTTATTTTATAAAAGTCAGCCATAAATTAAATTTGACCCCGTTTAAAACTGAATCAGCCTAAAGTAATAATTGAATCAAAACCATACCCATTGATAGAATAAATTGTATTATAACGAAGGTTCCTAACCCACTTGAATATTTAACTTAACCGACCCATCTGTTTTATCCACCATTATGTCACTGTATCATCAACGAATATATCTACCATTGACGTTCATTTTCTTAAAATATGGCAGTTAATTTTGATTCGAATATCCAACAAGTGCTTGACTGATAACCGATTCCCAATCTCCAACGCAAACCCGACTACGATAGCCAGAATTTAAATTACCCATTAATCTATTACTAAATATTAAATGATATAAGATCTAACGACTTGATGTTTTCCGAAAATTGGCTGAAGGCAAATAAAAAATGACAATCCAATATTGTGAAAACCCAGAGAATAGGAATAAATCTAGAAATTAAAATTCCAATTGCTGAACGAGAAGAATCACATGACTTTTCTAACGCAGTAATACCTTGAGAGTTTAATTAAATATGTTAAACATTAATAAGAATATCAATATGATAAATATGTTAAATAAATTAAAAGTCAAATAAATTTGAAGTGAATTGGAGTTAACGTGGGAACACCCACCGTGACATCGTGAAGTTGGCGATGACACGAGTGAGTTTTCCGCCGTTACTATCCAAAGAAATAAAAACTTACCAATTTCCATCGTCGAATTTCGACATCCATTTCGAAAATTGAACGATTAACAGTTCAATAATTCAAACGGATGTCGAATTTGTTTATTTATCTGAACGGCGACTAACATCCAATTAAACAAAGGTCCATCATCACATTATCGAATTCAACCGTAGTGCCAAGGGAATCGAGTCCCACAACATATGCAATTAATTCGACGGAGCATGTGTCAATTTCTCTCGCAAACCGGTGGAGATGGGCCTGGGCCCGTTATAGACAAGAGAGATATCCCGAATTTCCCCCATCAAGGTTCCTCAACAGAGATAATCTGGGGCAAGAGATGGCCGAAGAATGGAGCCCGGCCGAAGAAATCTAGGCTCGACATCTGCTCGAAAACCTAGAATCCCATCAACGACAAGTGGATCTACAGGTGGTCCGAGCTTGCCAGTATCTGGCGAACGTTGAAGAGGACTTACTGGCGGGTCGGATCGCCGACAATTATTGGCACCCCCGACAGGTCTCCTCGAAACAGGCCCCTCAAGCAACCACGGTCCGAGCCCGTAACACGAAGAGGCCAACAATGTCTATCTCGGGCTACACGCCCGAAGAATGGGTAGCGAAGGGCTTCCCCTGATCACTTAGCAAACAATTTGATAAAATTCTGTTGATTAATAATGAATAAAATTGATTGTGTTTTTGAAAATTAGTTTAGAATTTTTAAATTTTTTTCTTTATTTTTATTAAATGATTTTTCATTTGTTTGGTTGATTTAAACATAATTCATATAGATATATTCTGTTAGTAAATTCACACCCTTAATCATTTTTCTTTATTAGTCATGGAACCTGTTCAAGTATTACAGAAGGCATTATCACGCGCCCAACAATCCAACAAAGCTCTATATGAGCAAATTATTCAACTCACAAAGGAGGTTCAACAGGTGAAATCCCCCTGGGTGGATCCAGCGAAACTCAAATCTACCCACCAACGTCTCACAGCTGCTCAAAAGGGTTGGGCTGAGGAACGACAACTGAATCAGAGTCTCCGGACGCAGATAAAGGGGTTGGAAGTCGCCCTGGCCGCCATTCGTGAAGGAGAAGCGGTGACTTACCCTCTTATCTTCGCCCCATCCCAATTGGCGTACCGGGAGTCAACCAACAACCTAACGCTCCTGACGACTCCACCGGCAATACCTTTGAACAGTTACAGGCCGGGGCGTAAAGAACGCGCCCGACGCAGAGCCGCACGCCTGACAAACAAACGAAATTAATGTGTTCTGTATTACTTATAGATTAAATTAATTTACGAATATTGTCTAAATTACTCTGTTTTGTTTTGTGAGTTGAATACGGTTATAGATATTGTTAAATCGTTTAGAAGGGATATGTTAAAAACGTGAATAATATTAAATTGCCATAGAAAAGTAATGAGTTCCACTTCTACCCATCAACATGAATCTGATCTTGAACCTTCGCACACAGGGGACAATACAAAGCGAGCATAGGTCTTCCATCGACAGGTCGTTGAACCCGAGGGTTGTCCGAGCAATTACAGTATTAGTACTAATGCTCACTTTTTGCGGACAATCCACCCACTCGAACACATTTCTAACGTTACCTAGCAACGGGTGTCGAGTGGCGTTGCCATGGTAACAATAAGATGATTTAAACAAATAGCGAAACCCAGTAACCCACCAGTTGTACGGCATTTCCTGGGTGAGGTTTACTTGATGGCACACGATGTTGAAGCGTTGGCACCACTTGGTGTGTTCTGGAAGAGGTAAAAAAAATCATTAGGTGAAATATTTTCGTCACCGTCACTGGAGATTTATTGGTTTTCATACAGTTCGGCTCAAAGTGGAACAGGAACTTCATCCATCATGTGCAGTTGGAAGAAGGGCTGATTATCCAGTAGGCACAGTAGGTACTATGCCTAGGATCTACGAACAATTGAGGGCCTACGAAAAAAAATTAAATTTTTATATCATTTTTTTATAGAACGATTAAAAATAAAGAAATAAAGACAAAAAAGCAAAATTCAAAATTCAAAATCAATCAATTTTATAATTAGAAACTGTTTTAGTTAAGTTTTTATACACAGTAGTCTAAATTATAGACCAAATTATATAAACTTTGTGACTCTTTGCATGAACAAAATTACGAATAACATCTTCAAATGACATTTCCAGCATTAAATCGTTTTCAATTGAAAGAAATGCAAGAGAAGACAATCATTCTTTTCCCATCGTAGACCGCAGATAATTTTTGATAAATTTCAATTTTGAAAAAGATCGTTCACATTCACAGCTTGATTCAAAAATTGAAAGATAAATTCGAAAAGCAATATTTACATTTGGAAAACTTGTTTTAAATTTGGGCCTTCATCATTTCAGTTACAGATTTTGTGTCGGCGAAAATTCTGGAAAACAAAAGAAACTGATCACCAAATGCCTTTTCCAGATCTGATGAATATATCTAAATTAATTCGTTTGCTTTAGTAACTATTTCATCACCAGAGAAAGATTTGTCAAGAAGAAAACTGAACTTGTAATTTTATCCAGCGTAAGCTACTCGCCGTTTTTCCATCTCAATTAGAAGTCTGTCAATGATCACATATTAGGACTGTATACAGAAATTGCCACTAGCACTCAAATTTAAACATATCAATATTATTCTCATCAATCACGACGTCGTGAAATCTTGTTCGCACATGTTTGAGCTTTATACATTCTTTGTAATTGGATTTGTAAGATCTTTTGCCATACTTTGAAACGCTTCAAATTTATTACGAGTTTCATGAAAGTGTTTTGTGAGACTATCGTGCAATTTTTTGATAGTGCACTACTCTATGCCAGGCTGGAGCAAAGCTTTATTTGCTATATTAATTTGTTGAAGTAAATCATTCCAAATTAATCACATTAGCGCAGTCTCATAACGGTATTAATTTTTTTATTAACAATTTTGCTTTAAGGACAGCTGCTGGTAGTTGGCATTCGCTTTCGGCGATATCAAACAATGCTAGGCGAATCTCAAAATAGTTTGCATAAAAAGCTTTTGTAGCATCACTGCGTGCTGACCATCTTGGTTCTAACAGACCTTGTTGACCAGAGCCGCTGATTTGTCCTTAATTTGGTCTTTAAATTTTGACCATTTCTTTGGTAAAGCCGGAAAGAATGTATACACTGACTGAACAATACCAAAGTAGTAAACTGCTGCTGAAAAACACTTCACCGCAGATGAACCAACCAAATTTAAACTGTGAGGAGAACATGATATCCATTCTGCTAAACTGTTGATCTATCTAAATCTAGCTTGTACGCAAGAATAAATTACACTTATGTTGCTGGCATTATCATATGATTGAGACCGGAAATTTGAAATATCAACACCATGAAGATTAAGAGTATTCATTACAAGATCAAACAAGTATTTTCTTTCGTGATGTTCAATTGCAATAAACTGAAGAAATCTTTCCAAAAAATTTTCATTTAGGAGGACGTAAAGAATAACCAGTGTAAGTTGATCCATTTTAATTCCAAAATACTTTGCATTCTTTATTTTAGAAATTATCAGCGTCAAGACTTTGAAACCTAATATATCAATGAGCTCATCACATATAGTTGAAGACATATATGATACATTTCCCTTTCCCGTGTTTCTATATCTTCGAATGTTTCCCACTAGAAATGGATCAAACTCAGCTAAAAGGTCAATGCAGCAAAGATAGTTTTCATTGTTATGACAGTTATGCAATTCAGTCTCACCACGGAAAGCTAATCCTCTTTCAGCATGAAATTTTATAACTGCAATTATTCTTTTCAATATATCAGTCCAGTATTTAAAAAATTTCTATTTTTCTTTTTGGAACTCTGCATCAATTCTAGTGGACATCTGACGTTGCAACAACATTGATAGAGCAGCAATATGGTCTTTAGACTTCTAATGCAAAGTAATCCTTGCAGCTGCATTTTTCCAATCATCAAAAATAGTTTGAAATAGATCGCCAGATTCATCGACATCACCACATTTGCAATCAAATAGCTTGAACACATAACAAAACACTTTGCATGTTGAAGGAGAATAAATAAACCAATCTCTCTTGACAACTTCTCCATTTGTCAATTTTCTCAGAAAATATGCCTTGTGTGCAAATCTTGTCTTGTCTCCAAATTGTCTACCCATTGAAAGAAAATCACTTTCTAAATTCTGTGAAGGGATATTTTCAGTATAATAGTCTATAATGTATGCATTTAGTTCCCATTCAGCTGAATTACTGACTCTGCATTCATTGCTTTGCTTCATTTTTAAATCTTTGCTGCTTGCTAGTTTATGATCTGGATCATCAAATTGAAGCTATGCATCTTTAGACTGGTATATCTTATCTGGGTGTTAATAAGTAACATATGTTTCACTTTGTTTAGCACTTTCGTTACACAATATTTCTGGTATTGAGACATTAGTCGTGACGTTGTTAGGCTTATCATCATTATTAATATATTTCAGTATAGAGCCCTTCTTCTTTTGAATGCTTCTTTTTTCTCTTGCTTTTTCTTTCGTTTTTCACATCTAGACTCGTGCGTCTCTGGTATCCATCAGACATGGTTTCAAAAATTAAAATTATTTGTAATTAACAATAATAATTAAAAATTACTAATTGATAAACATTAAGACAATTATAAAGTATTTTTATTCTAAATGTTTAACTTTACGAAATATTGGAAAACTGGAAAATAATTAGTTATGAAATCAATGTACTAAAAGTAATTGTGATTAGTAATATCAAAACCTGGGTGTGTTCATAAATATTATGGTTCAAATCAAAAATGTTTCAAAATAATACCATCCAAAACTGCTGTAAATATGTTTACAATTTTTTAAAATCGATTTGAAGTTGTTTACTACAAATGGAAATATACAAAGGTGCCTAGGGCCTACGACGACCTTAAAACGGTCCGGCATGGAGGCCTCGCAGATTGTAGATCGTGATAGATTAACACTTTTTTGGTTTATACGATTAATTTCTTTAATATTAATGCCACAAAAGTAGCAGTCACCGTGGTAGTTTTGGAGTTCTATCCGCATCATTGATATGCCAAATTTCATGCTTTTTCGCTTTCCTTGAGTCTACGGTCAGAAACGTTCTATGTACATTGATGATTATATGGTTTATTATCCTAGATCTCAATAAATCCCCTCTGTTTATCTTGGTCACCAAGTTTTAGGGCAGAGTATATTAAGTAAGCAGGCATAATAAAAATATTTTTCATGGTTTCTGTATATTATTCACAAATAAAACAGAGTGCGTCACGGTTATTCAAAAAACTTCTTGATGAAGTCATAAAGTTAAAAATAAAACAATGGTTTTAAATTATAATTTTATAAATTTAAGTATCTGATAATTTCCATGTAACATCTACAGACTGTTACGGAATGGTGCTTTCTGCAACATTCACCGAAAGTAACTTTATTCTCATAGGGATCCGCCATCTTCACGCCACATAGATTATCTTTGATATGACCACATTTTGTAGAATTACAATCGTAATTGATTGTAACATTCACAACATTAATTAATCTTTACTTAATAAAAATCTGCAATTGAATTTCCTGCCATGTCTCCAAAGACTATCACACATCCACAAGCATGTAGAAATCATTGGAACTTTGTTCTGGATTATATTTCAGTACTTTTGTACATATAGCATCGATGATTTATATTAAAACTGATCATTAGGATTTTCAATAACCAATTCATTTATTTTATCGAAATAATTTGAATATTCTGTATCGGTAATATTTTTGAACTTGGAATTTAAGATGAATTTATCCATTTATATTTTGCAATTAAAAATTCAACAACTAACAATAAAATTATTTTATTAAAAAAATAACATTCATCCAACCATTTAAATTTTTACAAAACTCTACCACCACATTTGAAACAGATTAGCATCCATTACAATTTTGTAATATAATTTTTTAACTAAAACAAAAAAACTTTAATTCGAAATTAACTAGTATCATTATATCTTAAAAATATATTTAAAATTATAGATTTGTTTCTTTTTCATTTTTAATAAAAAATATCTTAATTATAAATTAAATTATTTTTTAATTTATTTTGGTGTACTGGGTGTAATTAATTTTGTTTAAATCCGTGCGCATTTTACTCAACTTATTTCGCTTCACCAAAATCTTACTTTCCTAGGGTCGATGTTATCTCACCCAGACGCCCCACAATTTTGATCTTACTACTATATACCCATGAGGAAGACCATGTTGGTACTGTATATAGTAGCCGAGAGTCCACGAGCAGATGAGCCCCATTTCTAAGATTACTACTCGTGATAATCTCGATTCCGGGTTCCTGACTGCCGTTATAAGGACTTACGTCTACTTAACTCCTCTGACTCCCTCGATATTACTATTCACCTTCTCCCATCCTTTATTATCTGCATTATGTATGCGTCCGTGGTCTTATTTTCCCATCGACTTTCAAGCTAACTTTTTAATACTAGCCCAAGTTATATTTCGAGAAGTAGTAATTAAAATTTGGTTAACAATTCTTTTGAAATAAATTAAATTCAAATCCTAATTAATACTTTTAAATTCTATATTTTAGAAATTTCCGGAAGGGAAAATCTTATTTAATAAGGCTTTTTAACTCTACCTTCCTCAATTATCAAATTTTAAGCTTAATTCCTCTGAATTACCATGAAAAATTATAATAATATTAATGACCTAGAAATTTGTTTAAATTTGTGAATTTCATATCGTAACTAACACGCGATAATTTGAAAATTTCCCTAAATTATTTAATTCGCTGTTAAATCAGCTATTTGTAAAGTTATAAAATTTTACTCTTTAATTTAAAAATAAATAAAATTAACTTGAGGTTTATTTCGTGTCTTTCACTGAAATTTAACCTTTTATCTTCTGAAAACCTCACACAAGTGCTATAAGTTACCATAACGAAAACTGAAATTTTTCCTATTTAAACTCCCTTGGTTAAATAAACCCTTTTAATAACACTATTTATAGTAATTAGCTCCCTCTATCATCATACTATGCTCGGGAACGATTATTAAAGTTATTTAGACATTTAATTGCAAAGAAAAGACTAAATTCTACAAGAAAATAACAAATAAATACAAAATTTTAATAATGTTTACAAGACAATATCACAAAAATAAAAAATAGAAGCGATGTTCCAATCTACTATTCATCCAACAGTTCACACAAGTCAATGAAGAGATCTCGATTTTCTCCATCGATATCTACGGAAAGTTTTCTCTTTCGGTGAGAAGTGCATTTGGCGGCTACAACGGAAGGGATTTGGTGATGCAGCTCGTCACCAAAGTCGTCGGTCCAATATCCGACAGAAGCCGCTAAATTTCGATCTTCATCGACCACTGGTGGTGTTACTATTGCTGATGATATATCCATGCTGATCTTCATGTCGTCCTCATTGTCGGAACAAATTCTGATTCATCTGATTTCACCGATTCGGGTTGTTGTTTGTCCTGTTTTACAAATTTCGGGAATTGTTTGCGATCCAAATTGTGTCTTCTTCGAGTACCTTGGCAGCATTTGCCAGAAGAACGGCTCCCTCAGCTCGACTTCCTTCACGGCGTCGCTGATTTTTGTTGGGATTGTGTTTTTTACTAATTCTTGGTATTTTAGCAGGACCGATTAAGTTCTTCTCTGGAATGTGAGTAGGAGGAATCAGGTTTGATTTCACGGCCAGATCGCAGATGGCTAGGAGTTTCGTTAATTCGGTCTTCGTGAACGAGGCAATCAACACGGCACTCTGATCATTTATAATGATTATCTGATCCCGGTTCTCGGAAATGAGTACGTATCTGTAATGGAATCGGCCAAATTTCAATTTGGCATTCGGCAAGGGCGTTAATATAGCTTTATGCTGAAATAATCAGCATAGTTTTTAGAAAATTTGTCTGTAAATTTTGTTGAGAAAAATAACTTTTCATAACCCGATACTCACGTATCGCCTCCGCCAACTCTTTTCTGTTCCCACTCATACTGACTTTGTCTATCGGGGAAATTACAATAGCGATTAGCTTTACGTCAGTGAAATAAATTTATGATAATGATAAATTTCCTCTTAAATAAAACAAAATACTTTTTTATTGTGAATGCTTCAACACGATATAATGGTCGTTGTCGAAAAAAAGAAAAATAATACCCGATTCTCCCGACTCTGTCCAGTTTATTAAAATCATTTTACAATTTAATATCTTAAATTTTCATTTTTGAAAATAACAAAAAATATTATGAATCGAAAACAAATTCTTTTGTTTATATTTTCTTATTCATACCTATCCCTAGTCGATCCCCTCGATAAATATACTTGTAACAGGAATATTTTTGAAGGAAAAACAATTATCTTACTTAAACATTTACATAAATGTTGATCCCCTTACAGTCAATGCGATCTTCCCATAAGTGGACTCCGCGGTGAATTCCAACGGAGCACTACTTTGTGATCAATGCAAAGCTGACGAGTCCCAGCAGACTCCGAGGGGTGGAAAATGATAAATCGACACCTCAACGTCCCGCAAAGTTAACTGCGGGAATTGAATACCGATTAGCCACTTATCCACAAACTATCATTAATATATATATATATATAGTAGATGGATATGTCACTGCGTTACCATGTCACAGCTGGACCACATAGCCCCCCGGGGGCAAAATTTTTTTTTAAGTCTAAAAATACAAAAATTTATTAAACAAAGACAATGACTCATTCAAGGTCATTGAAACAAAGACCATGACTCATTCAAGGTCATTGAAACAAAGACATGACTCATTCAAGGTCATTGAAACAAAGACATGACTCATTCAAGGTCATTGAAACAAAGACCATGACTCATTCAAGGTCATTCAAAATTTTTCAAGGTCACGGAATTTTTAATCATTTTTAATTTATATTCTATCTACTTACTTTTATAATATGTATATATTTTGTAAATATTTTTTATTATTATTTTTATTAATATTATTATTTTTAACGTTAATATTATTATTAATATTATTATTATTATTATTATTATTATTACTATTATTATTAATATTATTATTATTATTTTATTAATACTTTATTAATACTATACTGATAAAAATCCTAAGTAAAATACATTATTGTAATTAATAAAAAGATAACAAATAAAAATGTCATCAATTTTAAGATATATGATCCGCGTATCTTCCTTTCCCCAAGCATGAAAAGAAAGGTTAATAATAAATAAAATTATTAATATTATTATTATTATTATTATTATATTACAATGTTATTAATACTAATAAAAACTCATAAAATTATCATCAACATGTCGTTAATTTTTATATCCATGATCCACATATCTTCCTTTCCCCAAGCATAAAAACATATAAAATGAATAAAATTATTACTACAATGTTATTAATAAAAAGATAACAAATAAAATCTCTAAATACATTATATTCAAATCAATCTGACAAAAGTAAATTGTTAATGTCTCGACTGAAACAGCTGTTCTCATAGGAGCTGTCATAGCTTGGGCTGTGAGTGCTTTGATCGCTTGGGCTGTGCGATACTTGGTCATCATCAATGACATCGATTCCTAAATAATGGCCAAATGCGAGACTGGAATTTCTATCCACACAATTACGCTTATCGTCTTTATTGGTAAGCGCAATTTCATTGTTCATAAATGTAAACAATTGATGGTTCCGCGCCCCTTTCCTAGTTTGAGGCACCGTGAATATTTTGTCATTATTAAAACAATCTAAATATGACCGGTGCTCAATCTCAGTCCCCAACAACTTCACCCTCTTAGCCCTCATCGTATCCTTAGTACCTAAAAGACTATAACACTTGGGTCTTAAAAAAAACCCATTCCTCATACCCAAGACCCTTACTCTCATTTTAAAATTTTCCTATTACAGAGTCAAGTTTTCTTGAGTACAAGGGATGTGCCGGGTCATAATTTGATGTATCTAAAAGGCTGTCTCTTATCATTGCCGGCAAAAGAGTGTCTAGCCTACAGTTCTTAACCTCAAGGAAAAACGAATCCTTGTCGCCGGCAACGATATTTATTTCGCAATTAAATTCATTACGATATTTCGCTAGTTCCTTATACTGTAGTTCGAACATTCTAAGTTTAGACAGGTCTAGAACTGATTGTCCGATGTAACTAGGCCTGTCTAAACATATCGAATCCTTATTCAGATGAGCAGCAATCAGATTATCATCAATTACGATAGATTTTCTGAAAGTCGGTTTTGAGGCATACACAATCATCTTTTCGTCAGAATTGCATAGCCTCAAATTCATCCGTTTTTTAAGATTTTCGACAGACTTTCCATAAAAACTATTATTATAAAGTTTAAACAAGTCCCTATATAGCTCGCTAGTACTTTGAGCTCTTAATTTTGTGTTTTTGTCAATATATGCATGAAATATAGGTGATTGTTTGAATTTAATGTACGCGATGAGGGAGATAAAGTTTTCAGAAGTGGTCGGAATAATATTTAATTCCAAAGAAGAAAAGTTATTTAGACCATACTTCAAAATATGATGGAGATCATATCCCCTCAAATTTTGAAAAACCACAGGTTATTGTTTCTGGATTCGTCGAGAAACATTACACTTCCTACAAGCAACCCCTAAATACTTACCTGAGAAATGACAATGATCCTTAACTTTATCCCTAATAAACTTTTTACACAAATAACAAGTGCGACATTCCTTGAACTCCCGTTCCTCATTAAATGTTAGTGGTCCTATAGTTTGTTGACAATGAACCTCGTAATATGGCAAGACAATCGAAAGAGCAATTTCGTCAATTTTTTTCAAAAACGCCAAAACGCAATCATCGCCAATAAAATTATAATAATGTTTTGTATTTGTGCAGTTATTAATTAATAGTAGACCTGCTGCTATCGGCATATGTATTTGATGATGCCTTATATCCAGTGGTAAAATTAACTCAAAATCCGCATAAATTACGAATGGCGGGGTAATAGATTTTGCATAATTGGAAAATTTTAAATATTTATTTTTAGGCAACGTATAAAAGATTTTTAATTCACAAGGAAACATGGGTGTCAAATGCGCGTTTTAATCTAAAGCCATTAAGACAATGGGAACATCAATGCACAGAGATTTGGATATTGGAAGATGTAGTCGCATGGGAGTTCATTAATTTATCCAAATCAAAAACAGCAGTATAGTAAAAATTATCGCCGTCCTCCAAAAGAAGTAAATAAATAGGTGTACCGTCAGTAACCTTGGAGCGGTGAATTATATCTAAATGTGGATGATGGGGGATATAATTTCTATCATCTGGAGTTTTAGACGGTTTTTCGTTAAAAGTCAAAACATTTATAGCCAGCTTTAAGTCCTTGTTCTTTCTTTCGAACTTGGGAATATTACAGAGTCTCAAAGGACAATCGTCAATGGGGTCAAAAATCAATTCGTGAAAATAATTCTCATAAGAAGTAACTCTGTTTCTATGGGTGCGAACTACACTACGTTTTAAAAGGGCTAATATATTATATATAAAACAATGATGGTCATTGTTTTGAACATTAACCATAGCTTTTTTGCCAGATAAAGATCTCGGTGTGGGGATATAATTATGGCCAGCTAGTCTATTTATGGGAAAATACTTAGTAAATATAAAATCAATTTCTTTGATTTTAACAACCCGCCATCCGCTCCCTAAATATGTGAATCGTTCTATTTTATTATTTAATTTAGTAATCCCGTCAAGCAGAAAATTATCAGAGAAAATTTATCTTTAAAAAAAAGTTATCTTTAATTTCACCATCTTTTTCGAATTGTATAAGAATGGTGAATTGTATTTTAACCGACCCCATTTTGTTTATTTCTGATTTTAATCTATTAATTATTTTATTTGTTATTGAAATTTGTATTAGATTTTCATGTTCAACATCAAATCTAATACTTTTATGGGTTCCATTTAAATCTAACCTTATTTCAGGTTCATAATCAATATTAATCGAAACCCCTATTTGATTATTAACAATTTCTTCATCATCGCTAATGATGATTTCAACCCTTTTAAGTTTAGAGGGAACACACTGAATAATTGAAGCAGCAGGTCGTTTATTAGTATGTCTCGATGTATTATTATTATTATTGTTATTATTATTATTATTATTATTATTAATATTACTATTATTATTATGTCTTGACGTATTATTGTTGTTATTGTTATTATTATTATTATTATTGCTATTATTATTGTTATTATTGTTATTATTATTGTCATTTCGTTTATTTATTTTACGTAAAAGTGCCTTTTTTTAATGAAAATTGATTTAAGTGGGTAGAGTTCCCCTTATAAAACTCTAAATATTTTATATCCTGGGCAGTCTCGCACTTGGGGCATATGAAAAAATTGATGCCATAGAATTTTTGACCATAGTATCGCTTCATTTCACCATGACATTTTAAGGAATAAGATGTTGAAGCGACGCAATACTTAGGATATAACTGGCCTGATAAAAATAAAAATTATTATCAAATGTTTATTGTTATTTAAATCATATATGAATCAAATAATAATATATAAAGGATGATAATTATTAACTATGCGATTATTTTAATAAATATTTCAATTTATAAAGCATATCATATATTCGATAGATCTCTTTAAATAATTCATATATTCGATAGATTTCTTTAAATAATTCGATATATTTCAATTGATAAAGCATATATTCGATAGATTTCTTTAAATAAATCATATATTTCAATTCATAAAAAATAAAAATCAGATATTATTAATATTTCTTTAAATAATTCGAGATATTTCAATTCATAAAAATAAATCAGAAATTATTAATATTTCTTTAAATAATTCATAGAGTTTTTTAAATAATTCATAAAAAATAATAAAAGCTAACATTTATCCGTATCATCTGTTTCATCTCCATCCCCAGAAAAAGCATTTCCATCCCCAGATTTCTTCATTATCTAAATCTACTAAAAATTTTTATAAAAGAAAAATTAGCATTAAAATTTACCATTATCTTCAGTATCGGTGATAATAATAACTTCTATATGCATATCGTTCATTACAATTACTTCTAAAATAAACATAATAATAATAATTTAATAAATAATTTACCGCTATCAGAATCCTCGATTAAAATAACTTCTTGATTATCATTTTCGGTCACATTGAACCAATTAAATGTACCTTAATTAATAATAAATATTAATAATAATAAAATAAAAAATTTACCATTTTCATCGGCCAATAATTGTCGTAAGATACTTGAATTGTTGTTCTCCATTTTTTAAAATTTTTGAAAATCGCACGAGTGAATTTTTGAATTAATTGTTACAACTTTGGAAATTGTCAATGTTTATAAAGAGAATCAAATTTTCATGATTTAGCCAATCACATTTAAGCAATACATACATATAGATGAGAGATTTTTTAGGCATGCGTTCTTTGTAAATCACATACAAACTCAATGTTTTCTTTGTAAATCACATATAGTTTTGTGTATACATGTGTTCCTTGTTACTAATCACGCACTTATCATGCACCGTCTTTGTATATCATGTGATGATCACGCACTCATCATGCACTGTCTTTGTGACCATTAATTAATAATAATAATAATAATAATAATAATAATAATAATAATAATAATAATAATAATAATACAACATAAACATAACATTAATACATTTATTATACGTCAAATCGCTTGGATAATAACCAAGCTAAACAATGTTGACCACATGTTAAGGTCCATGGTTTTTTATACATAGTTTTATTATACAAAATAGGTTTACCCATTGTTTGCAGTTTCGAAATCAATAAAGCCGGACAATAGAAACCCATAGGATCAAATACAAATATCTTGCTAGGTTTTATATATATTGCTAACCAATGTTCTCCACCGAGATGAGACGATTGAGTATTGACGATTATGGCTTGATTATTACGTAAATATGGAAATTTATGAAGAGGAAATATCCCTAAAAATTCATGTCCTAGTATTTGTTTTCCAATTCGATAGACCTGAACAGAACTACATCAATAATATTAATAATACATGAAAAACTTACTCCATGACAAATTATCATAAATTATCTATACATTTATACCATTCAAACCAACATTTTCAAACCAATACTGTTCTGTTTGCAGTTATTTGAACCTTATTTTCAAATACTCCATATATTACAACATGTACCGGTTCAGTTGTAGCTTTAGCAAACTTTATATCTAATCGTAAATTTCCATTTTGAGGTAATTGACTCTGATTTAAATCAAAATCGGGTGCCAAAACAAATGTGAAGAATGGATATTTGTTTTTAAAATCATCAAGAGTTATACCACAATTAAGGTTTTTATCAAAATAACCCATATTTTTCACTATACTCTGCATGTATGTAGCACAATAATTATCATTATCGAAATCTTGAGTATATGTTTCTCTATAAACACTATTTGTCGATAAAGTTAGCGATGTTACTCCAAATTTTTGAAATTTGAGCTCGATGTTAAGTATGATCCATTATATTGAGATTCACTTTGAAATGTTACTAATATGAAGTTGGGCATTCTTCTATTTCCAAATATTTGTTCCTTATAGAAAAAAGCTGAACCTTTAGCAATTGCAAATTGAACAATTTCCTTTGTTTTCAATGGATATATTGCATGCTTAGAATTAAGCCCCAGTTGATGACCTGCTAATACAGAAGGCTCAACACGAACTCTTATCACTAATAATTTTGGATCAACTAATTGAAGAATTGGTGTAGTGGTAGCACTTGTTAGTGATAATCCTGACTCAGATCTTTTCAATCTAATGTGTACATTAACACCTGGGAGTAAATATTTCAGTTGATCCATAAAATTGAGTTGTAATGATGAGCACATTGTAAATAATTTCGAACCCTTAATCAACATTTTTCTATCGTCATCACTACCATAACCCATAGGAGTTAAACATGTATTTTTAGTATCGCTATTGTAATTTATAATAGTTTCTATTAGAGCTTTGTGAATATATGTACTGTTACCACCCTCAATCTTGATATTATTAAATCCGAGAACTGCATCTTTAAAAAGTGTATGAAACAAGAAATTGTTTTGGTATTACATCACTAGGTTCACCCAACGGTTTAAGAATAGGAAGTGCAAATCTACCAATAGTTCTCAACCATCCTGATCCATACTGTTTACCAATAAAATATGGTAATTCGCCACCACTTTGGCTACCACTATACATACTAATAATATCGTTATTGACCATCTAATTTACGAAAATGTAATGTCAAATGAGTTTTTGTATCTTTACTAAATTCAATAAATTTACCACTATCATCACGAATATTTACTTTTATATTGTTTATACATAATGTCGATACAGGAAATTACATGAGATTATTGATATTTATATTGACAACTTCATCCTGGTCATGTTTATCAACCCAAACAGATTTCAAAAGAGGAACCAAAGAATCACCAACAATTATAGGATCGATGATGTTAGTATATATGAACATTTTTCTATGAAGTTTTATTATTTTCGGTTTGCGTACACCAAAAGCACTTGTCCTATATGTTTGCTTATCTAATCCCAATGTATTAGCCAAATTTTTATCAAATGTAACTTCATAAGTGTTATTATTCAGACTGAATTTACAAAATCCATCTTTAACAAATTCAATAGTTTTAAATATATGTAAACAATTTAATGAAATATATTTTTGTAATTCTTCAAGTGTTTCAATATATAATTCTTTAATAAATGTAAATGTATTTTCCACCTCATTAATATATGATACAGTTATTTTGATATGTTCGGTCGTTACACTGTTCTCATCAAATGTTTTGAAACGTATTAGGTATTCAGTACCAGGAACAACTATGTTAAGCTTATCACTACCCATTCGCTTGGCATCCTCAATACTTTCAAACTTTATTGTAAATGGGCTAAAATAACAACTAACATTCAATCCATCTTTGAAAAACATGCCACAATTTTCATCTAAAATCTGATTCGGAATATGACAATATCGTTCAAAATTATTGATTGAGAAAATACCACTACAGGTTTTGGGAACACGCTTCTTGTAACCGATTTTACAATGACTATAAAATGGGAATGTATTGTACACAAATGTAAAGTCTTGCAAAGCAACTTCCCAATTTCCATGTAAATACATAGGATTTTGAAGATCAACCATAAATTTATTCGCTTGATTTTCCGGTTGGATTAGTGGGCAACTATTGCTAGGTAAAATTGTATAGAAACTCATTTTACTAGATCTTTGATGATATCCAATAGGGTTTTTGATATCCATGCCATTTGACATTTTATTGTTTTCCCTACACACCATTTTAGTTTTCAATATTTTCTGAATTCTGAACACTGTAGGTTTGGAAATAACTTGTAATTCCTGTTCATAGAATTTCCCTTGTATTACATTGTTATCACTATCTTTAATAACATACATCACAGGACTCTGTTTAGTATTAATTTTAGTAATTTGAAATACTTCATCACTCCAATTACTATCGAAATCTTTGATGAAAGGTGAAGCAGATATTTTACTAATTCTAACGTGATCACTAACTTTATATTTTGGTTTTGCAATAGTAACTTTTTTAGACCGTACTCGTGTTTTTGAGCTGATATCTACGGGTCTAAAACCATTCAGACCTCGATGTGATGAATTATTATAACTAACAAGTATTTTCGGTAATACATTTATCCATATTTTATTACTTGATTCACGAAATATTTCTTCAATCTATCCCTCAATGTCCGGTTAAATCTTTCAACATGAGCGGCTTTGTATTGAGAATGTACAGAATAATGATTTATTTTGAGACGATCCAGGATTTGCTTAACTTTAAAAGCTCGTCATAACCTTATAAATATCATAAATCAAACATGACCAAGAAAATAAGTGCTATCAGTGTCCAACCAGTTCAGATGTTCCACAATTATAAAATGTATTTTTTAAAGGAACCTATCAATATGCAATTGGCAAATCCAGTTAAACTCAATAAAACTCAATTTCAATCTCTCGCTGGCACTCTCTTAATGATAGATATCAATTATATTGATACTGTGTTCAAAAAGATCAATTCGAATTTAAAATGCAATGAAAATGCATTATTCACCAGTCAATATACCAGATATTATGATGCATTTACAGAAATAAGTTTCAAAGAACAGGAAATCTGGTATTTAACAATAGCGTTCCAAGGATATAAAGCTGATCAAAATGATGTACTTTCTCCAATCTGGAAAATTGTTACTGCTAGACTTTCACAATTATTTTAATGTATATTTTAATGTTTAGTGTTTAATAAATGTATTAATGTTTTCTTTGTTATTCTATAAACAAAATTATAATTAGTTTTAAAATAGTTTTAAAAATGATGCCTGAAAAAGGTAAAATATAAAATATAAAATAATTAATTAATTTCGTTTAGAATATTTAATAAACATTTTGTTTGATAAACTCGAAGAAATAACCGGTGTAAAAGTTAGAGACATGTTGACTCTAGTTGAAGCATTGAGTAAAGAAGATTCATGTTGTGATTTTGAATGTTAGAGTGACGATGGATAAATTGATACTGAAATTAATAATGATACTGAAATTATTAATGATACTGAAGATACCGAAATTATTAAAGATGAAGTTGAGCCTACCGAATTTAAGACTTGTGTTGATCATGTTATAGAAAATATAATGACAGAATATTGTGGTGATGAAGAATGTACATGTAATAATCAATAAATCTTTAAAAATGTAGTTTTTTTTTAATAATAATAATAACAAAGAAATATTTATTAAAATCTATGATAAAATTTATTACAGATATATAAAACCGATGCTCCAGTTAATAGTTTTAATAAAAATTTACAATTTGCAATATAAATATCTGAACGTTTGGCTTCTGCGCAACTTGGATAATCGCTCACCATCCACCGTTTGTTTCTACATACGGATCAATTTTTGTTTTTATAACCTAAATAATGATAAATTAATAACAATATAAAGTAATTTACCTCTATAGACCATTGGAAATAATTTTCATAGTCGGATCCAGATTTTAATATCATGTGTTTCATATACATTAATCCTACTATTATTCGCATCCATTTATTATTTTCATCGAACATGTAACTAAATATTGATTGGAATGCCTTCTTTCTCTCCAATGTTGGCAAATTGAGAATTTTTTCATAATCAAATGGGATGTCTTCTACAATTTTCTCGGTACGGTTTACCATGAATTTTATGTTTTTAATGATATCATCTTCTCTATTATAAGAGATCAGCTCATTCAACAAAGTTATAAAAAATTTAGTTTCTGGCATTTTATAAAAATATTTGAAAGTGTAAGCTTATTTATACTATATTCGACCAATCAGAATCATGTATTTAACTTGTAATACTAAGAAAATATGTAAAAATATATAATGAAAATGGCAATGATGAATTGTTGGCACTGTTAACATTAACTTCGTTCAATTTGTTGCCACTGTTAACCGGTTGTTGAACTTCTTTCATTATACGATTGAACTGATCAGTTGTTTTATTAGAATAAAATTTTATACTATATTGTACTTGATTCATCATTTTTTCATTAAGTTTACGATTTTCTTTCAATTCTAATATTGATTTTCTTAATTCATTTTTGATAATACCAATGGTCTTATTTAGATATAGAATATCATCATATAATTCGTTTTTAGCTCTTTTTAAAGTCTCATATGTGTGTTCAAATCGGAATTCTAAATTACTCATTCTTTCAGATAATCTTTTGAGTGGAGTTTTCAAAAATCTAGGCCTATCTATCATATACAAAATATCCATCAACACTGCAGTATCAGAACATACACATCTTGTTGAATTTTTACCTTGAACGGTTACAACAATTGAGTTGACCATATTAAAAACTAATAATATTATAAAAATTTCTTTAATCATTTTTAAATCTATATAAATTAATATTTATTGTTTATAGCTAGAAGTGTGTGTTTAATTTCTCATTGGTCTAAATTAGTATAAAAGTATTTGTTATTTCAATTTTTATCATTTATACCGAGCGCAGTTCAAGCTATGAATGAAATTAAACATTATGGTAATTTATTATTACTATTATTATTATTACTTGTTTTTTAGATGATTATTTTAAAGTTATTAAAAAACGTCTGAAATTCTATTATCCAGAAATACATGAAATTATGGATAAGCCAGCATCAATAATTCCAGACTTGATATTCAATCATACATCAATATGGATATTTACTGTAATCGACGAGTTCCTATGGGATATCGAACAAAACAAAATGTCAAAAGATATGGAACCTGAATATCCCTGTGGTGATGGATATCATTGCTGCGCTGCCCGACATCGAAAGTATGTGGAATGGGCTTTGAATAAAGCTCTTCGACAATATTACTATAGTAGAATTATCTCTTTATAATAAAAATTTTGTTGTATATGTCTTGGTTTTTTATTATATAATAATAATATTAATAATAAAAAATAATAAAAAAAAATAATAAAAAATATTTACAAAATATATACTACTTATAAAAGTAAGTAGTGTAATAATAATAAAAATAATAATATTTATAAAAAATAATAATAAAAAATATTTATAAAATATAAACTACTTCTAAAAGTAAGTAGATGGAATATAAATTAAAAATGATTAAAAATTTCGTGACCTTGAAAATTTTTTGAATGACCTTGAGAAAATATGTACTTTCCAACATTGAAAAATTTTTAAAAACAACGTTTAGATAATATTATTCATCAAGAAATATATATAAAAGGCTGTATAGGCTTTCAGGCAATGTATATTTTATTGTAGAATAAGAGTTTATAGGGATGATTAAAAACAGTTTAAGTCTTGATAGTGTATGAATATATTGAATGTAATTGTTAAAATCTGTTTTCAGGCAGAAATGTAGAATATTAGTCTTTACATATTAAGTTTTGAGGTATTTTTGAGTAATAAAAGTTTTAGTAAGGATAAAATTTTTAAATAATTTTGGGTTGAGGAAGGTTGTTCTCAAGGTATTTTTAGTTTAGGATATTTTTGAGTTGAGAAAGTTTAAATGTTAATAAAAGATTCCTATAAGTATAATTCTCAAGTTTTATTTTATTATTTTAATGTTATTTAATATTTTTTTAAAAGAAATTTCTGATTATTTCATAATTCATTTTAAATATGGAATTTTAGAAAAAAATGAATTAAATATGTAAACTATTATTAGTAAATTAAAAAAAACTTTTATGATCGAAAAGTAACATTGAAATTTATAATTTAAAAATTATTTCTGTTCTTTCGAACATAACGATTTTCTTTATCACTAAATTGTTAGCGTTTTTAATTTTTGGAATTTTGCGGGAAAGAAAATGTTGTTCTCTGACAAAGTTAGAATCCTTTCATAAAGTTTTTATTCAGCGTAATAAAATTTTCAACACACAGCCAAGTTATGTGTTTTTTATGTTAGAAAATTTACTGATTTTTTTTAATTATAAAAAATGTTATAGCAATTTATTCGATTTACTTAGTCTGCAGAATGCATAAACATATGAGTAGTTAATCTACAAAAATAAATTACAAACTAATTACTTTTTCATGAAATATACGGAATTCCATTTTGTAGGACACAATAAATCCATATAAATTAGAAGTAACATTTTTTTGCTTTGCATCTAATTATTGAACTTTTTGGTTTTCTAGTGTATCACATATGATACAAGAGTTAAAAATCGATAAACAAAAAATGATACTGCTAAATATGTAATTTGTTGCCCATGTTTGTCAGTATAAACTTTTCTATTAACTTTTTCTAAACGCATTGATCTATAGTTGACAAATAAATGAAAATGTTACTGAAAACAAATTGGAAATGAGCAAGGAAAAGATAAACTGGCAATATAAAATAAATGAAGGCTTAGTATATACGGGTTATCTGAGTATAATAATCCCAAGTGGACAATTTCTTGTAATTAATAAATTATATATAATAAATTATGTATTTTTCGTTTAGTTTCTCAGAAATCTTTTAAAGTTCGAAAAGAATCTTCCTATTTGTGAGAAAGCGAATTCATACATTTCCACATCAAAATCAATCATATAGTTGTTTACATGGCTGTCATTTGTCTCTGTGAAATGGGCAAAATTAATGAAAGGAAAATATAGAGAGAAATACTTATAAAATAAATAAAATAAAAATATTTTATAATAATAAAAATGAACGTGATTGTTTATTTATTACAAATATACCATTTGCGTACTAGAAACTCATTTATATTTATAACGTATCAATAATTTACTTGGGATAAATAAATGTATATTAGAATTAAGCTTTTCTAAAGTCAGAGCCTTTTAATCTATTGGGGTAACTGTGCTTTGAACAAGGACACCAACAGAATTGGAGCGTCGAAGAATATAATAAATAAATCATTTTTGTTTAAATTATGTTTTGGGCTATAAGCCACCATTTAAACAAAAGTATAAATTTTGTTCATTAAAACAAATAATTTATGATTGTTGCAAATTGTCAATATGACTGTCACAACATGCGCACGCACCGTAATCGAATATTAAAAATCAACTAAAAATTCATTTAAAATAAATTTAAACAAATAACAAAAATAATTAATGCAAATATAATAAATTACAATTAAAGCCAACAGATGCAGATTGTGACACAAAGTCAAAACATAAAACCACCAAAATCTAGCAAAAGAAGATTTAAAAAATACATAGGCGGAAGCGGTGACCAAAAATTAAATATCAAAGGGTAAAAAAGAGATACCATCAAAGAAAATTGTAAAACAATAAAATATTTAAATTTATGAAAAATTAAGAAAATAAGACTAAAAAATAGATAAAAGTAAAGGGAAAATTATAAAAATATAAAAATAATTAAAAAAAATCCCTAAAAAGTGAGAAAAAGGTTCAAAATTCACTGATTGGTCGCAGCCAGACATGCAATCACTATATAAGTGACAGATATATTCACTTCACACTTTTATGCCAATAGGGAATTTTTTTTAAACTTATACTGAAATCTTTTTTAGAATAAATATTGTAGTGGTGTTGTATTTTCTGCTAATATAATATTTCATATGCTAATTTTTGTTTAATGTCGTTAATTTTTCAATTATAATTTGGGTCGTCTCATATATTTTTATATCCACTGGAGGTACCCATTAATTTATTTATACATCTTATAATGCTAATATGTGCAAGCGGTTGACCTATACTCAGCTACTCAGTTGATTTTAGGGCTGGTACATGTGGTTGTACGAAAATTGCACCCTTTAGTTACCTGTTGGACAGTAAAGCCTCATTTGCATTAATCGAGAAGGCTGGAAGCTGTCGTATAAACATGGGCACCCGCAGTCTACTTCTGTTGAAGCAGTCATAGATAGAGACCAACACAATTGTGTGTAAGTATGAAGATTTTTCATAAATCATGTCGAATTATTATTTTTAATTTAGGGTATGACTAGGGAAAAGGAAAGTGTAGGTTGTAAAGTGTATAAAAAGTTTTGAACAATGTGTAAATGTTTTTAATGCGTAGTGTGGACTATGATAATTGAAGGTCGGCATAAAAACTATCACCTTAATACCATAAATTTAAAGAATTAGAGTTTTAATTGCGTCGTTTTCAGTTATGAATTCAATTACCAACATAAATTCCATAATGTCACAGAGTTTTATTATTAAAACATGAATTTAACAATCAATCAGTTCTAAATTTCGGAGAGTAAATCAGTAAATGCCTGTCACGCACGAAATTAACGCACATAGCCAGACCCGACAAGAGGGGGGGGGTTGACTGGGCAAATACCCGGGGCCCCTGGGTTCTAGAAGCCCCGGAGAAAAAATGTAGCCCAACGCTAAGGTAAGTAAATTTAAATATTTTTAATATTGTGGGTTTGTTGTATGCAATTAACCAATCCTGTGATGTTTTAAACAGTAATTGGTTTATTCTTAATTCAATCCATTTCAATCTTTACATCGACAATCTTAAACTCTTAATTCAATCTGTTTCAATCTTTACATAAATCTTAAAATCTTAAATCGTGTGGATCGCGTGACTTAAAAAGCAACTGTCGCACGTCGCAGTTGCCAAGGGCATCGTCGCACTTTGGGGGGATACGTCCCGCTACCTCTTTCCTGCATTTTCCTATAATTTTTTCAAGAAGTTATAAATTTAATAAAACTTCTAATTGATTTACTTAATTTTTTTCCTGGGGGGATTTTACTCCTGATTTGTTTTGACTGTTTTACTTATAATTTGCAGCATCGTTAACATATAGCATATGAACGTCATATTTTACTATACAAATCAGAAAAGTTCAAAATTTTATAATAAACTTTTATTAATAATTAATAATTATTTTATTACCTATCATAATAATTATAAAAAAGAAGGAACTTTATTTAAATACGATTTAAGTACTATTACAAGCAATGAGACGTGTATGTCTGTTCATAATTTTGGATGTTTTTAACTGTGGAACCAGTTTTTTTATTGTGATTCACAACAATGCTTTCGAATATTCTTTGGCTTATTTATTTTCAGACACGACAAAGCTTACTCACAGATGTATGTGGACCAAAATAATGACAAAAATGGTTGGACTTTTTGCAATGAGAACATTTTATGTTCAGACATTGGGCTCTTATATGTAGTACTTCTTTGCATCGCCAGTATTGTTTTGATTGTGGTTGTTCGTATCTTCAATTTTACTGATAATGTGAATTTGAAAAAAAAACTAATGACTGACGAGCTTTTTGCAAAATTTGTTCAACATCCTTCCTTATCAGTCACGGAGGCCACCGAGACATCACAGATAATACAAACTCTGCAAGGCACAAATCAAGTGTTCACGCTGGATCTTCAAGCAAGGTAGACTTTTTCTTTAAGAAGATTGAAACATCAAAGGAGCAGCACGTTATCGCAGCTAAAGAAGCAGTATTCTCATATCACTCGGCACGACACAACTTTTCTTTTCAATATAATGATTGAACCGCAAAATTGATCCGTAATCTTTATGATTCTAGGTTTACATTAGGAAAAACAAAAACTGCAGCTTTAATGACTAGTGTAATTGTTCCAAAAATTGACTTCGAAACGAAGCAAGCGTTAAAAAAAATAAATTTTCGGATTGATGACAGATACCTCAAACCACAAGAACATTAAAATTCTACCAATTGTCATCTGTTTTTTTGATGCTACGAGCAAGCCCGACAAGAGGGGGGGGGTTGACGGGGCAAATACCCGGGGCCCCTGGGTTCTAGAAGCCCCGGAGAAAAAATGTAGCCCAACGCTAAGGTAAGTAAATTTAAATATTTTTAATATTGTGGGTTTGTTGTACGCAATTAACTAATCCTGTGATGTTTTAAACAGTAATTGGTTTATTCTTAATTCAATCCGTTTCAATATTTACATCGACAATCTTAAACTCTTAATTTAATCTGTTTCAATCTTTACATAAATCTTAAAATCTTAAATCGTGTGGATCGCGTGACTTAAAAAGCGACTGTCCCACGTCGCAGTTGCCAAGGGCATCGTCGCACTTTGGGGGGATACGTCCCGCTACCTCTTTCCTGCATGCCGGTGCATGCGGAAGCGAACTTCGGTCAGCTTACGCCGCACAACTGGCCACGCAGTGGTGTCCATAACGTCGATCACGATCGACCGGTCGCTCGCGAAGCCTTTAAAATTTAAACCTTTAAATGAAATAAATATGTGGGAAGAAGAATAAGATTTTTTTTTGTTTTCACATTTAGTCGATCTTGGCAAGACATTTTTATAATCGATCTTCGAAAAGTCGATCGGTCAAAAATTAGTGGACACCACTGATTTATATAATTGAAACGTGAAACGTGTCAACCTTATTAGCAAAGCGATAATTTGCTTAATAACATGCAGCATCATTAAAAAAAATTAATTAAATTTTAAAAAAATTAATAAATGATATTAATTTATGGACAGGGATAATGAGTCAGCGTTATAAATCCGGATGCGAAAAGCGTAAAGAATGACAAAAGAAGCTTGAAGAAAATGCTAGAGGAAGAAGAACATTGGAAAATTTTGGTTTCATAACTTTATCGAAATCCCAACAAGATGAAAAACAAAACCCTTCCGAATCAATAAATGCAAAGGAATCTGATGGAATTCCTACACTTTCCTTGTCTACGTATGTTGCGGATCCTCAAGTTCAAGAACCGAAGAAACAACATTTCCCTTGTCTCAAGAATCGGCCAACTGTGAAATGGAAGAAGCATCCACCAGTGAATCTATGGATGTGAATTTACTAAACATCGACATTGGATTCTTGAAATTAAATTTAATGAGAAAGGATGTAGAAGAGGCTATTCAACGAGATCCAGAATCACATCCAGCAACATTTCCTGTTGATAAACAGGGCAATCAATTTCCAGTAAATTTGTTAAAATTGCGTTTAAAAAATAATGAAATTGTTGCTCGAGATTGGCTTGCTTGGAGCAAATTGAAAAATGCTCTGTTTTGTTTTCGAGAAGACCAAAGATCAGTTTTGGCTGCGGAATTGGGTTGGCAGCATGATAGAGGATATAAAAAACTATATGATAGAATACTTGAGCATGAAAAATCAACCCACCATAAATCTTGTTATATCCAGTGGCGAACTGTAGAAAGTAATATTATTAAAAATAGAACAATTGATTGCCTTTTAGTACAACAAATACGTAATGAGATACAAAAGTGGACAGATTTATTAAAACGATTCTTAGATGTAACTTTATTTTTGGCTGAACGAGGTTTGGCTTTCAGGGGCAGTTCACATTTGATTGGAGATGCAAACAATTGAAATTTTCTCGGAATATTAGAACTTGTCAGTCGTTATGATCCACTTTTGGAAGCACATTTAAAAATGGTTAAACAATCACAAATCGAGAAACAGAGATTGCAAGTACATTATTTATCGGCAGACATTCAAAATGAATTCATATCATGCTGTGCAGATTATTTGAGAACTTGGATTTTGAGGGAAAGAGAAACTGTAAAATATTATTCTGTAATTGTAGATGCAACTCCTGATTCCTCCCATATAGAATAAACTACATTTATTTTACGATACGTCTCTGTAAATAATCATTCAGATGAATACGAAATTAAAGAAAGATTTCTTGCATTTGTAAACTGCAATAAGAAGACTGGAGAAGATATTGCAAATTTAATTCTCGAAACGCTTGAAAAATATAATATTCCTATAAGCGAATGTCGTGCACAAGAGTACGATAATGGATCCAATATGAGTGGCTCATATAAAAGTGCTGAAGCTCGCATTTTGCAAATCAATCCACTGGCAATATTTTCCCCTTTTGCATGTCATAGTTTAAATTTGTGTGGTGTTCATGCAGCAGAATCTTGTCCTGAGGTTGTAACGTTTTTTGGTACGGTACAAAAATTATACAATATTTTTAGCAGTAGCCCTCAAAGATGGGAAATATTAAAAAATAATACTGGACGTTCATTGCACTCTATGTCAAATACACGTTGGTCTGCTAGAATTGAATGTATTAAACCAATTGCTGAAAATATTCCTGCAATTAAAAGTGTCATAGATTCTGTTCTAGAATTAAACTTAACATGGGAAATTCGTTCAGATCTGAACGAAATAAAAAAATATATGGAATCGTTTGAATTCTTAGTAATGGCTAAAAGTCCTTCAAGCAATAAATTATAGAAATATTGTTTTACAAGCTCGTGATGCGACAATTGATGTAGAAGTAGCGAATTTGTCAAGTCTTCTTGATGAATTACAAACAATAAGAGATAGTTGGGAAACTCTCTTCAATGAATGTAAATTGTTTGGTTCATCTTTAAAGATAAATACAGATTTTGAAACAAAACGTAGTAAAAGGAAAAAATGGGGGAACGAATTAGAAATGACACCAAGGGACAAATTCAGAACAAATGTTTTCAATGTTTTCTTAGATTGTATTATTGGAAATATTACAAGAAGATTTAATGCGGCTAAAAAAATTGATTCGTTATTCAATGTATTATGGTTATTTCATAACCTTAATGATGAAGAAATACACACGAAGTCCGAAAAATTACAAAAAGTATATGAAAATGATATTGACGATAATCTTGGTGAAGAAATACTCCATTTGAAATCAATTTATGATGCCAATATACAAAACAAATCTCTCTCGCCCATTGAGTTACTAAACATCATTAAAAAAATGAAACTGGATGTATTGTTTTCCAACATAATAATAGCAATAAGATTATTTTGTACGATCCCTGTAACCGTTGCTGAAGCAGAACGATCCTTTAGTGTTTTAAAAAGGATAAAATATGTTTTGAGATCCACAATGTCACAACACCAATTGAATGATTTAGGAATGTTGTCGATTGAATCTGAAATGGCTAATAAAATTGATTTTCAAGACGTAATTAATTTGTTTGCTAGGCGTAAGGTTCGGAAAGCAACATTTTAAAAAATAATTTGTTTTTTGTACTTTTTTTTGTAATTTTAGTTGTAAACGTTTTCATTTTTGTAAGAGAATTTTGATGAATACATTGTTCCAATAACAATTAGGATATTTTGCGGTTTCCCGCTTCATTTATAAATGGCCCAAAGTCCGAGGGGAAATTTTTTTTTCACGCTCTTGGCAGGGGCCCCCACAAGAAGTATATCCCCGGGGCCCTAGAAGTCCTCTCCGCGGCCCTGCACATAGCATAGAAATTGTAGGCTACACTGAGCGTTAGAAAACAAATAGTTTAGATACTACAAGCGAAGTTGAGATAAATCCCGCTATAATACAAGTTGAAACATAAATCAACTTATCGGAATTTATTTTTTGAGAAAATTTAATGGATTACTGCCATTTCTGAAAATGCTGCAAAGTAAGTTATTTTTTACAGTTATAAATTTTTAAGAGTTGAATTATGATTTTATAAGGAAATTAAATCAATATTCAAACTTATAATTATAACTTTTGATCTACAAGCTCATGCATATTATTATTAATAATGATTATGAATATTCAGGAAATGATTTATTTTATAATAACTTATTTTTCAGATATTATTCAAAAAAATTGAGTTAAATTATTTTTGAAGTTATAAAAATTATTAATTGCATTAAATAATTATATTATTTATACATATTTTGAAACAAATCTGTATATGTACACAAAATAATTTGGTTTATGATTATTTTTTAAAACTTACCAATATAATTAAAAAATTTAAGCTTTTTTTCGGATTTCAGGTATTTTTTCGAAAGAAATATCTGAAATATTAAATTAATTTTAGTTTTATTGGTAAATCTTATGAAGATACATCCTCATTTACTCAAAATTTCCTAGAAAAAACCTCAAAATTTAAATTAAAAAATTTTCCCGCCATTTTTCTTTCTAAAATTATCTCAAAAATGTCTATAAATTAATTTATTATAAGGGATTTTTCAACTTCGGATGGCTACATGTTAAAAGTTTATATGCATGTTTTATTATAGGTTGTGTTAATGTACATTATTTCATTTCTCTGTCACTTTTAGATTTTCTATAGTGTAGGGTTGTCTCAGTACTATTTTACAAGCAACCTCAAGATGAGTTGGTGTGTTTATATGCTATACATTTATTGATTTTTGTTTTATATTATAGGTGATTTGTCTCAACTTCGCTTGGTGTAATTAGATTTAATCAGAGTAAAAATCTATGTGGCATAGGCAATTTCAATTGACAGATAAGTAATAGCCAGATTTTAGACATTTCTGACACTCCAGTATTTCTGCGATGCGTACACGCATTACATCCATAAGCCAGGATTGTGTTAAAACTGCATAGATAAAAACTGTGATATTCCAGTTTCAGTTCATTATAAACTTCAATAATAGAAGTTTTAATCAACATCCAACTATAATTATGATTAAGTTTATGAAATAGCCATTTTTAAAATGGCTGACAGGTAAATTTTTTAATAAAGTATATTTTAAGGCTTGGATTGTGATCTTGTATATTTATGAAATCATTATTCAAGCTCTTAAATGATACTTTTCATCAACGTGTATTTTAAATTTACTTTTATTAATTTTCTTTGGATTTTTCAGGAATTTATGCCAATTTATGGAATTATTTTTCGAATAAATATAAGTTCGATTAATTGAAAACTAAAATTTATTAAAATAAAATTTATTGTTAAAAATTTTCTATATTCCAATAAATTGTTTCTCTGTTCCTTGGAAATTCGTTTTGGCTGCCATCTTTTTTACCTTTTGACAGAAATCCAAATTTTTGATATTTATTGATTATATTGAGGCATTGGAAATTTCTATTAATTTCCCAAATTTATAAAAATCTTCCCCATGTTCAATGGTATTAATGATTCTGATTTTTATACTTATATAAAAAATATTACTTTTACGTTTTCGTTTTTTTAAACTTCTCATTTGAAGATTCTGGTTCCCCTCATCCTGGTAAATTGCAAATGAGGTAAAAAATGTATTCTGAAATTCTATAAAAATATTATTCTTAAACTTAAGTTAATTAAACTCCAAATTGGAAGGAGTCACTAAGGTCCTGAAAAAATGAATTTATGTTAACTTCAAGCTAAATCTTACGTTGTTATTTATTCAGTTCTGCAAAAAAAAAATTCTGCAAAAGTTTCGATGAATATTTCTGAAATATCTGAAATTTTCTAAAAATATTAAATTGATTGAATTTCATGAAAATTCTTACGAAACTATTTCATAATTTTCTCTACAACTCAAAGTATAGTTATTAGATTTTTTTCAAAAATTTTCGGCTAATTTTTAAAAAAATATTGTCTAAAAAAGTTAAAAATAGTTTTACTACATTCATCTGAACACTACTACATTTTGAAACTCTGCATGCATTATTTACTATGTATTATGCTTGTATGTTAAAAATATTTCTTCAAATTCCTTCTTTCCTGTATTACAAGTTTTTATTCAGTTAGACAAATTACATGCAAACACAGGTAAGAATTTATGTCCCTATATTATAACATTATTGATTTTTTCATTTTAGTATAGTATTTTTTAATGAACTGTAACAGGTGTAGTAGTCGCACAGGTATTGAGACATGCATTAGACGAAATTAGAATTACCACATAACTCCGACCTGCACATACAATTTGAGTCTGATTAATTTAAAGTACACCAATCGAAGTTGAGATAAATCACCTATAATATAAAACAAAAATCAATAAATTTATAGCATATAAACACACCAACTCACCTTGAGGTTGCTTGTAAAATCGTCAATGAGACAAACCCTAACCTATAGAGACACAAAAAGTGATAGAGAAATAAAATAATGCACATTAACACAACCTATAATAAAACATGCATGCTAACTTTTAACATGTAGCCATCCGAAGTTGAAAAAACCCTTATAATAAATTAATTTAGACATTTTTGAGATATTTTTAGAAAAAAAAATGGCGGAAAAAATTTTAAAATTGAGGAAACTTATCCAAATTTTTATGAAAATGATGAAATTTCTTCGTAAGATTTATTTGAAACTTGAAATTAATTTAATATTTCCATAGACTTTCAGACATTTCTGCAGAAACAATTCCATTTCGCGATGAAGAAGAAATCACATTGTACGATTTATTTGAAAATTGAAATAAATTTAATATTTCCGTAGGCTTTCAGAAGTTGCTAGGCTCTCAACAACACCTGAGACTCTAACAAAAAACATACACTGTAAATTTTATTTATAAGTTATAAAAAATTATTCGTCTTATAGAATTTCGGAAATCGATAAAATAAGAATTATCAATGCCATGGAAAATAGTGAAGACTATTTCCATTTTGGAAAATTATTAAGAATATCCAGAAATTCCATCAAAACGATAATATACAAATACCGGAAATTTGGGAAATTGTCACAAGGCAAGATTGGTGGCACTAAATCCAAAATTTCGGAAGAATATGGCAATAAACTACTTGATTTTGTAGAGAAAAATGTTTATGCTTCATTAGAGGAAATGAAGAACTTCTTAATTTCCGAAAATTTAAGTGCTTCCACAAAGACTATTTCCCGTTTTCTTGGAAATCACCTCATAAACACCAAGCAAATAAGACCATCGGTCGCTGAAAGAAATTCAGATCGCGTCTTGGATCCTAGAATGGAATACACGACGCGATATTTAGAAGAAGCATGGATGGATTCTCAATTAATATATATTGATGAATGTGGCTTTAATACTTGGACAAGCCAGAAACTTGGAAGAAATAAAAAAGGTGAGCGATTATACGCCACACTTCCAACGAACCGAGGGCGAAAAATGTCCTTGGCTCTCGAAATTGGAGTTAATGGACCAGTCCATCATAAATTAGTAGTAGGATCCTATAAAAAGGATACCTACCAGATCTTCATCAACGAAATAACTGTTATTGAACATCTACCATCATATAGTCCTTTTCTGAACCCAATTGAAAGTGTGTTCAGTAAAATCAAATTCAATATTCGAAAATCTATATCAAGAGCAGGTGGATTCAGTTCCATGAATGTCCAATCCAGATTCGATTTTCTGAAGGACGCACTGGATAACGAGCTGGTGAAAGAAAACTACAGTGATTTAACTAATTACATTGTGCATATTAGGAGATTTTTTCCGAAATGTATAAAAAAATACATATTTTTGGAGATTAGTTATTGTTACTTGATTTCCTAAATATTATTTATAGTAATATATATGAAATAGTTGATCAAAGTTATATTTAAGAGCTTGAATTATGATCATATTTCATTATGAAATCATAATTCAACTCTTAAAATTTAACTTTAAGTTATATAACTATATAAAAAATAACTTACTTAGCAGCCATTTAAAAAATGGCTGAAATGCATTCACAAAATAAATTCCGCCATGTTGATTAATGTATCAACTTGAATTATAGCTGAATTTATCTCAGTGGGGCTTGGTGTATATCAACGGCAACACACTCATACACACCGACTGTTTTGAATGACTGCAATTTCGATGATTGACTGTCTTTAGTTAACATAATTATTTTACATTTAAAACTAATTAATTAATTTGACAATAAATGAGTATTGGAATTCCTTCTTTTGCTTAGGGAGCGTTGTGATAGAAGTGTGCGTTTCGGAGAAATTCTTTGGTGTTCTTGTTGGAATTTTCGGAATAAATAGTCAATTTTAATTATCGTTGTAGTTTTGATAATGTCAATTGGAACGTTATGAATAGAATTGACTTTAACACAAATTAAAAAAATAAATCTGACCCTCATCAAATGTCCCTTCAGATAGGTTTGACGTACACCTGAAGTCAGTAATCATCCACAGATAGCTACTGTGAAGCTTTTACACACGGGCGTGCTTTGTGAACGATTGCTCAATAAATAAGACCCCACAAAAAATGAATGACAAAAAATAAAGAATG
This sequence comes from Schmidtea mediterranea, assembly GCA_022537955.1. Classification (NCBI taxonomy): domain Eukaryota; kingdom Metazoa; phylum Platyhelminthes; order Tricladida; family Dugesiidae; genus Schmidtea; species Schmidtea mediterranea. The sequence continues at coordinate 170,241,208 of CM039680.1, forward strand.
CTTGTGTGTAAGGTTGAGTAATCGACTACGGAAGGAGTATTGCTGCATGTGAATGTCTGAAAATTGTTGTGGAATCTGAGATAAAATCGAATGAATGAGAAACTTGATGTTATTTACGAAACCGGTTTTTGAACGAATACTTCTTTTTTTCTCCTAATTTTAAAAATTGTGGGTTGGTGGCCTATGAGCTTGAACCCAGTCGTACAACAGTCATCTCCCTCCAATGGTTACCTGTTGCTAGGCAACGTTGAAAATGGAAACACTGGTTATGAGACCACTAAAGATGAGCTCTGCTTTCAGAACTGCTAAGGCCCAACCTCATATTGGGTTCAACGAGCTGCCGATAATAGGTCTATGCTCGATTTACAACTCGAGTCCCTTCTACACTAATCTAATTACAACATCAAATTTCTTTCCTTGAGTGAATACGGCACTGGTCGATCAATATTATCGTAAAATCAATTTAGAAAATTTTAGAATCCAAACAAAAAAACAATCCGGAAAATTTATTTTATTACAATATCAAATTTTTGACTTTATTTATTCAATTAGTTCATTTAATATGTGTCTTTCTCCATCTGCTTTAACGGGGCTGGGTTAGGCCGTTTCGTTTCTTCTTGTTTAGCCTCGTTAGTTGAGTCCTGATATGCTATCTGAGTGGGCGCGAACACTAACGGGAACGTGACCGTGTTACCTTCCTGGCAAGCCGCGAGAGTGACTTTCAAACTCCGATTTTGGGTTCGTTGGGCCTGAAATAACTGCCTTTCTTCTGCCCACCTCCGTCGGGCAGTGGTTAAGCACTGGTATGTCCGCTTAGCTCGAGACGGCTCAATTTACGTTAATCGTATTTTCTGAATTTCTCTGCTGATTTGCAGCAGTTGCGAGTGCAGCTCTGCGTTTTCTCGTCGCACTTTTGTTAACTCCTTTCCCAGTATAAGGATGGTATCCAGTTTTACAATTACAATAGCATTTTCCTATCAATTATTGTGCTGAACATATTTGTCTTCAATAACTCCCTTTAGCTTTAGATTGCGCGCTTTCACCGTGCTAGAATTTTTATTTTTTCATGGTTTCTTGGTTTTAATTAATCCAGGAAGAGATTTCAACATCCTTGAGTAACTTTACTATTGTCAGGCATTTTAATATATCTAATTGGGCTAGTCCCTGACTTCAATTTGGTTGATTTTATGAATGATCTATGATTAATTATTGAGCTTCCTCAAAATAACACAAGAACCTCTACACCAAAAGTTTTATTAAGTTATAACAATTTGTTCGATGCTTCCCGTCTGAATTACCCTCGTCTAAATTTCATTCGATCGTCGTTGTATCGAAAATCCAAGTCATCTGTTGATTTTGGTCTTGAGTAAGCCTGCTCTTCTCTTCAATGTCGGATACTTATTCGTTCCAGCTCCGTCTTTCGAATGAGGCGCTTGGGCACTACGAAGTTGGTTAGTGCGTCCATGTCCATCAATGCCGGATCGTCCAACTCGAAAGATACCCGTCCGTACTGGGTATACGTCTTGACGCGTATCCTGTTGAGATGGCGTGGAGCCATGATTATTTACCATCTCGTTTTTTGTATAATTCTTCCAGTTTAGCCAGAGTGTACTCGGCCTTCTGTCGAACTTTCCGTGCCGGGTTCCCGTTTTATGGTCACACTAGGTCGCTCCACCTCTTTGTCCGGAATCCCTGGGGTTATCGGCCAACTGGGTTCTCCGACTGATGACACTGTGTACCCATCATCCCACAACGCTTGGCAGAACCGGGAAGCTGCTCGAGGAGGAAATTTGACGGTGATCCTAGAAACGTCGATCTACGATCCATCCCTTGTTCGCATATCGCCTGTAAAATTAGATAGAAATAAAAGTTATTTTAAAATAACATTTCGGTAATATGTATCTACGCAATTGTTGACTTAGGCATATAGTTTTTTGAATACGCTTCAACTTAATTATTCAGTTATCCCCTTTGCTCCTTTTATCACTACTCTTCCTTCACTTTCGGCTGTTATCATAATCACAAGCATTTACTATTAATAGTCAAGTGTAATCAAAGTAGTTTAAATATAAAATTAAGAAAATACGTATTATGTTATCAGAAGAACAAAATAATCATCATATCTTTCTACTGAAGTTTGATTTTTGAATTTTCATATACTTGAAATGCATCTTTATAAGAGGTTTACATGGCCTCCCAAAACGGTCATATTAAATCACTATTTCAAAACCTCAAGCTTGATTTACATTGATTGCCTTTATTTACAATACTATCTCTCCATTTTTTAATATTAGATATTCAGCAGCTTTTTCGCAATTGTTTTCTTTTAAATATAATTCAATTTCTCCATTTGTGATTTTAGCTATTCAACTGATTTCGCATAAGAAACAACATTATTTTTTATTGTTTCCTAGCGCGCTTCCGCACAAATATTACTGGTCTCGCTAATACATTAGAATCTGAACATCTAAACCGTAATTCAATTATAAGCTGGCGTCCAATCGACGAAATAATGATCGCTTGATGAGGTGATAGGTTCTCTGATCATACTGCTATGTCCCATGGTCCAATCTTTTTAAATCTACCTCCTAATATCCCGACTATCGTTTTCTAGCCTTGGGAATCGCCTCACTTGTCTGGTAGGCAAGCATAGTAACATCACACGCTCAGTCCGTACTTCTTGTTTTGCATTTCGCCTCTTAAGGCATCCGTTAGCTCTCCACCTATTCTGGGAACTCATCATTTCTATTTCCAAAAATCATTTTTTGCCTCCAGCTTGTGTAACTTAAGTTTCCATTAGCATATTGTACTCACATATAATTATAATTGAAATATATTATAGATTTCGGATATTTAGATTCATCAGTATGTCTCATTCCACAATTGTTTCCTGCGCGGCTTTGATCCGTCAACGGAGTCATGGGGAACTCTTCTTCAATCCTTCTTTATTGTTCATATTAGTTGGTCTCATTAAAAAATCATTTTTCTGTCTAATTTCCCCTAAAATATCATAAATTCTCCACTTAACCAATCATTTCCCCTTAAAATAAAATAAAATGTACTCTCAACGAATCATTTCTCTTCAACTGACAATATTACAAACTATATTCAATATTTTTCATAAAAATCATCAATATTTCCATAATCTTTACCTTTAAATAACAATTTTCAACCGATTTAACTTCTCTAAAATATCAAAAAATTTATTCTTAATCGATCATTTCCATCTAAAATAAAATTTCCTTTTTAACCAATCGTTTACCCTCAAATGAGATTTTCCCCACTATACCAACTATATTCATTATTTTCATAAAACCATACCAAGTAAAATTTCTTTGGTAATCTATATTCAACCGAATAAATTCAACTCTTAAAATACCTTTAAAAATCAAAAATTTTGATCATATTAACAACATGTAAACCATGGATTCAATCGATTAAATTCCCTTAAAATTATCACAAAAATCCGTATTTTACCAATAAAAATAAATTTTCTTTTAAGTATTACAAAATTGTTATCGATACTCAACATTTTCCATCGAAAATTACCGCAATTTGATTTTGGCAACAAATTCAAGCAAATAAAAAATTCATCAAAAATCACCAAAATTGAATAAAATCTACGTGTTCCTAAAAATCATTAAATTTCACAGAATTATTGTAAAATCATGAAACAGAGATCATATTTTCTCATTAATTATTTACTCAAATAATTCAAGTTAATAGTCGACCCATAGAAATAATTAATTGATTTTCATAGTATATTGTTAACCACACTGAGAATCCCATTTAAAACCTCTAAATTATGCTTCTTTTCTGATTGATATCCATGAAATCAATAAAATTTAAAATGAAAGTAAATAATTGACCCTTTTTTACATTTAAAAATCAATTAAAATTTTAGGTTTCACAAAAATATTTTTAAAAATCAACTGAAACAAATAAAAGTTTGGTTTAATTAACAATAAATCTTATCTTTGTGTCTCCAAATATTCCAAAAGATGATTGTAATTTACTGTAAAATATATTAATCGCTACCCAATAATACTAACTTTCATACAATACATACTTTCAACGAATAAATACAATACTAAAATATATTTCAACTCTTTTAAATAGATCATAAAAATATAATTAAAATATTATTTACTTTTCAAACTCTATCAGTCACATTTGATTGTAATTGGTAAATAATTATCCTAAAATAGATGTTTCATTAACATTTTGTTCATAAATTTAACTTTTATTTAAAATAATTCTAAAATTAAGTCAAATCTAATAAATTATAAAGAAATTGTTTGTTTCTAAAATTAATGAATTACTATCATTTCTTCAATAATTTCAATAAAAACATAATAAAACCTTAAATTTCCTAAATTCATTAAAATCCAACATAAAACCCTAAATTCTCAAAGATGATTAAAATTTACTAAAATACATACCTCAAAAAATAGATATTTTTATCACTAAATTATCATAAAATTTCCCTAAAAGCTCTAATTGATTTACATAGCCTAAAATTATTTTATTTTTGTCGAGTACAACCTAATGTATTGAAGGGTGTAATTTAATTTATTAAAAGTTAATTAAATTTTCATTGAAAATGACAAGTCAATAACAAGTCAACAAATGGAATTTTAATTAGTAGAGATTATATTATATAAAGATAATTTTCAGTGAAGAAGTAATATTGGTGGGAGAGTACATTAAGTGAGTAAAATCGTTGAAATTACTGGAAAAAGCGGGATAGCTAAAGATATCTACTAAATAGATGAAATATCAATTGATATATTAAAAACCTACAAGGGTAGGAGAAAATATACACTGAAGAGAGAAATTAATCATTGGAAAGAGAAAAACATTCATTGAATAAGGAAAACATTAATTGAAAAGAGAAAATATTCATTAAAGAGGAAAACAATCATTAAAGTGAGAAAATATGAATTGAAGCTAACAAATATTCAGTGAATCGAGAATTACTTATAATAAACTAGACGGTAAAATTTCTCAACGATGAGATGAAATATCAATTCAATATTCGGAAATACTTGAAATGAATGGAGTCTGAATTATTCACGAATCAACAAATATACTTAAAAGATTTATAATATTATTTATAGTATTAAATTCGCCGGATTTGTTGAATATTCATTGGAATTGTTGAATACTCGCCGTAGTTGTTGAATATTTGCCGGATTTGTTGAATATTCGCCGGATTAGTATACGCGCGCGCGTTTATTGTTTTTAATAACTATTCTTCCGCGCATAAGTATCCATCACAATATATATATCCATATTTAAATATAATTAACCGATGAAATCTACTCAATTGTTAATAATTTCTAATTGAATATAATAGTAATTCATCCACTTTTAAAGTAAAATTCATTTTCAGTGAATATTTTCATCTTTTAAGTATATTTGTTGATTCGTGAAACATTTACCTTTTCAAAGGGAATAACATTGAAGAACCTCTCGAGATTCACTATGACAACGTTCAGGGATCTGGTGACCGATGTGTTGCAAATTGCATTGTTTGTAAAGATAGTATGAGAGTAACATGTTCAAATGGATGTCCATGTTGCCACGATTTCAAACGTGACCAAACAATCCATATATTGCTGGCCGAAATGCTTAAAGCATATTACTCGGATATTTTTGATTTGAAATAAAAATTAATCTTTTTTATTTAATCTTTATTGTCAATAAAAATATTTGTATGGATTGAAAGTTTGTTATTTTTACAATTCAAAATTTATCGATGATTTATCAATCTTTTATACATTAAAAAATTATTCTTAGACTTACAATTAAATTTTTAAAAAAATAAATAAATAAATAAAAATATTAATAATAATAAAATAATAAATAATTATTTAATTCACTTCATTAAAACAAACAATTTAATTTAATAACAATATAATTATAAAAAATAACTGACTTGTTTTAAACCAACAATTAAATTTAATAATAATATTATTAAAAAATAAATAAATAAAATTATTGACTTGATTAAAACAAATAATTAAAGTAAATAAAAAAAAAATAAAAAATAAATAAAATATTCAGGATTTTTAACCCAGCAAATATATTTTAGGCTTTTAGTCAACAGGCGATTTGAGCGAATTTTATTTTTATGGGTTTTTAAGTATGACAAAATACTTAGGCTTTTTATTCGAGGAAGTATTTTTAGGTTTTTTAATCGGGTTTGAGCCAATTTTATTCGAAAATACCCATCACTATAGTACTACCAATCGTAGGCGATTTAAGCAAATTTTTATTTTTTAGGCTTTTTAATCGTGAAAAAATACTTAGCCTATTTTATCGTGAATTAAAAAAATTTTAAATTTGAAAATTTAAACAAAAAATGAAATTAAATAAAAATTTTTTCAATAAAACAAATAATTTTTTAAAAAATTAACCCCCATCCTTCTCAAAAATTTTTTTTTTAGGGGGGGTCTTGTTTTTTCCAAGCCAAATATATACGGGCATAGTCCTCTTTATTAAACTAATGACCGAGATATTTATGAGGGAGGGGTCTGAGTAGGGCTTCCAATACCGGTATTACAGTTGATAAAATGGGTATTCATGCGCTTTATTTTATATTGGAAAATAATCACAAAAATTTACAATAAAATTTTCTTGGAAGAAAACAAAAAATTTTGTCGGATTAAAATCTACATCGGGTACATTTATTACACACACTGAGCCGATTATGTCAACATCGTGTAATAGCGCTGCTGGTCATATTAAGCTGATTTTTATGGTTTATCTTTATGTCCGGGGAAGAGTCCTGTTTAGACAAATAAATGATATGTTAAAATAAGAAAATATAAAATAATCGGATTAAGATCCTATAAATTTACAAATTAGCTTTAATATTTGCAATAAAGGTTGTATTTTATATTTTCTCATTTTTTTCTAATAATTAAAAATAGCATAACGTATTTAAATACTGATTAATCTATAATATAGATTATTCGATAAATTACTATATATTTACATTATGTATGTTGGATTGTAATATTTTAAATATTAATATTGATAAAAATAAATTGTTATCACCCCTAAAAAATGAATACATTTACTGAGCATCGAAAGGGACAGGACGAAGCTTCGGTTTGGAATTATTTTTTAGAAAAAAAAGGACAGGTTGCTAAATGTAAAAAGTGCGAAAAAGAAATAAAGTGCACAGGAGGATCCACAAGTGTCCTTCATACTCACTTAAAAACCATACATGGACTAAATCTTAAAAAGAAATGTGAATTTACTAATGATGTAGAATCATGTGTTTCTAAACAGCCCAGATTGTTGATAACAAACTATTTTAAGAATAATAAAAACGAACAACTTTCTGAAGTGCTGGCCAGAATGACGGCTCGAGATGGGTTGTCTTTTAATATTTTTATAAAATCGCATGACATAAGAGAAGGTTTAAAGGCAACAGGATTTAAAAATATACCGAAATCAGCAGTCACTATTAGAAATATGGTACTTGAATATAGTAAAATTATTAAACAGTCTACAGTGCAAGAAATTTCTAAATTGAAATCCGAGGGGAAACGTTTCAGTATCACATTTGACGAATGGACGTCTATTCGTAATCGGCGCTATATAAATATCAATGTACATTCTGTTGGAGGAACGATATGGAATATCTGATTAGTGCGCGCTTATGGATCCGTTCCAGCCAAAAAATGTTTATCCCTCGTAGAAAGAAAAATAAGGGATTTTAATTTAGATATATCTAAAGATATAGTTGGAGTAACTAATGATGGGGCATCAATTATGGTAAAACTAGGAAAAACTATTGAAGCTGAGCATGAAAAATGTATGGCACATTGCATAAATTTAGCGATTGCCGATGTTTTGTATAAGTTACCCACGAACTTGAGTGAGGATGTTGATTTTGTAGAGCAAATTAATGGTGATGATGATATTATTAGCGTTGATGACAATGACAACGAAGAAAATGATAATGGAATCATTATAGAAGAATATGCTAGTATTACTAAAAATCAACTTAATATTAGACATGTTGACATATCATCTCTAGTCTCAAAAATTCGGAATTTCGTAAAAACATTAAAATATTCACCTTCTAAAAACGATAAACATTTACATAAGTATGTAAAAGAACAACTAGGCAAAGAATCTGCTCTAAAATTAGATTGTAAAACAAGATGGAACAGCATGTTATCTATGTTACAAAAATTTGAAGATATTAAATTTTGTATTCAAAAAGCTCTTAATAGACATTAGTTCTGATATTCATTTTTCTGACAAAGAATTTAATTTATTGTCTTGAATTATCGCGGCTCTTACTCCCGTAAAATTAACAGCAGACGCACTATGCCGGAAATATGCAAATCTTTTGACGGCTGACGCTTCTTTAACATTTATGCTAGACACTCTTTCGCAGCAAAATTCCGCACTTGCATTAGAATTATTAGAAGCATTGAAATCTCGAATTTTACTACGACGAACGGAGTTATCACAAATACTTCAGTATCTGCAAAAGGGAGTACAAGACCTTGGAGAAGTATTTAAATGCGTATCTAAATTTACAATCATAAAAAAAATTGTGAGCTTAACAAAACGGCTCACACATGAAAATCCTGAAGATACAGAAGATATGGAAGTTGTGCAAGAAACATCCATTCCAATTTCTTGTAAAGTAAGTAGTGAAACGGCGTTAGATTATAATATGGTAAGCATAAAAACTTTGAAAAAACAACTACAGATAGCAGTAGAAGAAACATTAAATACTTCGCCTGCGCTTGCTTGTAAAAAAGTTCAGAGTTTAGAACAAAAAATTGAAGATGAAATTACATTTTTTGAAAAGACGGGAACCAAAAGAATATATTTACAAAATGTGTATGATTTTTTAATGACAATAGTGCCGACTAGTGTAGAATCAGAAAGAGCATTTCGATCCTCGCTTGATGATGAATCTATTGATTGTTTATGTTTTTGAGAGCATGTTTTAATAAAAAAATTCAAGTTATCAATAAAATATTTCATAACTGCTTTCAATTAATGTTTTTTTGCTTCTTTAATTAAATAATGCCTCGCGGGCCTATTACATGCATATTTAACATAAATTTAATATATAATTAATACACTTTCTTCGTTTTTTGTACCCGTTTATTCGTACTATCTATGTAAAAAAATAAAGAATATATACTCATTTTAGAATAATATTTATTAGATTTCATGAATATTTGTTAATAAGTCGTTATAATGTCTTATTTAAACAGTAATATGACTTCAAATTTTTCATTTATAATACCGGTTTTAATACCGGTATACCGATATTACAAAATTTCTAATATCGAATACCGATATTCAGAATTTACTCCGGTATTGTAAGCCATAGATCTGAGTTAGCTGTGACCAATCATACTACTAATGATAATCGAAGTAATAGGGATAACCTTAATATAGTAAACAATTTCAATCGAAATAGAAAATATAATTACAGATCTGATTTTGAGTCTAATAGAGGTAACTTTCCAGGTAGACGGTCGAGTCCAAACCAACAAACTTATAGAGATAGACGATCTAGCCCGTTCAGTAATAATGGAAGAGATAAAGTCAATTTTCTCGGAGAAATAAAATGTTTTAACTGCCACAAATACGGTCACGTGGCAACGACCTGTAGAGATTTGCGAGCCGAATCACCGAATATAGTTCAATTTAAGAAAAAGCCTGAAGTAAAACAAATAAATAATGTATAAATTAAAGAATCAAATGAGGAAATTTAGATTTTAAGGGATGAATTAAAAGAATTTAAAATTAAATATGAGAGACTGATTGAAAGAAATAAAATTGATGTATCGATAAATGAATTAAAAACCTATAAAAATGAAGTTAGATTAAATAATGAAGAATTGAGACAACAAAGAGAGAGAGAGAGAGATGAACAGTTTTTAACAGAAAAAGATAGACAAAATATTTTAGCACAAGAGTTAAAAGAGTCTTTAACAAATTATTTAGTAGATGACAATGAGGTATTAAGAATATTAAATAAAATTCAACTAGAAGGAATAAATCTTGAGAATCTGAGAAACACAATACCACTCTTAGCAAAGCAGCAACAAGAAATTCATTTGTTTGAACTCGAAATCAATATAAGAGAAATGTTAAAATGTTGTAGTGAATATATTAGAAAAAATGAGAGACTACACAAACCATTAGAAATTACTTTAAAGACGAATGACGAAAATAAAATTAAGACAAGGTATTACCCTGAATACATGCAAATGGTGGTTGAAAAATCTTATATGATGAAAATATGTTGATGGAAATTAATACAGAGCGCTATGTATTGATGAAAAGGAAATTAAAAAGAAACTGAAAATTTTAATAGATAAAACAATTAAAAAGACTGGAAAAAATGATCACAAGTCGTTAATGTCTATAATGATAGTGATGATGACAATATTATTAAACATGATAGGAGGATGTACAAGTATGACAGCATATGATTGTCATCAAAAAACATTTGAATATATAAAAATTGTGAAAGTTAAAGGGGTGTCTGTGTGAACATTTTTTCAGGCAACCTAAAATTTTTCCAAATTTTTAAGATGGGATCAAATAGAGAATTAGATATTAGGACGATTGACTAAAAAAATTTCATGAAAATATTAACATACACATTCGTAATTTTGAATATTCAAATTTGAATAAACTATCATTACTTTTTTGAAAAAGTCGGTTTTGTAAAATAATACAAAATAAAAATTAGACGATTACGAACATAAAATTTTTTTTGACCGGGGAAAAAAATTATATCTCAGTGGTGGATCTTCACACGAACATGACTAATACCAAAATGTCCGCCAAATAATGACGCGTCGAATGAGTCATACATTTTCAGCCAATCACAAGAGACTGTGTCAGAAAGATCCCAACTAACTACTATTGAACTTAACTGAAGAGTAAAAAATTCAGTTAAAAATTAATGCGAAATTAAGTTAAAGGTCTTTTCCTTCTATTTTTCTTACTTTTCAATAAACGAATAATTTTTCAATGAACGAATAAAAATGAAGTTGAACGAAACAAAAGAGATAACAAATCTAATGATAAAGACTGGCATGCTGCTGCAGTGTGTGGCTATTTACCCACTATATTGGGCGTTGGTACCCAGAAAATCGTTTAGTAGGTTTTTTAATTTAATAATACTTTCGGAAAGTTTCTCAAAATTTTTTTCCTCCAAAAACAAGCACGATATTCATTTGTTTATTTTAGTCAGCAAATGATTACAAAGTAAAACAAAATTTATAATGAAATAGAAAGCTTTTTATCATAAACAATTTAATCGTTATTGGTTTATTTTCACGAGCTTAAATGACATTTGGTGCCCTTATTATTTTTATTAACATTTTCTTTTCTTATTCTGTAACTTATAAACCTTGTCAACAGCTCCAGGTTTACATTTCGACGACTCAAGAAACTTATTGTAATGCTTGGTCAAAATGCTTCGACATTGGCGGGAGGCTGGCAAGCGAAAGTGACATCTTGACAGTGATGGATTGCAACATGTTACCGAATGTTCATTTTTATATTGGGCTGAATGACCTCCTATTTGAAAGGTACAAAAACCAGACAGGATGGCTGTTCAGTGATGGATCACAGTTGAATAATACAAGTTATTGGAATACCCAAGAGCCTAATTCGCTGTATAGTGGAGAAGATTGCGTTGTCATAAAAACCAAATTATATGACACAAGCTGCAAAGGTAACTTCAACTATTTTTGCATAGCTAATAGCTACGATGAAATACACGCAAGAAATCTCAAAAGTAACTCGATTCGACCTATTTTCAACAACGATGTCGAAGTCGGATGTTACGATATTGTCTCTGCGAAAAGTGTTCTGGAATGCGGGGCAATGTATGACTATTGTATAAGGATATTTTAATGCTTTGTTACTTGTAGATCATTGACCAAGCCCTATTATAGATCATTTTATTTCGATAAAATTCAAAGCGATTGCGTGCTCGTGAAATATGTGGACAGCACTTTGCCTCTCAGCTTTAACACGTCTGATCGCCAGTGGATCGGATTTTATTAAGAAGCCTTTCTTTCCTCGCTTTTCTTTCCTAGAAAACTGATATTGCACTTCTCTGGTTAAACTTATCCAACTTTAAATTATTTTAAAAAAACAAAATATTTTCTGTATTTTATTGAAAGAAATATTTGATATTTTTCATTATTTCAGATTGAAATTGTAAGGATTCTGCATTTGCTGTCAGTTTAGATATATAAAAATGGCATATTGCGTGATCATAATATTAAATAAGTTTTCGCAAAGATTTCACTGTTAGATTGCGTTTCTCTTGTATTTATTGAATGCATTGAATAAATTTTCAAAAACGAATTATTTATTGGCATTATTTAAACAATTTAGTAAGGAAACATATGATTATATTATGAATTTATGTTACAATTGCATTTATTTTCAAATAGATAAAAAGTATTATATTTTGTTGCGACAGTATTTTAAAGTTACATTAAGTATGCCAAGATCAAATTGAAATCAAATTTTAAGATCTAGTTCGATTTATATTCTAAATTTTTTATAAAATTATGTGAGTCAAATTCATTCAGTGAAAAATGAAAGTCATCTAAAATTGGCAGTAATACGGGAGCCTCCAGTCTGGAGGTCATATACATGATTATATACATTTCTCTCTGGGAAATATGAACGTAGTAGTATATCAACAATATCAGAAACACTAAAAATATAATAAGTCAAGAAATGATAAACGGTAATATTTTATTAATTTTTTAAAAAGTTGATTATCCTTAGATAATACAAAAATTCCTCTAAATGAAAATCTCAATAGTGTACTAGTTCGAACTTTTGGATCTCATTACTATTATGTTGGAGATGTGAAGATTGGATGAGAAAATGATTTCAAATTTAGAATCAAATCTGTCTTGTTTAATTTTAAATGTGGATAATTTGTGAGGAAAAAAAGATAATGTCATGTCAGAAAATGTTAAAACAATTGCTTCAAGTCGATTAATTCAGAAATAATATTTGTATATATACATTGAAATTATTTTTTTTAGATTTTTTTTTATAATATAATTACTTTTTTTGTTCCACCTAAGAACTACTGTATTTGGCACCCTATGCAAACCTGTCGCACTGCGCCCCGTACCAATTATACAATTTATATTAAATTTCACAGAGAAAAGAAGAATGCTTTGCTGCTAATTGTTTCCAATTTATTATGTGTATATCTTTATATGTATATGTGTGTATGTGATTGAATGTGTTTTTTGAGCTCGATTTACTGTATGCTCTATTTTATTATTTCAATTGTCGATATCAACTATGAAATTCTTCTTTAGCTAAGAATTTTTCGGATGATTTAACTGAGTCTTTTCTCAGTTTATATATTATGTGTACCGATAAGTAATCAATTATTTTTGTGAAGAATGTTTGCTTCATTCTTGCTCAGAGTGGGAATGTGTAAAGACGTGTTTTCCATAGCCTCTGTTCTTTAAATAGTGTATAAATATCTGATCTTTTATTTTCTTTCTTTGGCCTATTCATGTCTTGTTTGACACTGGGTCCAAATCATAATTTTTAATCTTGATAGCCCATCTGCGTTCTAATGTTCTTTCCCTTTCCTGTGTTTCAGTTCAAACTCATATTCAGCCAGATTAGCTAGCCATATTTGAAATTGTGAACTGATTGGCGTTTTTGTAGTGTTCATGAACACCAATGTTTTGTGATTGGTCCGAATTATGAACTTTTTTCGTAAAGATATTCTCTAAAATGCATAATATATTCATGTACAGCGAGAAGTCTTTTCCTGTTTACATAGTAGCCCTTTTCATTCGCTGTCATATGTCTCGAACCATGAGCTATAACAGATTCCTCTAATTCTTCTTTAACTTGGTTCAAAACTGATCCAATAGCTCCAAAACTAGCGTCTGTGTCTAAGAAAAATGTTCTACTTTCTTTTGGATAATCAAGAATATGTGCCTCACACAACTTGTCCTTCAGTTCTTGGAAACTTTCATTACATTCTTTAGTTCAAATTATATCTTTGTCACATCCAGATGTTGCTTCATATAATGGTTCGGCAATTCTAGCATAGTCTTTGATGTATCCTCTACAGGGATGGAAACCGGTTTCCAAAACCAATTTAAACAACCGATTAACAGTTATATTTCTAAATATTTCATTAACCGTAACCGAAACCGAAAAGAATATTTATAAATAAACCGGTTACCTTTAACAGAAATTCTAAAAAACGTGTTAAAATTAAGTAATTTTCCTATTTACAACATGTTCTACTCAATTTATTTTTCTTCTTTTCATTATAAGAATTAGTATTTCCTAAAGCTTAACAATTAACAATTATGGTTATTCAAATAAACAATTTCAATAAAAAATCTGCTAGTAAAAAGGAGAAATATGAAAATTTTGTGGCTATTTATATAAAACACAACTTCAATATTTTAATTTCGAAAATAGAAAAAAAACAAAATATAAAAAATATATGTATAAGTATACCAATATTAGTATAGTATAAGGTTGGGTAATTACGCAGTGCAAATTTAGAAGTAAGATGAATAATCCGAATTTTCAAAAACGAAAGCCTCAAACAGCACTATGTATACAAAAAGAAAATGCGAAACATCATCCCCTAATTTTTCAGTTAACTCACATGTTATCTCATTTCCTAGCTGATTATTTATTTTATTATTATTTAGTGTATTATTTTTATGCTATATTTAAAGTTGTGTAAGAAGATGATAATTGTATGTACACAAAAGTGATGAGAGATGTTTCTCTGGCTTCTGGTTTAAATTTTCAGATTTAAGGACATGTATGACTGATCGTAATTTAGAAAACATTATGATAATTCTGGGAAATAAATAAAATTATTTGTCATATTCATTATAGTGTTACCTTTTTATAATACTACATTAACAGTTGGGTTAAATATTGGTAAATGTTAAGTTCTGTGTTTAAAATATTTTTTGGCGATATATTTTTTTAATTAGGTTTGCAGATTTTATGCTTATGCAGTTTGAAACTGAAATTATTACTGAATAAATTAGGAATGTTTGTAATTTTTAATAATGAAATAAATTATAATTGGTATCCATTAACAATTACATAAATATGATAATTTACATAAATAAAAGTAGTAGTGAATAAGAAATTTTAAGCTTATAAAACTTAAGAGTTAGTGAACAATAGACTTAATTTTAAAAATTCATAATATGTTTTCCTTTGCACTGAAATCTCTTTCACTTCAATCTTAGGCCACATTCTGTAATTATAATAACGTGAATGATATTTTTTGTTTTGTTTCATGATAGTACGTGTTGCTACGCTGAGGCGAATTAAAAATAATCATTCACGTTATTCTAATTACAGAATATCCCCCTTTAATGTTCGGAATTAATTTTGGTTTCCATCCCTGATCCTCTGTTGTAGTTATTTAATCCTAGAAATGATCTTAACTGTTTCGAACATTTTTTTACTCCTGCGTTCTCAATTTCTTCAACTTTCTTTCTGTTTTTTTGAATACCCTTGCCATTAACTATATGCCCAAGGAAGCACAGTTCTGTTTTTTTGAATTCCCATTTTCTGGATTTATCTTCAACCCTGTCATTTGAATTTGTTTAAATATTTTTTCGAGCAGCTGATTGTCATCTTTTTTACATTTTCCATATATTAAAAAACTCCTTCCAATACTTTGTGCATTAGTTGCTGAAAAGGCGAGGAGCTATTGATAATACAAACGGTAGGTTATTGAAGCAGTCCTTCTCTTGTACTAAATACAGTCATTTCTTGAATATCTGAAACCAGTTCTACTTGGTAAATCGCTTGACCTAAATCAATTGACTAGAATATTCTTGCATCCGCAAGACAGTCCAGTAAAAATCTGGTTTTAGCTATCGGGAAAGATTCTTTTTTTGTTATAGCATCTAATCCACGATAGTCTACATCAGAGGTGGGGAACCTGCAGCCTTTTGAAATATTCTTTGCGGCCTTTTCACATAGTTTGTATTTTATTACAAATTACAATTGAAATTCTTTTGTGAAAAATTTTGAAATAATTATTAATACTAACAATATTTTTCGAATATTTTTACGTTTACCTTTTTATAAGATAAACGCAGCAGGCTTCGTTTTGCGGGAAAACACGGTTGTAGAGAAACTGCAAATGATTTAGTTTAATTGCGTAATCGATTGGAGTTATTATTATTTATAGTTTAAAATTTTGCATTTACCGTGTATTTAACCATCAAATAAGTACATTTAATTAATTTGTGATAATTATATCTAATTATAATTCTTCTTATTAACAACATATGTATGAATATCACTTTTTATTTTAAGTTATCAAATTATAAACCATGTCAAAAAACTTAAAAGAAAACTGAATGAGGAAAACAGATCCTTTAGTAAAGAATGGGAAATCCAATATTATCTTATTTCTATAAAAGATAAAATGTTTTGTTTACTATGCAATTCTGTACTAACAACACTTAAAAATGCAATACAAATCAACATTATTTATCTCACAATGACCAAAAATATGTCCAACTAGAAGGAGAAGCTCGAAAATCTGCACTTCAAAAAATGAAAAAAGAAAGGCAGGATCACAAGCTGTCAGTGCTTTCAGCAAGCAAGGAACCGCTGCAACTGATGTAACGTCAAAATAGCGTATATATTTGGAAAAAGAGGAAAACCATTTAGTGATGTGGAAATGATAAATGAGTGCATTGTTGAAGCAGTAATATGACTACTTGTGGAATCTTCTGAAAACTATTGGCGTTAGCGGAGAGTTTATTAATATTGTCAATTTACTTTTCACCGACACTCAATCTTTCTACAGCTGTGGCCCAATTGTAATACCTAATCTTTCAATCAAAAAAGGAGTTAAACAAGGATGTCCTCTTTCAATGATTCTTTTCTCGATTGCCATTAATCCTGTTCTTGAAGCAATAAGTAGATCATGTATTGAACCTTTTGTGATTGGTGATTCGCCCATTCAAGTTCTAGCTTATGCAGATGACATTGCACTTGTTGCAAACAATTTCGATAACCTTTAAAAAATTGTTGATGCTGCTGTTGAAGCTGCTACAGAAATAGAATTTGAATACCGATCGGAGAAGTGTGGCTACATGCAGCTTCCCAGAGTTAACCTCAATGGTGAGATCTTGATTCATGAAAAGGAGATCAAAAAGTTTTTGTCAAAAGAATTTTATCAATATCTTGGTGTTCCAGTAGACGAGGACAATGATCAAAGCCCTATGCAATTCTTGATAAAGTTGTTAGTGACACAAAAAATTGCAGATTCCGGTTTATTTGGTTGGCAAAAACTCAAGGCCTACAAGATTTTTATTCATTCTCAACTAACATTTGCATATCGAATACGTGAAATTAAAACTAGTGCTTTATCAGCTTCTCAAGGAAATACTAATCCCTGTGGCAATAACTCAAGTAAATTGCGTGGCCACCTGAGAAGAATTTTGAACTTGCCGCACAATTCTGAGACAGTTTAATTATACAACTCAACTGAAAATGGTTGAGCTTCGTGTGTCGATTTGCTTGATGAATATCATACTCAAACAAATGTGCACCTTTTCCGACTCTTTACTTCCAATTGCGATTACTCAAGAAAGTTGATATTAACTCACTAAAGTTTGTAACGGCTCATCGTCTTGGAATCAAAGAGCCTACATTACAACAAAGTTTTGATTGCTTTAATGGTGCTGAAACTAAATTGAATCATGGTGGAAAGAAAACGAGATTTCAACATGCACGTACTTCAATAATTTACTTTAAAAGAGAACACTCAATTTCCGTATCTTTTCATATTGTTAAAGAGCAAGTGTTTTTATATCTGATAACAAAGAGTCATGAACTTTCATACTTACGACTAAGTTTCGAAAAACAATTTCTAAGATATTTCACTCTGCATTGCACGACTTAAACTAACTTAAACTTTTTTCATTGAGATCAGAATTATTTTTTTTATTTGAAATGATTCAGACTACATTCGTAATTTATCTTTAAATTCAATATTATTAACCTGACTTTTGCCTTTGAAAAAAATGTAATTGAATTTAGAAAACTTAGAAAATCAAATCAAAGCTTAGTTCGTAGTATTTATTACTGCAAAAGTTATAGTTGCAATGCCGGATGACGACGCCGATGAATCATCATATCAGATCAAGCAAAAGAAAATTCAGAAGACGCCAATTGCAGAAGAGAATGATTGATCAAATACTTGATAACTTACATTTGAATTCTTCCTTCTCTACTACGATTGCAGTAGGAATTGCATGATTCATGCTGAGCATATTCTTTTCACTGTGAAACAAACTTGTTATATTTAATAAAATTTTAAATAGTACTAGTGAGTGATTTTGATAAGTCTGCGATGGGTGCTGATGGGTATGGATGGGTGTTGATCGGTGGTTGGTGTGTGTGTGCGTGCGTGAACGATTTAAGGACGGTAGTTTCTAGAAGGTAGGTGTTTGGAAGGTTCCAGAAGGTAGGTGTGTGGAAGATTCTAGAATGTCTGTGTGTGGAAGATAAATGTGTCGGTCCACAACTTCGTGACATAATAAGTGTGAGTTAGGTAATCGGGGCGTATTGGGTAATAAGTGTGTCTTCGGGTAGTGACTGACCAGTGGGTACGTGACATAATAATGATGTCACCTGGTAACAGTGGATGTCAGATGTTATGTAATATTACGTAAGCCAAAGGGGTGTGAATCTGACGGGCTCACATCCTACTACTATTAAAACAAATTATTAAAAAAAGTTTTTTGTCCTTCATTAATACAAATTAATTTAAAAAAACAATTTAACCCCCCCTTGATAAAAAACTTGTTAGGGGTCTCAATTTTTTCAATCCAAATAATATCCACGGGACAAAGTCTTCATTATACACTACTAAAATAATGGTAATGATAATAATAATAATAAATACTAATAATAAATTGTCAAGTAAAAATATTTACCGAATGAAACAAATTCCCAAAAACACATTATTTTCTGCTTCATACTACAAGAAAATTGCAAAATTATTAACTCGAAGTGTCAAAAATAATTTATAAAAAATAAAAATTTGAAAATTGGTACATAGACTAATATGATGCTCCTGAGCACGAGAAAAATATTTAAAATATAATAAAAATCCTTTTTATCATATTAAGGTAGACAATATAAAATTTATGAACATGAATATTATATATAAATAAATATATTTTAATTATTTTGTGTTTAAATAATTGATTATTTAGCACTTTTATGAGTAGATGGTTATGTCACCACTAGAACACATACCACCCAGGGTAAAAAAAATTTCTAAGTCTAAAAGTACAAAAATTTTTCTAAGATAAAGACAATGACTCATTCAAGGTCATTGAGCGACTCATCATATTTTCCAAGGTCATTTAAACAAAGACCATGACTCATTCAAGGTCATTGGATGAGTCACAATAATTTTTCAAGGTCATTTAAAAGTAGGCCAAGGTCATTGGATGACTCGTTGTATTTTTTCAAGGTCCTAGTATTTTTAAACATTTTTAAAATTAAATTTAATACTTGTTTTTATTAGTAGTGTTTTAATATTGTTTAATTTTTATTCTATTATTATTATTATTATTATTACTATTATTATTATTATTATTATTATTATTATTATTATTATTATTATTATTATTATTATTATTATTATTATTATTATTACTAGTATTATTACTAGTAATAATAATAATAATAATTCCTAAATAATGACCAAATGCGAGACGGGAATTTCTACCCAATTACGCTTATCGTCTTTATTGGTAATAGCAATTTTATTGTTCTTAAATGTAAACAATTGATGGTTCCGCGTCCCTATTCTAGTTTGAGGCACCGTGAATATTGTGTCATTATTAAAATAATCTAAATATTACTGGTGCTCAATCTCCGTCCCCAACAACTTCACTCCCTCGATAGTACTTTGAGCTCTTAATCTTGTGTTTTTGTCAATGTATCATGAAATATAGGTGATTGCTTAAATTTAATTGCGCGATGAACTTTAACAACCTTTACACTGAGAGAAAGATAAAGTTTGAGAAGCCACCAATGAAGAACATGGTTTTCTTAGGCCAATGCGTGAAAATCAACTTCTCAACTTTAGAATTCGTTGGACACATCGTTTCCAGACAAATCGGAAAATCATTCAAAAAATCATGCACACAATGAGGAATCTCGATATCAAACTCCATTGTATAACCATATGGAAGGGTTACAATATCCTCAACATTCATGCACTCATTCAATACATCATCCAAACCATCATACACCCAAACAAAATCTGCATACGGAAGATATTGGCTAAGAGTCCAACCATATAAATTATTTATATCTATATACAAGAGTTCTGTATCCTCAGAACTTGCGACATAATGCTTGTTAACAAATGTTAACCCACCCCGTATTCTTCCCTCGTAGAAATTAAACATTTTCATGTCCTGCAGAAGTTATATAGGTTCCTGTAATATCGTTAGAGCTGACGCCCATGACATAGCAAGAATTCCACACAAATTAAGAGGTTCTAGACTATTATAAGCAATTGCTTTTGCGCGAAATTGCTGAAAATAATCTTCAAGGAGAAATATGTCTAATTTTAACTAGGTTAAAATATAATCTAATATTAACATATAATCTCGCAATTTTGCTGTGTCCAAATTTGTTTGGCTGTAGATACAAAACCCCAAATAGGAGGCAATTCAGTCGTCAATTCAAGAACCTCAAGAGATTTCGCAAAGTCATAAGGGAAAATAGTCTAGGTTCTAACAATTGGGCCATCAAAAACAGAATCAGTTAAAGGCAAATCAGTAAGTGTCTTAACCGCTTTTGCTAAAGATGAATTAACAAATTGCATGCTGTCTATAAAACGAACAGGAAATTCATTAATGTACGCGATGAGAGAGATAAATGTTTCAGAAGTGGTCGGAATAATATTTAATTCCCAAGAAAAAAATTATTTAAACCATATTTTAAAATAGGATGGAGATCATATTCCCTCAAATTGTGAAAACCCACAGGTAATAGTTTCTGGATTCGTCGAGAAACATTACACTTCCTACAAGCAACCCCTAAATACTTACTTGAGAAATGACAATGATCCTTAACTTTATCCCTAATAAACGTTTTACACAAATAACAAGTGCGACGTTCCTTGAACTTCCGTTCCTCATTGAAAGAAATATATATAAAGTTTTTTGACAATGAACCTCGATTTCATCAATCTTTTTCAAAAACGCAACCATCGCCAATAAAATAATAATATTGTTTTGTATTAGTATAATTATTAATTAATAGTATACCTGCTGCTATTGGCATGTGTATTTGATGATGCTTTATATCCAGGGGTAAAGTTCACTCAAAATCCACATAAATTACGAATGGCGGCGTAATAGTTTTCGCAAAATTAGAAAATTTTAAATATTTATTTTTAGGTAACGTATAAAACCTGTTTCATTTTTAATGCACAAGGAAACATGGGTGTCAAATGCCGGTTTTAATCTAAAGCCATTAAGACAATGAGGAAATCAATATACCGAGATTTGGATATTGCAAGATTTAGTCTCATGGGAGTTCATTAATTTATCCAAATCAAAAACAGCAGTATAGTGATAATTATCGCCGTCCTCCAAAAGAAGTAAATAAATAAGTGTACCGTCAGTAACATTGGAGCGGTGAATTATATCTAAATGTGGATGATTGGGGATATAATTTATATCATCATTTTGAGGAATTTCAGACGGTTTTACGTTGTACGTCAAAACATTTATAGCAAGGTTTAAATCCTTGTTCTTTCTCTCGAACTTGGGAATATTACAGAGTCTCAAAGGACAATCGTCAATGGGGTCAAAATTCAATTCGTGAAAATAATTCTCGTAAGAAGTAACTCTGTTTCTATGGGTGCGAACTACACTACGTTTTAAAAGGGCTAATATATTATATATAAAACAATGATGGTCATTGTTTTGAACATTAACCATAGCTTTTTTGCCAGACAAAGATCTTGGTGTGGGTATATAAAAATGGTCAGCTAGTCTATTTATGGGATAATATTTAGTTAATATTAAATCAATTTCTTTGATTTTAACAACCCACCATGATTTTACATACATCAAAATTTCTCATCTATATAAAATTTCTTTATATGATTATTAATAATATCATGTTTTATTATTATTATTATTTTTCTATTATTCTTCTATTATTATTGTTACCACCAAATAAAACTTTAATAAATAAAAATATTATCAACAAATAAAACAAAACAAAAATCAAAATTCTAAACATTTATTTTCGTAAAAGTTTCATTTTTTGTAAGTTTCTTACCTTTTTGTTATATTCCACTCAACATATCGCTGGTACCAAAAATTGCAGCAACTGCAACCCAGAATACAAGGGTATTCCGTTTCCATTTCTTTACCATGCGGTTGATTTTATTATCTCAAAGAGCTTGCCTAATCAGCTCGGAAATCATAATTCCTGATTCTTCATATATTGCCGGTTCGGTCATTGCTGGCTCCTAGATCTTCAAATTTTCCTTCATTTGAGGATAATAATAAATAATTCGGTCAATTACCATCGGGGTGTCAATTGTCATCGGGTGTCTAAATAAATAATAAATAAAAGAAAATAAATAAATAATAAATTTACCATATTGACTGGTATTTTTCTTCTGCATGTTTTTCTTCGGTGTAGTATTTTCCATTTTAAAAATGAAATGAAATGAATAAGCAAGTGGTTTTAATCAATCATCAGCCAATCAGATGTTGACCAATCCTGTGATTTCATTTGTATGTCACAAACAATATTTTTGTACTCTAGATTTCGTAACCCTAATATGACTATTTTCCCACTGGCAAACACGTTAACACACATTGGGTTGTATTTTTAAAGCCTCAGTGCAGGAAATAATTCTGGCTTGAACATGCAAAGACATTTTGTTGACATGTTGTATAGATTGATAGAATGTCCCATATCCATGAAAACCGTAATTGATTGTATTTTAATATCCCTTACTCTATATTGTAATTTATTGACATCTAAAGGTTTCTTGCATCCCATGATTCTGCATTTGCCGGATTTGAAAAATATTATAGGGTATTTTCCACTCTTATCTACAATTTGCTGGGGTTTACCAATCGGAAACGTCATTTTTGATGCATCGAAACTTCCTTTATAATTTTTATTTGATAACATAATTAAACAATAATGAAATATTATTCTATATATATGATTTTTAGAAATAGTTCATTAAATTATATAATATAAACAAAAACCTATAATTATTAAATTAATAATGGAATTAAGAAATGATGCAGTATATCAAATCGTCAGCCAAAGTGGTAGTGGTAAAACTATGTTTGTGTGTATTTTACTAAAATCTAATTTATTTCAAACAAAATTCAACAAGATTTATTGGCATAGGAGTGCAGATGAAGAACATGGATTAACTCAAGATAATTTCTGTAAATTGAAAAACATGAAAATAGTAAAGGGTTTTGATAAAAACTGGTCAAGTCGATTAAGGAAACATGATGTCATCATTATTGATGATTTTTATCAGGAAGCTAATAAAGAAAAGGATTTTAATAATTTATTCATAAAAATCAGTAGATATGTTTGGTGTTACTTTGATCTTTATTACTCAAACTCTATTTAATCAGGGTGGCGCACATCGAACAAGGAATTTAAATGTTCAATATTTATATATCAGTTTTCATGTTCTTTGAAACCTATTTCTGTAAATGCATCATAATATCTGGTATATTGACTGGTGAAGAAAGCATTCTCATTGCATTTTAAATTGGAATTGATCTTTTTGAACGTATTATCAATATCCTTGATATCTAACATTGAGAGAGTCCCAGCAAGAGATTGAAATTGAGTTTTATTGAGTTTGACTGGATTTGCCAATTGCATATTGATAGGCTCCTTTAAAAAATACATTTTATAATTGTGGAACATCTGAACTGGTTGGACACTTATTTTCTTGGTCATGTTTGATTTATGATCTCTATAAGGTGGTGACGCGCTTTTATACCCTTGACAGATACTGATTAACCAATCAGAATCATGCATATTATTATAACAAAGACAATGCATGATAAGTGCAAGATAAGTGCGTGACTTTAAAAATATATGTGAATTAACCCATTGAGTTTGTATATGATCTTACACACATCACCTATATAAAATGCATTATTAATATCACGTGTTTTATTATTACGAGTTATTATTATTATTATCAATATTATTATCAATATTTTTATTATTATTATTATTACCAACATCAAAATAAAACTATTCTACCAAAATACAAAAACATTTATTATTATTACCACTACCAAAATAAAACTACCAAAACAAAACAAAACAAAAATAAAATACAAAACATTTATTTTCTTAAAAGTTTCATTTTTTGCAAATTTCTTATTGAATTTTTAATATTCCATTCCACATAGCGCTGGTAACGGAAATCACAGCAGCTGCAATCCAGAATACAAGGGTATTCCGTTTCCATTTCCTTGACCATGCGGTTGATTTTATTGTCTCAAAGAGCTTGCTTAATCAGCTCGGAAATCATAATTCTGGATTCTTCATATATTGCAGCTTCGATCATTGCAGGCTCCTTGATCTTCAAAATTTCCTTCATTTGAGGATAATAATAAATAATTCTTTCAATCACCATAGGAGCATATGTGTCTAAATAAATAATAATAAAAGAAAATAAATAAATAATAAATTTACCATATTGACTGTTATTTTTCTTCTGGATATTTTTCTTCGGTGTAGTTTGCATTTTAAAAATGAAATGAATGAATAAGCAAGTTGTTTTAATCAATCATTAGCCAATCAGATATCGATCAATCCCGTGATTTCATTTTGTATGTCACAAACAATATTTTTGTACTCTTGGTTTCGCAACCCTAATATGACTATTTTCTACTGGCAAACACGTTAACACACATTGGGTTGTATTTTAAAAGCCTCAGTGCAGGAAATAATTCTGGCTTGAACATGCAAAGACATTTTGTTGACATGTTGTATAGATTGATAGATTGTCCCATATCCATGGTAACCGTAATTGACTGTATTTTAATTTTCTTTATTCTGTATTGCAATTTATTGACATCTAAAGGTTTCTTGCATCCCATGATTCTACATTTGCCGGATTTGAAAAATATTATAGGGTATTTTCCGCTCCTATCAACAATTTGCTGGGGTTTACCATTTGGAAACGTCATTTTTGATTCATCGAAAGTTCCTTTATAATTTATATTTGATAACATAATTAAACAATAATGAAATATTAATCTATATATATGATTTTTAGAAAGAGTTCATTAAATTATATAATATAAACAAAAACCTATAATTATACAAATTAATAATGGACTTAAGAAATGATGCTGTTTATCAAATCGTTGGCCCAAGTGATAGTGTAACTCAAGATAATTTCTGTAAATTGAAAAACATGAAAATAGTAAAGGGGTTCGATAAAAACTGGTCAAGTCGTTTAAGGAAACGTGATGTCATCATTATTGGTGATTTGTATCAGGAAGCTAATAAAGAAAATGATTTTAATAATTTATTCACAAAAATCAGTCGACATGTTTGTGTTACTGTGATCTTTATTACTCAAAATCTATTTCATCAGAGTGGCGTACATAGAACACGGATTTTAAATGTCCAATATTTTGTTATTTTCAAGAATCCTAGAGATGCAACAGTTATTGATTTTCTTGCTCGACAAGCATACCATAATAATCGTAATTTTCTCATCAGTGCATTTCAAGATGCTACAAAATCACCACATGGATATATATTTCTTGATTTCACACAACAATGCAATGACGATTTACTGGTAAAAACAGATATTTTCAATAAAGAAGGTGCCATGGTATATAAACAAAGTTGAAAACTTTAACATGTAAAAATGTTTATGAAATCCAGGCTTAAAAATATCCGAAAACTTAGACAGAGTATTAAAAAGAAAAACAAAGTTCCACCAAAAACCAGTTATACACCATCTAAAAAACTAATAACCGAGAATTACCCTGCGATGAATCTTATTTCGAAAAACATTATTAAAAAGAATAAGAAAAAAGTTAAAATTGTAAAAAATCATAGGAATTTCCCATATTTCAATGCATTGTTAAAGGCTTCGAGTATGAAAAGAATGTCTATTTTACAATAATTTCCAACTTTTGTTGTCGATGATTTACTCAAAATTCTATTATAAGTAGTCAGAGGTAAAATTAAAATCAGTAAATCTAAAAAACTAGTATTGAATAAACATCGTAAGCCTTTGTTATCGCTAGTTAATAATATTATTATTATTTACAATATTATTTATAATAATATTATTATTATTATTATTATTATTATTATTATTATTATTATTATAGGCAAGGAGTTTTACAATAGTAAAGTTAAGCAAATCCTGGATCGTCTCAAAATAAATCATTATTCTGTACATTCTCAATACCACCGCTCATGTTGAAAGATTTAACCGGACATTGAGGGATAGATTGAAGAAATATTTCGTGAATCAAGTAATAAAATATGAATAAATGTATTACCGAAAATACTTGTTAGTTATAATAATTCATCACATCGAGGTCTGAATGGTTTTAGACCCGTAGATATCAGCTCAAAAACACGAGTACGGTCTAAAAAAGTTACTATTGCAAAACCAAAATATAAAGTTAGTGATCACGTTAGAATTAGTAAAATATCTGCTTCACCTTTCATCTAAGATTTCGATAGTAATTGGAGTGATGAAGTATTTCAAATTACTAAAATTAATACTAAACAGAGTCCTGTAATGTTATTAAAGATAGTGATAACAATGTAATACAAGGGAAATTCTATGAACAGGAATTACAAGTTATTTCCAAACCTACAGTGTTCAGAATTCAGAAAATATTGAAAACTAAAATGGTGTGTAGGGAAAACAATAAAATGTCAAATGGCATGGATATCAAAAACCCTATTGGATATCATCAAAGATCTAGTAAAATGAGTTTCTATACAATTTTACATAGCAATAGTTGCCCACTAATCCAACCGGAAAATCAAGCGAATAAATTTATGGTTAATCTTCAAAATCCTATGTATTTACATGGAAATTGGGAAGTTGCTTTGCAAGACTTTACATTTGTGTACAATACATTCCCATTTTATAGTCATTGTAAAATCTGTTACAAGAAGCGTGTTCCCAAAACCTGTAGTGGTATTTTCTCAATCAATAATTTTGAACGATATTGTCATATTCCGAATCAGATTTTAGATGAAAATTGTGGCATGTTTTTCAAAGATGGATTGAATGTTAGTTGTTATTTTAGCCCATTTACAATAAAGTTTGAAAGTATTGAGGATGCCAAGGGAATGGGTAGTGATAAGCTTAACATAGTTGTTCCTGGTACTGAATACCTAATACGTTTCAAAACATTTGATGAGAACAGTGTAACGACCGATCATATCAAAATAACTGTATCATATATTAATGAGGTGGAAAATACATTTACATTTATTAAAGAATTATATATTGAAACACTTGAAGAATTACATAAATATATTTCATTAAATTGTTTACATATATTTAAAACTATTGAATTTGTTAAAGATGGATTTTGTAAATTCAGTCTGAATAATAACACTTATGAAGTTACATTTGATAAAAATTTGGCTAATACATTGGGATTAGATAAGCAAACATATAGGACAAGTGCTTTTGGTGTACGCAAACCGAAAATAATAAAACTTCATAGACAAATGTTCATATATACTAACATCATCGATCCTATAATTGTTGGTGGTTCTTTAGTTCCTCTTTTGAAATCTGTTTGGGTTGATAAAAATGACCAGGATGAAGTTGTCAATATAAATATCAATAATCTCATGTAATTTCCTGTATCAACATTATGTATAAACAATGTAAAAATAAATATTCGTGATGATAGTGGTAAATTTATTGAATTTAGTAAAGATACAAAAACTCATTTGACATTACATTTTCGTAAATTAGATGGTCAATAACGATATTATTAGTATGTATAGTGGTAGCCAAAGTGGTGGCGAATTACCATATTTTATTGGTAAACAGTATGGATCAGGATAGTTGAGAACTATTGGTAGATTTGCACTTCCTATTCTTAAGCCGTTGGGTGAACCTAGTGATGTAATACCAAAACAATTTCTTGTTTCATACACTTTTTAAAGATGCAGTTCTCGGATTTAATAATATCAAGATTGAGGGTGGTAACAGTACATATATTCACAAAGCTCTAATAGAAACTATTATAAATTACAATAGCGATACTAAAAATACATGTTTAACTCCTATGGGTTATGGTAGTGATGACGATAGAAAAATGTTGATTAAGGGTTCGAAATTATTTACAATGTGCTCATCATTACAACTCAATTTTATGGATCAACTGAAATATTTACTCCCAGGTGTTAATGTACACATTAGATTGAAAAGATCTGAGTCAGCATTATCACTAACAAGTGCTACCACTACACCAATTCTTCAATTAGTTGATCCAAAATTATTAGTGATAAGAGTTCGTGTTGAGCCTTCTGTATTAGCAGGTCATCAACTGGGGCTTAATTCTAAGCATGCAATATATCCATTGAAAACAAAGGAAATTGTTCAATTTGCAATTGCTAAAGGTTCAGCTTTTTTCTATAAGGAACAAATATTTGGAAATAGAAGAATGCCCAACTTCATATTGGTAACATTTCAAAGTGAATCTCAATATAATGGATCATACTTAACATCGAGCTCAATTTTCAAATATTTTGGAGTAACATCGCTAACTTTATCGAAAAATAGTGTTTATAGAGAAACATATACTCAAGATTTCGATAATGATAATTATTGTGCTACATACATGCAGAGTATAGTGAGAAATATGGGTTATTTTGATAAAAACCTTAATTGTGGTATAACTCTTGATGATTTTAAAAACAAATATCCATTCTTCACATTTGTTTTGGCACCCGATTTTGATTTAAATCAAAGTCAATTACCTCAAAATGGAAATTTACGATTAGATATAAAGTTTGTTAAAGCTACAACTGAACCGGTACATGTTGTAATATATGGAGTATTTGAAAATGAAGTTCAAATAACTGCAAACAGAACAGTATTGGTTTGAAAATGTTGGTTTGAATGGTATAAATGTATAGATAATTTATGATAATTTGTCATGGAGTAAGTTTTTCATGTATTATTAATATTATTGATGTAGTTCTGTTCAAGTCTATCAAATTGGAAAATAAATACTAGAACATGAATTTTTAGAGATATTTCATCTTGATAAATTTCCATATTTACGTAATAATCAAGCCATAATCGTCAATACTCAATCGTCTCATCTCGGTGGAGAACATTGGTTAGCAATATATATGAAACCTAGCAAGATATTTGTATTTGATCCTATGGGTTTCTATTGTCCGGCTTTATTGATTTCGAAACTGCAAACAATGGGTAAACCTATTGTGTATATTAGAACTATGTATAAAAAACCATGGACCTTAACATGTGGTCAACATTGTTTAGCATGGTTATTATCCAAGCGATTTGATGAATAATAAATGTATTAATGTTTGTGTTATGTATTATTATTATTATTATTATTATTATTGTTATGATTAATTATTATTATGTTTTATAATTAATATTATTATTATTGATATTATTATCATTATTATTATTAATATTATTATTATGTGTTTAATTAATTAATGTTAACAAAGCCAGTGCATGATAAATGCATGATTTACAATGACACTGCATGATAAGTGCGTGATTAGTAACAAGGAACACATGCATACACACTCATGACTGTATGTAATGTTCAAGTAAACACATACATAATTTTGTTTGTATGTGAATTACAAAGAAAACACATGCATACTTTTATTTGTATGTGATTTACAAAGAACGCATGCCTACACGGTATAAACTGCATGCGTAAAAATCTCTCACCTATATGTGTGTATGCTTAAATGTGATTGGCTAAATCCTGAAAATATTATTCTCTTTATAAAAATATGCAAATTCAAAATCTGTCCTAATTAATTCAAAAATTTCAATATGGCAGGACAGAATAATATTTTAAGAAGTCTTCTAACTTCATCCATTGGTAATTTTTATTTATTATTTATTACTATTAATCTTTTAGTAAATTTCGACTGGTTTGATGTAACCGAAAATGAGAATCTTTTGGATTTTGATGACGTTTTTTGTTAAATTTTATTTGTTTGTTTAATGATTTTATTATATTCTTTTAGATCGTAATAATAATAATGTTGAAAGAATTATTATTGAAGATACTCTCACTTCAATTAACGAAGATGTTTATGAGATTATATCTATCGGTAAGTTTAATATTTATTTATTTTCAAAATATAAAAAACATTTCAGATGATGATGATATGATTTCGGCAACTTACCCAATAATTATTTTGAATGATATAGTGGATAATACCCCCACTTCTATTGATGATGACGATTCATCTGATGATAATATTGAAGCAGATTTATGTTAGTAATTTATTTATTTTTAAACTTTATTTAAATATATTAATTAATTATATATTTTAAAATTTAACGAATTTAAATAAAATTGTAATGAAGTTATTTTTGAAAATTATGAAAAGTATAAGATTTTATGAAAAGATAACGCCAATAAAAAACCTTTCGTACGATATATTTCGATAGCACAGCTATCATCTTCAGGTACTCAAAACCAACTAAAAATATTATGAATGAACATTTAATTTAAACAAATTTTTTTTATTAATTTAATTTTTTTTTAATAAATAAATAAATATTTTTAAAAATATATTTAATTCACTTTTAATTAATTTAAAATTTTAAAATTTTCATTTATATTCTAATTTTTAAAAATTAATGTAATTTAAAATTTTCAATTATTTTAATAATATTAAAAAAACAAACATGATATAACATACGTAAACTATTTAAAAACATTCAAAACATTCGTAGTCACAGCACTTTGCACATTAATCTTTGGATCCAATGAACTTATCAGCAATGCTTCACATATCACGCGTTCCCAATAATTATTAAAACTTCTCAACAAAATTCTAAAATCAGACATTCCTATATCACTTTTTCAGCCTCTATTGTGTTCACTAATATTGGTCAAATCCTTCAATCGACAATGCTCTAGAACTCGAGTACAGAGATGACGGGAAGTCTCTCCAATGTATGTGGCATTGGAGATATATCGAAATATATCGTACGAAAGGTTTTTTATTGGCGTTATCTTTTAATTAAATCGTTGCCAAATTTATTTAATTATTTATTTTATGAAAAGTATAAGATTTTATGGAAATTATTTAATAGCGAAGAATTTATGAAGATTTAATGAAATCATGCAAAGTTGGTTCTTAACTAATTCTAGGGAATGATTTCTGTAAATAATAAAATGTTGTTTTTATTAAATTTTAGGTTAATAAATATCTATTCTTTATTAATAATAAGAAAAAATAATAATAATAGTCTACAGTAAGCATTGAAAACGATATTCATTTTATATTATAATAATACTTATTGGATGAGATAATAATAATCTGCTATATTTTGAAAAAACAATACTTATTTTATATGATAATAATAATAATATTTTATGTGATAATAATAGTCTGCAGAGGAAATATTTTGAAAATTATATTCAGTTTATATGATAATAATATTTATTTCATATGATAATAATAATAGTCTACAGTAAGCATGTAGCTATTCGCCCTATAATTTGTTAATAATAATAATCTGCAGTGAGCATGCTGCTATTCACCCTACAATTTGAAACATTTATTATTATACAGGTCTTTATGTTATAAAGTTGCATAATAATGAATGATTCGCGAATGTTGCAATAATTATTCAAAACAAGTGCAAAGTCATGTCTATAACATAAAGTCTTGTATAATAATGAAAGATAATTTTATGAAATATTGTAAAATAATTATATTTTATTTTTTATACAAGTTATTTAATTTATTATTATTTTATCAGGTAAATTTTACCCAAAATATTGCATGATCTCAAAGAATCATGGTGAAATATGTCACCAAAAATGAAACAATACTATTTCCATAGATTTTATTGCATCAGGTTTTTTATTTGCCCTATATGCAAAACATCCCAGCCCATAAAATACAAAGCTTTTTATAACATTCACAAATACCATTTAGATTCATTTAAAATTAATAAAAAGGAGCTGTTTCGTAACAGTAAAAAAATAATGTAAATATTATGAATATTATAAATAATAATAATATACGCCCAACAAAAATAACTAAAAATAAAAGACCTGCTGAACATAGGACATCTAAAATACCAAATAAACTTATAAAAATCGAAGTCATCGAAATCAGTGATGACGAATCAATTAATAATGTAGAGATTATAAATAATACAGATATTATTAATAATGCAGATATTGTAAATAATGCAGATATTATAAATAATACTATTAATCAAGTTGGTGGTTCATTAGAATCTATAATACAAATTAATTTAAACGGCGCAATTAAAACAATTAAATTTGAGACATCAGAGGCGCGACTGATAAAAATAATGTTAACTGAGAGAATCAGTTCTAAATTAATTAATTAGATTGTAAAGATGGGGGGTGGTATTAAGTAGGTAGTTAGGGGCACTCTGGTACATAAAAAAATAGGGGGGGGGTTTATTTACAGATTAATTTCGGATTATCTTGATTACATAATGACGTAATCAACTTAATTAATTTTGTGTGTATTTTTTTTTTGAATTTTATTTTGTTTGTATTTTTTTTTCAAAATTTTTTCTAGTTTTTGCGCGATTTTTTTTTAATTCAAATTTTTGGAACATTTATTTTAAATTCAAATTTTGGCGAATTTTTGAAATAAAATTGAAATATTTTTTTTGAATAAAATTGTTTTTTAATCACACTATAGCCAGGGGGTATTTTTGAAAAAGACTAAAATAAATTGGCTTGAATCGCCTAACGATAAAAAAAGCATAAAATTAAAATTGGCTCAAATCGCCTAAGATAGTCAGAGAGCGTATTTTCATTCACAAATTTTTTTTTAATCACCTATAGTCAGGGGGTAATTTTGAAAAAGACAAAATAAATTGGCTTGAATCGCCTAACGATAAAAAAAAGCATAAAATTAAAATTGGCTCAAATCGCCTAAGATGAACACACTATAGTCAGGGATATTTTTAATTCGTAATAAAAACTAATGCAATATTTGGTCTCAATACTTTCTATAGGTAAATATAGGCATAAAATAAAAATGGCTTGAAACGCCTACTGATAAAAAATTGACATGGGTATTTTATTGGCTTGTTAAAAAAAACACTTGAAATATTTGTTCACACAATTTTCATAGGCAAATTTAGGCTCTAGATAAAAATAATTCAAAATACCTAAAGTAAATTAAGATAAATTAAAGAACATTAGGATACATTAGAGTATATTAAAGTAAATTAAGGTAAATTAAAGTACATAAGAGTATATTAAAGTAAATTTAGATAAATTACAGTAAATTTAAGTACATTAGAATACATTTAAGTATATTAGAGTAAATTAAGGTTCCTCTAGTAAATTAAGATACATTAGAGTACATTAAGGTAAATTAAAGTAAATTAAATGGTCGAAAGTCAATTTAAGTACATTGGGGTACATTTAAGTAAATTATGGTTCATAAAGTAAATTAAGGTACATCAGAGTAATTTAAAGTACGTTAGAATAAATTTAAGTAAATTAAGGTTCTTAAAGTAATTTAAGGTGCCTAGAGTAAAGTATGGTAAGTTAAGTAAGAATTTTTTAAAATTAAATAGAGAGTCAACAGTTAAGTTACATAAGGGTAATTTTTAAAGCAGAAAATTTTAAAAGCAGTTATAGTAGACAAATTACATAAGGTAAGAATTTTTTAAAAGTAAATAGAGGGTCAAAAGGTAAATTACATAAGCTAAGAATTTTTAAAGTTAAAGAGTTGACAATATTG
This sequence comes from Schmidtea mediterranea, assembly GCA_022537955.1. Lineage (NCBI taxonomy): Eukaryota > Metazoa > Platyhelminthes > Tricladida > Dugesiidae > Schmidtea > Schmidtea mediterranea. The sequence goes on from CM039680.1 coordinate 170,275,327, forward strand.
CATGATAAAATTTATTAAATAAAATTTTTAGTATAGTTTTATCGATCAATTTTTTATACATGATTTTTAAAGATGAAATTTTTAGGATAATTTTACAATGAAATTTTTTATACTTATTTTTAAATAATAAAATTTTTAACATAATTTTACAATGAAATTTTTTTATACATGATTTTTAAATATAATTTTTAGTATAATTTTATCGATGAAGTTTTTATATATAATTTTTAAAGATGAAATTTTTAGGATAAATTTACAATGAAATTTTTATACATGTTTTAATTTGAAAAATTTTTTAATGTAATCTTACAATCAAATTTTTAGTATAATTTTTACTATGACTTTTTTATACATGTTGATAACAATCAAATTTTCAAAGAAATTTTTCAAAAACTTTTTTAAAAGAATTTTATCAAATTAAATTTTTGAGTTTCAGTGTTACATAGTATTGCCTAAGGTAGGTAGTAGTCATTCGCAAGAGCAACACATCTCCTCCACTCTGCAGCAACCCATCCTTAATAAAAAAACTAATAATAATAAATAATAATAAATAATAATAAATAATAATAAATAATAATAAATAATAATAAATAATAATAAATAATAATAAATAATAATAAATAATAATAAATAATAATAAATATTAATAAGAATATTAATAATAATAATAATACTTTCAGAAAACATAAAAAGTTAACTTACTTGGTATCAACTTCTGAACACTGATAACCCATACACAGTAAATAATTCATTAATAACTGAACAACAATCACTAGGTACTGTGTACAAATAACTGAGTACTGTACAACTCTCTATATACATACTAGGCATTGAATAATTTACTTATTCATTAAAATGACATATTTAAATAATATTTACTCTTTGAAAACCGATATTCAACCAACTTAACTCACTTAAAAAATAAAATTTTCTCTCAATCATTTCCCCTTAAAATACTTGGTTATTCACACACTCACAATATGTTATCAATAACTAGTTACTGAACAAATCAATATCAAAAACTAATTACTGAACCAACAAATATTAATGATAGGTTACTGAACAACTAATTTTGAAATAAATCACATAAAGGGTTGAACAAAAGAAATACAAGTTGAAATTTTATTAACTTCTTCACTCTTTTATCGATCATTGATGTGTCCAAATTGGTAAATTTTTTGGTTGCTTAGTTACTTTGTTGATGTCAAGTGAAACCATTAATATATTTACTTGATATCAAATTTTGAATACTGATACACTGTGAATAATTCATTAATAACTGAACAACAATCACCAGGTACTGTATACAAATAACTGAGTACTGTACAACTCTCTATATACATACTAGGCATTGAATAATTTACTTATTCATTAAAATGACATATTTAAATAATATTTACTCTTTGAACACCGATATTCAACCAACTTAACTCACTTAAAAAATAAAATTTTCTCTCAATCATTTCCCCTTAAAGTACTTGGTTATTCACACACTCACAATATGTTATCAGTAACTAGTTACCGAACAAAACAATATCAAAAATTGTTTACTGACCAAGAAATCTTTAAATAAAAGCACATAAAAATTTGAACAATCCAAAGAAATACAATTTCAATTACAAATTTTATTAACTTCTCGACTCTTTTATCGATCATTGAGGTCTCCAAATTGTTTGATTGCTTAGTTACCTGATTGACATCAAGAAATTATTAATCATTGAAGCCCAATCAAGTGTTGTATTTTCTCTGAATAAAATTTATTGCTTTACAAGTCTTGTATGTGATTTATTGACATTTTGTAAAACTTAGTTAAAAGACTTTGAAATTTTTCTACTATTTTTGTAATATTTTTAATTGCGTTCAACAATGAACAATTACTTAACGTTATTTTCAAAGATGAATGCCAACCTTTTCATTTAATTTGCACATGCCTTAAATAAATTAATTGCTAACACATCAAAAAACTACTTAAATTTATTTTTATAGATTTTCTAATCTTTTCACCCCCAACTCTTATTGTTTACTGAATGATAAATTAATTAGTAAGTACAAGTAGTGGTTAATCTAATTGCTAGTGAAAAGAAACTTGATTAGAAAAAGATACTTAAATTAATTTCTCAAAACATATATTACTTTCATTGTACTTGGAATAAATTTTCATATATTTATTGAAAATGATTCGACTCTTTAAATTATTAACTCAAAGATGCTAAAGCTTTGAATAAAACTGATAGAAAAAAAAATAATATCTACCACATTACTAAAATCAAATAACTATAATTTCTGATACCATGCTTCAATACATACATAGGTTCTTGTGTACTGATATCACTTACTGAAAACCCAAACTTATAAGAAAAATGTATGTATCTATTAGTCTTTGTAGAAATTATTTTTATTAAATTGTGGTTAGCTGGTGAATAGAATTTGATTTAAGTAGTGGGAAAGATGTAAATTTTAAATAAAACTGTTTAATTTGTAAATAATGTTAATACTTTGAAGAAATATTAGAATAAGACCTTCAGCAAATTGGTAAAAAAATAGTAGTTATTGAGTAATACTTAATAAAATGACTAAAGTTTTATAATTTTTGACAAGTCTTGATATATCTTTAATAAAATTTGTTAGTACTTTGAATAAAATATTTAAAAAAAAGTTTCAACACAGTAGCAAATTGTAAAGAAAATAGTACTTATCAATTAATTAAATTAACTGAGTTGTAAAATAATTTTAAAAATTTGTTAGATTTTTAAAAATTTTAAGATTGTTAGGTAATTGTTCTAGATACTTGTTGAATGAAAATTAATTGTACAATTTCTTTTAATTCGTAGAAATAATCGTAAATATTTAAATTATTCAGAAAATTGTCAATAAAAACCTAAATAATGGGTAACAATAAAGTTTTAAATACTAGTCAATTTTAGTTTTTAATTTAATTGAATTACAAATATTTTAATAAAATCAAATAAATAGTTACATGAATCAAACAATTTCTTAAAACTGAAATCTTATCGATATATCCTAATTAACCTTAAATCAATGAAAAAAGTAACAATTTTCCTAAGTATCTTATAAATTCAACCAACTCTATCCCCTTAAAAATACTATAAATTCGCCTCTCAACCAATCATTTCTCTTCAAATGTTATTTTTCACTCCATTATATCAACTATATTCATAATTTTCATAAAAACCTATCAAGTAGATAATATTTACCCTTTGAACACTAATATTCATTCCAGTGAATTCCTTTAAAAATATTATAAATTCCTCTCTTGACCAATCATTTTCCAAAAAATAACAATATTTCAAGCCATATTCAATATTTTTCATAAAAATCATAACAATACCCATTTCTATAATATTTACCCTTTAAATAACAATATTTAACTAACTCAAACCCCTTAAAAATGACAAGAAACTTGTTCTTAATCGGCTATTTTTCACTAAAATAAATTCCACTCATGACCAATCGTTTCCCATCAAATAACACTTTCCCCTACTCTACCAACTATATTCATTATTTTTATAAAAATCACCTATTAAATAACGGTACTTAACCGACTCAACACCTTAAAAATATCAACAAATCTGCTGTTAATCGATTATTTCCCTTTAAAAGATCATAAATTCTCTTCTTAGCCAATTGTTTTCCCCTAAAATAAAACTTACTCTCAACCAATCATTTCTTTTTAAATGACATTAATCCCAGTTATATTCATTATTTTCATAAAAACACCGATTTATATCGATATTCAACCGAATAAATCTCTTGCAATCATCTTAAAATAAAATTCCTTTCTTGATCAATCAATCAAATCCCCTTATAAATATTATAAATTCGCCTCTCAACCAATCATTTCTCTTTAAATTACAATAATCCCCGCTATATTCATTATTTTCATAAAAATCACCAACATATCGATATTCAACAAAATAAATTTCTTGAAATCCATCTCATGACCAATTATTTCCCCTTAAAAGATCATAAATTCTCTTCTTAAACAATCATTTCTCTTTAAATGACAATATTTTCACTCTTAAAAGATTTACACACATATTGATATCTATCTGAACAAAGCCCCCTAAAAATATTATAAATTCCTCTATATTCTCCATTTATAAAATATTTATTCTTTGAACACAGATATTCAACCAACTCAACTCCTTTAAAAATGACAACAAACTTGTTCTTAACAGATTATTTCCCCTTAAAATATCACAAAATTTCCTCTTAACCAATCATTTCCCTTGAAATCACATTTTCCGCCACTGCACCAACAATACACATATTTTTGGTAATTACCTACAAGATAAAATTTCTTAAGAAATCTATATTTAACCGAATAAGATCCTTAAAAATCAATAATTCGGATCATATTTACTATATGTATTCAACCAATCAAATTCACTTAAAATTATCATAAAAATATGAATTTTACCAAGGAGTTAATAAACTCAATGAAAAAATAGAAAAGTTCACCCATTTAGGCAGTGGATGGAGATTAATCAATATTTTAGAAATAGATTTTATACTTATTAAATTTTTCCCCAATTAGTCGTTTATCAGGTCATCGATATATTCAGACTCCTTCTGCTATTACATCTAAAAAAGCTATTATAAATGTTAAAAATACCGACGATAAATGCTTCCTTTATAGTATTCTGGCAATTCTTTAAAAAGATTTAATTTTAGTAAATCGGACTAGACCTGCAAAATACACCGAGTTTTTAAACGATTTAGTATATGACGAAATTACGGATTGTCCATTGAAATTAATAAATATCCCCAAATTTAAAAAAGAAAAATGCCAGTTTAAATTTAGCAATAAACGTCCTTTCTTATACTCCAACTGTGATAATTGACGAGGTTCTTGATAGTTATGTCTTCCATCACCCTCATTTAAGTATAATTCATCGTTCAAAGGTCACTGACGGAACACCTATTTATTTGCTTTTATTAGAGAAAAGTGAAAGGAACCACTACACTGCGGTGAGTGACCTCAATAAATTAATGAATTGTCATCAGAACCCTGATTTTCCAGTTCAAATTAGATGCAAATAGTGCCCACACTGCATAAATGGTTTCAGGCTGGGTAATGCCTTAATAAATCAGACGGGTACAACACTTTACACATTACCCGATAACAAAAATTGAAAATTTGAAAATTATTCTAAAACCATCACCCCTGCCTATGTAATACCTAATTCAGCAGGCCTTTTACTATTAAATAACTATACAAAAACACAGCAATATTTTGAATTTTATGGACCTGACTGCATTTCTTTATTTCTTAAAAAAGTAGAGGAAATTGCTGTCACAATTGTCCTACCTTATTATGCAGATCCACCTTATTTACACTATTCAACCGACACATTCACTTTTTCCAGGGTCTACTCTACTTTCCCTACTTTTAAAGATTACATAAGGTTAAATCTTCAAAAGTAAATAGCAAGTCGACATTGAGATTATATGAATAAAAAATGTTTAAAGTAATAAAATTTAAATAAAATTTAGGTAAATACTAATAAATTATTAGTAATAATAATAATAATAATTATTATTAGTAATAATAGTAAAGTATTTACTATAGGCACTTTAATTCACTTTAAGTATGTTAATTTATGCATTTTGCTTGTCAATTTAAACCATTTATTTTAATTTAATTAAATTATTGCAAGTGTTTTTTATGAAGAATAGATTTACTTATTTGAACAAAAATATACAAAAACCACATTCAGCCAAACAAATTCAGAAACCATAATTACGAATAGAAAATAGTGAGACAACTTTTAAAAACATTTACATGTGTTTTTAGCGCGAGTTTACTTTTAGACTGTTTTAATGAGTTGAAATTCTAGGGTTTTTAATGAGAGCTTATAAGTCTTGGCTTTTTATCGAGGATTTATTTTTAGGCTTTTTTATCATATAATTTAGACCTATATATTTTTCAAATCAATTAAACTGGTACTTTTTCAGTGCATTAAGACAGAACTGTAGCCTAGATTGGTTTTGTAATTTCCTTATAAAAGATTAATCCTGATTATTTCATATCATCATGGGAGATAAGAATTTCTCAGTTGACACCGGAATCTAGTCATTTTTATCCTAATAGTAATTTTATTATTAAATTAATTACTTAAAAAGTTTATTTTCTTTAGTTTTTTTATGTGGCTGCAGTGTCCGTTTAATTATATATGTAGAAGGGCCCAGCAAATTGTCCAATATCTCTTTTCATTTAATATCCTCTCAGAAAGTTTCTCCAAATTCGTTTCCTCTAAAACAAGAACGATATTCATTTGTTTATTTTAGTCAGCAAATGATTACAAAGTAAAACAAAATTTATAATGAAATAGAAAGCTTTTTATCATAAACAATTTAATCGTTATTGGTTTATTTTCACGAGCTTAAATGACATTTGGTGCCCTTATTATTTTTATTAACATTTTCCTCTCTTATTCTATAACTTATAAACCTTGTCAACAGCTCCAGGTTTACATTTCGACGACTCAAGAAACTTATTGTAATGCTTGGTCAAAATGCTTCGACATTGGCGGGAGACTGGCAAGCGAAAGTGACATCTCGACAGTGATGGATTGCAACATGTTACCGAATGTTCATTTTTATATTGGGCTGAATGACCTCCTATTTGAAAGGTACAAAAACCAGACAGGATGGCTGTTCAGTGATGGATCACAGTTGAACGATACAAGTTATTGGTATAACCAAGAGCCTAATTCGATGCCTAGTGGAGAAGATTGCGTTGTCATAAATACCAAATTCTATGACACCAGTTGCAAAGGTAACTTCAACTATTTTTGCATAGCTAATAGCTACGATGAAATACACGCAAGATTTCTCAAAAGTAACTCGATTCGACCTATTTTTAACAACGATGTCGAAGTCGGATGCTACGATATTGTCTCTGCGAGAAGTGTTCTGGAATGCGGGGCAATGTATGACTATTGTATAGGGATATTTTAATGATTTGTTACTTGTAGATCATTGACCAAGCCCTATTATAGATCATTTTATTTCGATAAGATTCAAAGCGATTGCGTGCTCGTGAAATATGTGGACAGCACTTTGCCTCTCAGCTTTAACACGTCTGACCGCCAGTGGATCGGATTTTATTAAGAAGCCTTTCTTTCCTCGATTTCTTTCCTAGAAAATTCACATTGCACTTCTCTGGTTAAACTTATCCAATTTTTAATTATTTTTATAAACAAACAAAATCCTTTCTGTATTTTATTGAAAGAAATATTTCATATTTTTCATTGTTTTAGTATTTAAATATTATATTCTGAAGAGTGTTTGGATGGTATTTTAAGGTCACATTAAGTATGTCAAGGTCAAATTAATATTAAATTTTAAGATCAAGTTCAATTTAAAGTCTAGATCTTTTATAAAATTATGTGGGTCAAATTCACTAAATGAAAAATGAAAGTCATAAAAATTGACAGAGAAATACAGGAGATTATATGCACGAATTTCTCTCGGTGAAATATGAGCGTACAGAAACAATAAAAGTATATTAAATCAAGAAATGATAAACGGTAATATTTCATTAATAAGACTTTAATCCTTAGATAATGCAAATTTTATAAATGAATCAAAAACTTATGGTAATCAAGTATTTTGTTTTATTTTACCTTATCCTTAACTAATTAAATTTTTTTTATTTATAATTTATTGAACAATAATTATATAATTTGTCTATGATTCAGAATGTCGGATGACTAACATCAAAATGAAATCAATACAGGCTTTGTAATTACTAATCTCAATAGTATACTAGTTACGAGCTTTTGACTCTCACCATTATTATGTTGGAGATGTGAAGATTGGATGAAGAAAATCATTTACTAAAGAAATAGTTTAAGTTGAATTTATATCTATAGTATTAATACACAGCTTACTTTATAGGTAAGTATTTTCAATCAACCCTTTTTCCTTTTTAGACATAACTTTAGATAAATGTGAAAAATATTATTTAAAGCCGTTTTGTAATTTTGTAGGTGAGTATTTTAAATTAACGTTTTTTCTTTGTTTTCAACAGTAACGTAGTCAGGATTTCAGCTTGAAGGGGGAGCAAAATTAAGCAATATTATAGGTTCACACAGATAAATAGAAAATATTATTTTACACAAATAAAATATGTGCCAAATATTTTTATTTTTGGGGTTGGCCAAATTCCCCTAGCTACGTCCCAGGTTTACAATATCCATTGTTGTTTTCACTGGTAATTTCTTTGGAAATTTCTAGATTATTTACCAAGTGGTTAGTGTTGGATGATAATGGTAGTAAAATTAGATATTTTGAACTAAATGATAATTACAGCATAGGCCCAAAAAATACAGGGTCAATATCTATTCCGAGAGGATTTAAATTAATTACTCAACCTCATACTCCCAATCAACTAACAAACCATCAATCCAATTCAATCCTCAACTTTCCAAAGCAATCCAATCTAAAATCCCAATCGATATAACCCTATTGAATCGACAATATTTCTATAATGTGATGACAATATTTTATCTATGACAATATTTTATTTATGTATTAACTCTATTTTTATTTTATTGTAACAAATTGTATTTAGCTCTAGTTTATTGTATTATAACAAATTATATTTATTAGTGTATTTTAGTTAGTAATATTTTACACACTTAATAACACAAAGGGAAAATCACTATTTATATTATTATGGGTAAAATTATTATTATTTAATATCAATATCAGTCTTTAAATGTTTTTTTCAAAAATCCCCAGTTGATCGTGATATTTCGCTTAACGCGATCATGTCCAGAACGTATATGTGTCTTAGTTTGCCGCATTTTAAATTGTTCATTATTAATCATCATCTTAAATATAACCGTAACGAAGCACAGGATTACGGCTAGTTAAATATAAATCTTATTTGAGATTTTAATAAATAAAATTAAACAATTATATCTAAATATAAAACATTAATAAAACATTCTGCATTGATAAATACATGAATTTTTTGGAATTATTATCGAAAACTAGATGAGGTGTAATTAAATAGATGATTCAAAGGTTATACGTGAATTTTATCCATTTTGCATTTTGATTTTTAGCTGATTTATCATTTTATTTGCACGTGCACTCACAGCCGAGGTTTTGTCTATTTCTTTCCTCTGCACGAATAGTCATTTTTATGGAGCGTCTAGGCGACCAATTTGAATAATAGACAAAGAATCCAATTAGTCTGTCTAGTTCTTTGAGTATAAGTTCTAGTGCTGAAATGAATTTTAATGGATTGGTCTAATACTATCATGGCTGATAATGTGTCCTAGAAATGAAATTTCTGATACTTAGTAAAGGCATTTTTCCTTATTGAAATTTAAATAAATTCTCGAATGAAGATTTGTTCACTTTTTCTTTCGCTTTGGACTTTATTGTTACATATTTTTCATCTATGTCAATTTTAAATTTTTTCCACTACTACACAGAAAGAGAGGTTTACGGAGTTTACGGAAATGCTATCAGGACTGCTCAATGTATCGAATTCACAGTTCGTCGAACTCCTGGGTAACTTGGTCCGTAATAAAAACACCGTCTAAGGTTGGTCAAAGAAAATTTATTTTCTTGCTTACTTGCATGTATTTTGTTAAACACATTTTTTACCAGTAATGGAGCCTTCGATTTTAGATAATTAGATTATTATCTAGATTATTATTTTTTAGATTATTATTAAATACAATATTCTCCTTTGTTTTATCAAAGAATCTATTAATTTCAATTTTAGAAACGAATAAACAGTTTTGTCATTATATTGAAGTTCGCAAATTTTTGAAGGAGTTCCTGTTGCCACCCGCCTGACAAAGACAAAAGATCAAGATAAAATCTATTAGAAAGTAAAAGAAAACAATAGCCAATATTTTTGTCGAATTCATTTAACATTTAATTTGTAAAGATAATTATTATTTTCTACTAATTGCATTCATTTTCTCCACCATTTCAATAATGAGGCTCAGTTAAACCTTTTCAACTAATTTTACTGCCGGACGACTTTTTCCCAATTTTATCAAGTTGAAAATGCGATAATTATAAGTTTTATTTCTTGATTAATATTTTTATAAAATGTTAAAATCTCCTAAAATTTGTTTGAATCAATAATATTTTCAATTCTAAAAATTTTCAATGATAAAAATCGGGGAGTTCATCGTTTCCATAATAAATTGTTTCGTTCGCTAATCTAAATTAAGTGCGTAACGAGTAGTTAGAAGGGACTCCAATTGATCAAAACTCCTCTAGCTCACATACCTCTCCGCCCGCACCGGCAAATTTTTTATTAAAATAAATAAAATTACAAAAACTTTTAGATGTCAAATTTCAAGGTCATCTCAACAAAGATAATGGATCATGGTATGAGTCATCAAGGTCATTGAAACAAAGACCATGACTTACTCAATCTCAAAGTATGACTCATAATTGTCATTTTTCAAAATCAGGACTCCATTGGATCAATATATAATTTTTTTAAGTGCATCTTCAAAGTTATTTAAAAGTACACGTTGTAGCACAGTTAAAAGTGCAAGGTCAAATTTTTATTTCTCGAAATCGGGACTCTACTAGTTCACATAGTATAAAAGTACATTTAAAATGTTCACGGTAAAATTTTTAAAAGGTCATTTAAAAGTACAGGTTGTCACGCAGTTAAAGGTACATTTTCATTTCTCAAAACATGACTCCGCTGGCTTACTATATAAAAAAAATTTCTTAAAGTACATTTTATTTCTCAAAATCGGGACTCAGCTGGTACATATTCAAGGTTAAATTTTCTCAAGATTAAAGTTCAGGGCTGTGAGGATATTTAAGCATAATTATCAACGGACATAAAATTAAGTTTTAAAATGATTAAAATTAAAAATAAGATTTAAATTAACTTTTGATAAATTAGATTAAAATATTTTAAATATCTGATTATAAATTATTATATTAATTTTTAAATATTAATTATTTAAATATAACATAAAATAAAATTTAAATAAATTAATTACCAAATTAAAAAAATTTAAATAATAATAATTATTAAATAAGATATAATTTTGATTTGAATAAATTTTAAACTTTGAATGAATACAAATTTTAAATTAAATGAAGATGTTTTCACAGCATCTAACAAGGATCATTTAAAGATTTTTTTTCTAGGGAAGATTTTTTCATTTCTTAAAATCGGGATTCCTCTGGCTCATAAAATATTAAAGTACCTTAAATATGTTCAAGGTCAAATTTTTTCATAGTTATTTAAAATTACAGATTGTAGCACAGTTAAAAGTACATTTAAAATTTTAAATATATATTTTCATTTCTCAAAAACATGACACCTTGGATCACTATATAAAAAAAAATTTTAAAGTACATTTTATTTCTTAAAATCGGGACTCCACTGACTCAACATATAAAAAATTTAAAGTACATTTTCAAGGTCAAATTTTCTCATGTCAAAGTTCAAGGTCATTAAAAATTTTTTTCATTTATTAAAATCGTGGTTCCGCTAGCTCACATAGTATAAAAGTACATTTAAAATGTTCAAGGTCAAATTTTTTCAAGGTCATTTAAAATTATAGGTTGTAGCACAGTTTAAAGTACATTTAAAATTTTAAAACTACATTTTCATTTCTCATAAACATGACTCTACTGGCTCACTATTCAAAAATATATATTTTTTAAAGTATATTTAATTTCTCAAAATCATTGCTTCGCTTGCTCTCATAATATAAAAGTATTAAAATTTTCAAGGTCATTTAAAAGTAGAGGTTGTAGCACAGGTTTATTCCCTCTATAAAGTTTTTTAAAAGTGCAAATCATATCAGTTAAAAATACAAAAAAGTTTTCAAGGTCATATTTTTTCATTTCTTAAAATCGGGACTCCGCTAGGTCACAAGACATAAAAGTACATAAAAAATGTTCAAGGTCATATAAAAGTAGAGGTTGTAGCGAATCATGTGTATATTAGTTAATACATAGCCATTTATTAAGTTATTGTTAATTTTACTAATATTAATTAGATATTTGAGTATTTGTTACCAAATTGGGAGTCATACAGGCTTATTTAATTTCTATAAATATGCTTAGAAATAATGTTTATTTGTATATATTTATATATATTTAATGGATATTTTGGTAAGAAAACATCAATATTAGAAAATTATCAATATCTATGTACTACTGGCTATGTAAAGTATGTGACAGTCTCAATTGTTTTCTTTTTTGCAAATATTTTCGCGAGAAAACTTTTAAAAATCTATTTAAACCGGTTTCTTAGACGAAACTTATAACGCAAAGAAAATTTCTAGTTAAACTGTTATATTATTGTTTTTAAACCGACTTTGTCCAATCTGATTAGTGTATTTCCGTTGCTCCTGAATTGCAATGTCTTTGTTTTGGAATTGAACATAATATCGTTTTACTCATTTTTAGCATGCTTTTATATTAATTATTAATATCATTATGGTTTTTATTATTATAACTGTAATTAAACACTCTTTGTGTGACTTTCATCCAAATATTTATATATTTTTTTATATTGCTTTCGAATTCGTTTTCGAATTGTTTGGATTCAACAAATCACTGATGAAATTATTGACCTGGATAATATTTTTAAATGATATTGATCTTACGGAATTTAATATACTCAGTGTTTTCTGGTCATGTATGGATTTTAGGTTTGGAGAATATATTATAACTTTATTCAATCTTTCATGGATAATGTGGATGAAATAGAAATAGAAATCATCGAAAAACTGTCCGATGCAAGAAAAGAGTTTTTGACATGTTCAATTTGCCAAATTAACAAAGTACCTCTCTTATATTTACCTCTCTGGACATATAATTATATGTTCTTGTTTCAAAACTACTACTCATAAATGTGAAATTTGTGATGTAAATATTGAAGAATATCATTTTGTATATATCTAATGTGGTAAAAATATATTTTTCTGTTTTATCAATTGAATTTGTTAGAAGTTACGACAGTTATTTTATAAATAAAGTTCGACTTCCAATAATTTTTAAAAAAAGTTTCGATGGTATGTCTAACTTAAGATAATTCTTAAAATAGTATATTTAAATGAATTACCCCAAATATACCCATATTTTCATAACAAACATATTAATACTGTTAAATTGTATCAAATAGATTAGATTTTATAGTGATAAATACCTCACATTGATTAAAATTGATAACTCAATGTATGATTATCGTGTTTTTATATGTGATTTAAATACTCATCTGCGACCCAAATGCAATAATAGTAGAGGGATATGAGGATTATGCCCCGTGGATATTTGGCTTGAAAAAATCCCCGTGGATATTTGGATTGAAAAAATCCCGAGATCCTTCCCCTAAAAAAATTTTTTTTTATGAGAGGTGTGTTAAATTTTTTTTTAATTATTTGTTTTAATGAATGAAATTTTTTTTTAAAATAATTTTTTGTTTAAATGTTTAAATTTAAAAATTTTAAAAATTTTTTAATTCATAATAAAAAAGATTAAGTATTTTTTATCGATTTAAAAGCCTAAAAATTGGCTTAAATCGCCTATGATTGGTAGTATTTTTTAATAAAATTGGTTCAAACTTGATTAAAGAACATAAAAATATCGAATAAAAAGCCTAAGTAATTTTTCATACTTAAAATCCCATAAAAATAAAATTGGCTCAAATCGCTTGTCGACTACAAATCATGAATATTTTATTTTTTATTTACTTTAATTATGTGTTTAAGTAAATAATATTTATTTATATTTTAATTATATTTTAATTTAATTGTTTTTTTAAGTAAATAATATTATTTTATTTATATTTTAATTATATTAATTTTAAATTTAATTATTTGTTTAAGTCAATAATATTATTTATTTATATTTTAATTATTATTAAATTTAATTGTTTGTTTTAATGAAGTGAATTAAATAATTAATTTTTATTTTCATTTAATTATTTATTTAATATTATTATTTTTATTTAATTAATTATTTATTTTATATTATTATTATTATTATTTTATTATTAACAATTTTTTTAAAATTTAATTATAAGTTTAATAATAATTTTTCATTGTAAAAAATAACTTTTAATCCATACAAATATTTTTATTGACAATAAAGATTAAAAAAGATTAATTTTTATTTCAAATCAAAAATATCCGAGTAATATGTTTTACGCATTTCGGGCAACAATATATGGATTGTTTGGTCACGTTTGAAATCGTGGCAACATGGACATCCATTTGAACATGTTACTCTCATACTATCTTTACAAACAATGCAATTTGCAACACATCGGTCACAAGATCCCTGAACGTTGTCATAGTGAATCTCGAGAAGTTCTTCAATGTTAATCCCTGTGAAATGGTAAATTTTTGTTGCGAGAAACTCTGGTGCGCAATAATCCAACGTATTTTTAATTCTTGGATAAAGTTCCTGGATTTTCTTTAAAATTACTTCAAAGAGATAAACTAAATAATAAAATAAAATATATATTTAAATATACATGATTTACCTTTTGACATTTTTTAATACTTAATAAATAAACAAATTCAAATAAAATATTTATTAATTTATTAACATAGTTATTTCTGATTTAATATTTTCCACATAATCATTATAATCCAAGGATTTTATTCTGAGTATTACTACTTTCCCACTTGAAAATATATTGACACATGATGGATTATATTTTTGAAGACGTAATGCTGGAAATATTTCCGGTTCAAATATACAATTCACCTTTCTTTGTAATTCATATAGATTTATAAATTTTCCAATATCTATTGTTACAGTGATTGATTGAATTTGTAAATCATATATATTATTTTTCAAATCCCCATTTTTTAGAGGTTGCTTACATTCCATTACCCGACATTTCCCCGATCTGAAAAATATTATCGGATACTTATCTGATCGATCTAACTTGTTGTGGTTTTCCAAATGGGAATTTCATATCAGGTATTGAATATCTTCCTTTATAATTTATGTTACTCAACATTTTCAAATAATTTCAATACAAGTAATTCTAAAAATTAAAACAAATATAAACAATTAAATAAATAATTAAATATAAAATGGAATTACGAAATAATGCTGTATATCAAGTAGTTGGACCAAGTGGTTGTGGAAAGACTTTATTTGTATGCAATTTATTACAATCGAACTTTTTCAAATTAAAATTCAACAAAATATATTGGCATAGAGGAGCTGACGAAGAACATGGACTTACTCAAAATCAATTCTGTAAATTGAAAATGACAATAATTAAAGGATTTGATAAAAATTGGTCATCTAGAGAACATCAAGGCGATGTTATTATTATCGATGATCTATACCAGGAAGCTAATAAAGAAAAGGATTTTAATAATTTATTTACAAAAATTGCTCGACATATTGGAGTTACTGTTATTTTCATTACTCAAAACTCGTTTCATCAAGGGGGCAGTCATAGAACTCGTAATTTAAATGTCCAATACTTGGTTATTTTCAAAAACCCTAGAGATGCAACCATTATAGATTTTCTTGCTAGACAAGCTTATCCCAATGATAGAAAATTTTTAATTGATTCGTTTCAAGATGCAACAAAGATTCCCCACGGATATTTGTTCTTTGACTTTACACAATAATGTCCTGATGAATTACGTATTAGAACTGACATTTTCAATGAGAAAGGTGTTACGATTTATAAACAAAATTGAAATCTGAAAATAATTACTTGAGATGACGTTTAAAAAAGTTATTGTTCAACGTGAAAAATCCACAAAGAAAAAAGTTACAAAGAATAGGGTTACTAAACGTAAAATAATAAAAACGAGTAAGAAGATTGTTAAAGATAAAAAGTGAATTAAAATATATACAAAAAAACTAGATGAAAAAAATATTTAATATGAAAGTTGAACGTAGTCTACCATACTTTAATGCCTTGATGAAGGCTCCTAATAATAAAAGAATGAATATTTTACAGAATTTCCCTTCGTTTGTTATAGATGATATAGTTGGATATCACAACAATCTGATTCTATCATTAAAAAGCCTAAATATAAAGTGGGTTATCACGTTAGAATAAGTAAAATCAGTGCTTCTCCATTCATCAAGAATTTCGACAACAATTGAAGCGATGAAGTATTTCAAATCTCAGAAATTGATATGAATAAGAATCCAGTAATGTACTTTATCAAAGATGATGAAAACAATCAAGTTAGTGGAAAGGTTTACGAACAGGAACTCCAAGTTATTGTATTCAGAATTCAAAAGATATTAAAAACCAAGAATGTTGGTAAATATAAACAATACTATGTTAAATGGCATGGATATGAAACTCCAACTTGGATATCTGAAAATCAATTAATTAAATAAATATTATGAAAGAAAACCAGTTTTATATGATTTTACCTAGTAATAGTTGTCCTCTTATTTTTCCTAATAATGAAGCCAGTAATTTTAATGTCGAATTTCAAAATCCTATTTACTTGGATGGTGAGTGGGAAGTTGCTTTGATTGATTTTACTTTTGTGTATAAAACATTTCTGTTTTATAATAATTCTTACCTAAGTTATGAAACGATGAAGAGTGTACTGAAATAAAATATTTGAAAATAAATAATCAAAATGAAACCTATGAATTAATAAATTCTAAACATACCCCTGATGTCGATGTTTTTATTGAAAAATATGAGAACTTGGTTATTGTCTGTCCACATGTTCCATTTAAAGTAACATTCCCTGACATTCAACATGCGTTTAGTTTTGGATTAAAATCTATATCCGTCAATAATGAAGATGATCATTGTCGATTAAAATTACCAAAATTTACAGATGATGGTGTTATGGAACAATTCGGGATAATTATAAGTTATGAAGAAAAAACAATATTTGAAAAATATTTTGAAGATAATTTACTCATAAACACATTATCTGAATTACAAGGACATTTAATGTCATTTATTCCGTCTCCGTTTAAAGAACTAAAAATTGAAAACAATGAATTGGTTAAAATAAAACTTGCAGATAACATTTCAATAATATATTTTGACCACAATTTAATCAAAACCTTAGGATTAAATAAACAAACTTTTAGTGATAAAGACATTGTTGGTAATAAAGTTCCAAGATTATTACATCATCATCAACAAATGTTCATTTATTCAAATATTATTGAACCAATAACTGTTGGAGATGTTAGAGTTCCTCTATTAAAATCTATTTGGGTTAAAAACTATGAACAAGGGGAAATTGTACAATTAGAAATGAAGAATCCAATGTATTTACCAATTTCAACTTCAACAATAAACAACATTGAAATTAATATTCGCGATGATAGTGGAAAATTAATTAAATTTAGTAAAGATACCCAAACACATTTATCAATACATTTTAGAAAAATAAATGAATAAAGAATTTTACATAAATCTACCGAGTAATAGTTGTCTTCTTACTCATCCAAATAATAAAGCTGATAAATTTAATGTTGAATTTCAAAATCCAATTTACTTGGAAGGTGAATGGCAAGTTGCTCTGACCAATTTCACTTTTCTATACAATAATTTTCCATTTTATAACAACTCAAATATTAAATATAGTAAGAGTACATTACATACAAGTTATGAATATTTTTACTATAACGATGCAAAGAATGAATATACAATTAGTCACAACTCTATATTTTATCTAGTTTACATTGATGGAAATACTTTAAATATTAATTGTAAATATTTTCCATTTAAAATTTCATTTGATAGTATTGCAGAAGCTCAAAAATTAGGATTTAATAAAAAAGAAATAAATTTTATTGAAAACTTGAATCAAATTAAAATTCCTTCAAATAATCGTAAAATAAAGTTTGACACAATTCGATTAACTATAAATTATTTTTACGATGTCGAGTATAGGGATAAATTTGAAGAAAATTTAATCATTACTAATTTATCACAAATAAATGATCAATTAATGACTTTTTATCCGCATCCATTTAAATCTTGCGAAATTGAACAAGGAAGATTAGTCAAAATTGAATTGGAAGATGATGTCAGTAAAGTTAAATTTAGTAAATTTTTGGCTCAAAGTTTGGGATTAAGTGAAGAATCATATTCAGAAAAAGTTATTGTTGGATTACGTTTACCAGAAATTTTGCAAAGTAATCAACAAATGATGATCTATACAAATATCATTGAACCTATTCTTGTTGGTGATGTTTTGATACCTCTATTGAAATGTGTATGGGTTGAAAAACATAAAAAGGATGATCTAGTTCAAATTATAGAGAAAAACGCAATGTATTTGTCTGTATCATCAACATATATAAACAATATAGAAATCAATATTCGTGACGATAGTGGAAAATATATATTTGGTAAAGAAGATAAAACTTTTCTTACATTACATTTTCGTAAAATAAATGAGGAATCCTGACATTGTAAATTTTTATAGTAGTCAATCTGGTGGAGAATTACCATATTTTATAGGTAAACAATATGGAACCGGTTGGTTGAAAACAATAGGTAGATTTGCATTACCTATTCTAAGACGTTGTTGGGCTCAGAGCCAAAAGTAAAACAAAAATTACATAACCAATTTAAACAAAAAAGGTGAAAATTGTATAAGTTAAAACAAAATAATTAATGTCGTTTGGAAATTGTCAATATGGCTGCTGTAACATAAGCACTCACCGCAAGAAGAGACCAAAAATAAAATAAAACATATTAATTAAAACAAATTAAAAATATAACAAAAATTAAATAAAACAAATAATTAATTAAAATTCGGAAAATGCCTACAGATGCAAAAAGAAACATACGAAAAATAAAATAAACTGCCAAAACCTTGCAAAATAAGGTTTAGAAAAAACACAGGCAGAAGAGGCAACCAGAAAACAAAATATTGGGGTTAAAAAATAATATTATGGAAAAATAATAATAAAAATAAAATTCAACATTGTAATATTAATATATCAAAAAATAAGGAAAAATATATAAAAAATTATAAAAATAATTTGAAATTAATAAAATAATTTAAAAACCCTAAAAATCGCGAAAAATCGCCCATTGGTCGCACACAGGCACAAAAACACTATATATACGGCAGTCATTTTCATAATTTTCAGACATTTTTTCAGTCAGGTGACTACTAGAAAAATTTTTAGACATTTTTAGACTAGCAGTGAATCATTCTTAGACCAAATTCTGTATGCAAATTTATGCCAATTTTTCAAATCTGGTTTCATGACTGTAGATTGTAAGTACTGTTATTTTTTGTATAAATATATATTTCGAAGTCTTGTTACTTTGATTTTATTCTGGATGGTCGTGGAATCTTTTGATGCCACTGACAAATCCCCCTAAAATCTTATTTATAATAAGTATTTCAATAGACGGTTCATGGGACGGATCTCGTGCCGGCTAGTGGGTGAAAACCCTTAGTTGAGCTCGTGGGTCATGCCTCGTGAACCCCTTGGCAGTCCGCAGTCGGGTCTGGCAATATGCACAGGACCGCTACGCAGGGCGCCGTTGTATAACTCGAGGCGGCTGCTGAAAAGTGGCCGGAGCGAGTCGAAATAAAATTCGGGAAGTGCGACTTTAGTTAAGGGGAATAAAGTTTTGTAGGGAAAATTTAAAATATCGTCAGGAAATTAATTGGAAAATCAAGTAAGAAAGGATAGGATAGTATAGGAAGGTAAATTTGAAAATATTGTTCCAATAGTTGAATGATATAACCTGACAGAAGAGAATAGCGTTTATTGAAGTGATCGCAGAGGGTTATAATTACTTAAAATCATGGGAAACGTACCGGGAATTAAGGAATTGTTGATCAAAATTTTAATATAGGGAAAGATAAATGTAAATTAGGAAAAATATAGTCGATTCCGTGATTAAACAAATGAAATAGGAAATTTACCAAAAAATAAGGGAGGAACGCTGCCAAAATTTTTGAAGGATATTTTTATAAATAATGGGTAAAGATAATGAATAAGTATGGAGATTGTAGGAATAGACGAGTAAGGACCAGGATATAGAAAAAGAAAGACGTAAGACCTTCCATCGGCAGTCCAGAACCCGAAAGTGAAAATATCGTGAGGAGTAGTTCTAGAAATGGAGCTCACCTGCTCATGAATTTTCAACCTCTATGTACAGTACCAACATGGCAATCACCATGGGTACATAGGAGGGATAGAATAATAATCTTGCTGGCGTTTAGGGGGTAGATACACAAAAACCCTAGAAAAAATAAATAAAAACCAACCCCATTCGCCAACATGATTTTTGGGGGCTCAGCCGGGATGAAACTAATGTCAATTGGAAAGTCAAAAATAAGTGAAACTTAAAATTACAGAGAGTTTTAGCAATGAACCCGCAGCCAATAGAATGGCAAAATACCAAAAGTTAAATCATTAGAATAAATATGTCGGGACGACATTTTAAAAATCGATAGGGGACGACCGAACAAAACGCTACAATAATATTATTACAGGCAACTCTTAAAAAATTGAATAATAATGTTAATAAAAGTAACAAAGTGGTAAAAGTATCGATAATTAAAAATTGGAATAATAATAACAATAATAATAATAATAATAATAATAATAATAATAATAATAATAATAATAATAATAATGATAATAATAATAATAATTATAATTATAATAGTAATGATGGTAATAATAGTGATAATAATAATAATAATAATAATAATAATAATAATAATAATAATAATAATAATAATAATAATAATAATAATAATAATAATAATAATAATAATAATAATAATAATAATAATAATAATAATAATAATAATAATAATAATAATAATTATAATAATAATGATGGTAATAATAGTGATAATAATCATAATGATAGAGATAGTAATAATGGTAATAATAACTGTACTAAAAATTATTTTGAGTTTTGGTTGTATGATAAAATTATTACATTGTACACAAATATTTATAAAGTATAAAAGCATGGATAGGTAAACTGAATGATTGATGAAAATTAGGAATGTGAGGTAGAAGCATGGTATGATCAATGTATATAAAATAGAATGATTGAACGGTATGGAGTTTGATGAAGTAAAAATATGGAGTGAGAATGTGGAATGATTGGGTCTAAACAAAAATTAAAATAACAGACAAAATATATAAAAAGACAACTATAACAATAAGTATTAAACTGACTTGAAAATAATAGCAATAAAAACGACAAATAGAGGAAAATAGTTATTAGCAGTAAACTGATGACGGAATAGAAAGACCGCGAAAAATATCACAGAAAAATGAATTTCAACAACAGTAAAAAATAGAAATATCAAAATGAAATGAAAGAGAATGAATAGAGTCAATGAAAAATACAAAATGAATAAATATTGAAACAATGAATAATATCATCGATGAATAAATGGCGATAATAGAAAACAGAAAATCGAAAATAAAAAGGGTAAAACCACTAATTATACCAAAGAAAAAAATACAGAGATAACGAATAACAGTTGAATGAGAAAATTAACGTCCTTTAAGACATACAATTGTAAACTACAACCCAAAAACAGCAATTAATCGCATTATGAAAGACTCATATAGGAGTAAAAAGGAATAAAACATCAATGAAGGACAAATAAAAATTGGAGCGAATAAAATCAAACACAGTAAAGAGAAAGAATTGAAGAGCGCAAAACAGTTGAATGAATGCAGAAACAATGTCAATAAATTGAAAGTTACGCGGAACTAGCAAATGGAAGATCAAAGCCATAGAAACAATTAGAAACATCATGGATAAATTGAACGTGGGAATAACTGAAAATAGTCAAAAAATAAAATCTAAACAACGGATAATACCTGATACACCCAATAAGGATGATAATAGTCGGTATTCAAACTGATATTGTTAAAATATATAACGAACAATATAAAAATCAAAAGTGAATTACAATTGTGAGTGTACAAAGTGGAGTGATAAAGTGAAATACGAGACAATAAAGGTGTCAATGAGGGAATATAAAGATTATAAAAACGAAAACAACAAAATGAAGGGTAATGGCAGTGAATTGCGACAAAAAATCGAAAGTCGAAGTGTTTAAACAATAAACACAAATAACATTGAATAATTGAGGAACGAGAACAGTGAATAACATAACAAATGAATATAGAAAATAAAGAATGGCAACACATTTATATAATGAGATTGAATCAGAAGGAACTGGAATATCGCGAAACGAAAATAAAAAGAGAATGAATAAAAATCATTGAATAATATACAAAATAATAAATAGCATGAAAGTAAATATGATAACAACTAATAGTGGCAAATGTAAAAAGAAAACTGATGCTTGAAAATAGCGAAAAGCACCAACATTGACTTTGAAAGTACTCGGCAAAATTTGAATAACAGTAGGGTAAATTAACATTCAGTGACAGTAGAGAACAACAAAATTACAAAATAAAATAGATATATATCAAGGAGGGAGCATTTTAAATGAAACTAATAAGATAATGAGTAACACCAAAAGGGTAAGAACGTGTCGAAAGAGGGTTGACCAATGCAGAGGCTAAAAAGCAATACCAGTAATAGACTAACAATTAATAAATTAATAAGTAAATTAATTAATTAATATCGAAAAGGGTGAAATAAGAATACTAACCATAATTAATAGCAAGTTGAGAAATTGAACGGGGAATAACATATTTGAATGTTATAATAACGGATAATTAATAATATCAAAAAAAAATCATAAATTAAAATCGGAAAATATTGAAAAGAGGAGTTATGTGAAAATACCATCAGTGAGAACGTAGACCAAATATCAAGGGTACAGAGAAATAGTAAATAACGCCGACCTAAATATGCAATATCGCGCGACAGAACAATAAGTCAAACAAATAATAGGCGCGGTTAAAGAGACAATGAAAAAAATGTGCTGAGACAATGAAAACTTGTGTACTTTGCAAAAATAACATTGACGAAAAGTAGTCGAGTATTATGATTAAATGAAGTTGAATTAATAAAAGTCTAGCAGTTGGCCCTTCCTGCGCCTATATCTCTATATATAAAATATGAATATTTATATGTAAAAATAGAAAAGTGACGAATGGAGAAAGTTAAAAAATGAAAGTTTCCCGATCATCCAGAATAAAGTTCAAAAATGGGTAAAATACTTTAGAGCTACCCTCGGGGTAGTCCGTCTGAAGCCAAATCGGGAGGGGATAACCGATCACCCAGAGGAGAAGTATAGGACGACCTTCCGGAGAGGTTTGCCAAGTTGAGAAGCTACTGTGGTAAGGCTGATCACCTTACCGTTGCAGTAGTGGACCAATGAAGCAGTTTTTGTATTTCAAATTTGGGGGGTAGGTGAAGAATTCTCGAAGAGGCAGAATGAGAAGCACGCGTGTAAGAAATAAACAAAGGAGTAAATAGAGGAAAAGAAAAGTAATAATAAAAAGAAAATAATTAACGAGCTCAAATAAGGAATAAATAAAAATCCGAAAATGAAAGCGATCGCGAAACCGGTAGAAAATGTAGTAATAAAACGATGATCATCGATCGGAATTAAGGAAACGAAGCTAAATTGTAACAATAGCCAAATTGAGTTTAAGGGGCATGTATTAACGAAACATGAACCCAATTCGGATTAATGAGATGTGTATCAACGGAACACAATCTCAACTCGGAGACAGGTATTAACGGAACCTGATCTCATATAAGGGACATGTATTAACGGAACATGAACCCCATGAGATGTGTATTAACGGAACACAGTCTCAACTCGGAGACAGGTATTAACGGAACCTGATCTCATATAAGGGACATGTATTAACGGAACATGAACCCCATGAGATGTGTATTAACGGAACACAGTCTCAACTCGGAGACAGGTATTAACGGAACCTGATCTCGAATTAAATGTAAGAGATACGGTATTACTGGAACCTATCTCACATTGTCGGATATAAGGGACAGGTATTAACGGAACCTGATCTCATTTGTTAAGTATAAAAGACATGTACTAACGAGACATGATCTCAATCGGAAATTAAGGAGAACACAGTCTCAACTCGGATTAAAAGGGATGTGCATTAACGGAGCATAATCTCAACTGGAATTAGAAAAGACATGTGACAAAGAGACATGGTCCAACACTATAGTAAAAAATGTAAATTGTGAATGAGGAAAAAGAAATAACGAGAAACCAGTCAAGGAAACAGAATGAATCAATAAAATAAATGATGATAAAATATCCGTGCACGGAGAAGGGAATATATTGTATAAAAGCGATAGCAGTTAACGACATTAAAAACAAAAGATTAAGAAAACGGAAAACAATGTAACCGATGGTAACGATTGATGAGAAATAACGAAAATAGGGAAAGTGGATTAAAAAAACGAAAGGATAAAACAAAAAGACGAAACTAAAAACCAGATTTGGTTAAAACAAAGTGAGATAGATAAAACGATGAAAGATAAATGAGAAAGGGAGAAAATAAGAATTATTGAAGGATAAATAAAAGGGGAATGCGAAGCGCAAAATGAATGAAAATAAAATACGGTGGGTAATAGAACTTGGGAAACGGCATGGTCAAACGAATTGTTAAAAATAAATACTTATTACGACTATATAGATAATTGTTACTACCCCACATAGATAATTAAAAATCGACGCAAAACAAAATCAAAGAGATAAAGAATACTGATGGGAATTATAATGAAAAATGTGACGAAGCCTGGGGAATACGAATTATCATAAGTACGAGTAATATAACCGAGATAATTCTGAGAAACCGACAATATGGGAATCCTGAGGAACAAGTATATCGATAAAAAGACAAATGAGTAAAGAAAATCTAGATAAAATAAAAGATGGTTAAACGCAATTATAAAATAAAAACCGTTGGTTGGAATTAAAATTAATAACGCAAGAAAACGAACAGTAAAATGCTATGCTATGTAATCATTGTACGATTCATAGATGTTTAATAAACAGTGGAGAGGTGATATTTTTCTATTCAGGTAAATCAATCAAACAAGACAACAATTCAGTATCGATAGAACCAAGTCAATAATCCAATATCGACAGTAAACAAGTCAATAATCCAGTATCGATAGTAACAAAGAGATTAACCCCGTATTCACAACAACCAAGCCAACAATCCAGCATCGATAACAAGCAAGTCAATAATCCGGTAACAACAATAACCAAGCCAATCAAGAAATAAAGCAGCAAGACGAGATTCGTAAACAACGATGAATAGCGAGAATTCTGAGAAATATTGTGATGACTACCAAAGATCATGCCACAGATCTAATAAATATCATGGGCAAATAGAATGTTGGAATTGTGGAAAAGTAGGACATACCGCAACAAGATGTAGAATACCCAAAATAAGTTTCCAATGTTGGCAAGAGAATCACCTCCCAGCTGCATATCGAACAAGAAGAAATCATGGCCAAAATAACAACACTAAAACGCCAGAAAGCAATTTAACCGAGATGCAAAATGAGAAAGACATGCCTGCAAGAATGTGTAGCTATTTGGCCGATAACCAACCACACACGAAAATCAATCAACAATCAGAAATAAATGTACTACAAGGTATATCAAGGAAACAACAGATAAAACGTGATCCAATAAAACATCACCAAGACTGGAACACGTTGAAGATTACCGAAGCATTAGAAACTGAAAAACGGTATAGCGAGATAGGAACATTTCAAGAACGTATAGAAGAGGAAAGCTGGAAAAGAAAGAAAGAGGAATTGTTGAAAGCTGACATAATAAAATTAACGACCAATGATAGCCAAGTAAAAAAGATTAACGAAATGTGGGAAAAACGAATAAATGAGGTACAAAGAATCAATATGATGCGAGCAATTACAAAAAAGGAACCAAGTTTACAAAGAATTCCACAAATAAGGATTAAAAGCGAAATAATCGAAAGAATGGAAAACGTGAATTTGAATAATGAAGATCACAATGAACCGACAATTGGAAGTGATGTAAATAGAAATATCGAAACAAGAAATCAATTCGGAAATACAATGTTTCAAAAGAACTGTAAATCACTAATAAACGGGGAAAATGAAAAGAAAGCGAACACCAATGAAGATTATGCAAAACGAATAAACGAAACTACTGAAATCAGAAGAATAAACCAAACTAGGAAAGACAGAAGGAGTGAAGGAAAATCCAAACAAGAATATAAAACTTATGATAACGCTATCAGATACTGTAATAAATGCCGACAACAAGGTCACAATGAAAGCGAATGTTATAGAAAGAAGATAAGTCCGACTTATGAAAGAAATCGATACACGAAAAATCAACACTATCGCGCAAAGTTATATTATATTGAAGAAGCAGTTTTAACCGGAAATAGAGTGTTAAAAACTTATAAAATTTTGATAAAAAAAATCAATGTCGAGGACGACATTTTTGCGAAGACCGAGGAAGATACCCCTAACGATGAAGACAATGACAATCAACAATAAAACAACGACAAAAAGGAAACAACGAAAAGAAAGGAATCGGCAAGGAAAAGAAAGCTAACGGATGTAACAACAATAAAAACAATAGAAACAACAAAAACGAAAGCAAAAAGACGAAATACGGAAAACGCACTGTATGCCCACCGTAAATAGAAATAAATTTGAAAAATAATATTACGACGTTACCAATGATACCAACAACTTGGAGATTAACCTTAGCTCCACAGCGAGTAACAATCAATAAGAGAGAAAGAGAAAGTATACGAATAAATATAGCAAATGAATATAACAAATATCAACGGTCAGACAATAAATCAAATATGCATTGCAAGAATTAAACGAGATGAATAACCTATCGTAATAGGGAAGCCACTATGTATGAGAGAAATGTCATCAGAAAAAAAAGTATTACAATATCACTTCTTTGAACTCAAAAAGGATCATCAAAATAAAACAAATAACCTAACTTCAAAAACAAAATATTACGTATGTGACAAACAGGATGATGATAAAAATGCAATAACAAGATAACCAATCGTAGAAAACAACGAAACAACTGAATATATCTATATATATATGTGTGTGTGTGTTATATGGGTATATATGTGTATATGCGTATGTATATATAAAAGTGTGTGTATATATATCACAAACTTGAAAAAAAAATCAGCAACAAAAAGGGAAACAGACGAATCAACAAAAAAGGAAACGATCAAACAAGAAAATGAACTGAGAAACCAAAAGCGGTGTAGTGAGGTGGTTCAGAAAGTCAGAACCTCAGCTAAATTATAACGAATATAGATAAAGGGAATATGAGTGTATATAATGTATAAAATATATGTATAAAAGTATTATAAAGCGTTATGTATAGTATATAACCCCTCCAAAAATTTTGTTAACGTTTAAAATTAGACGAGAAAGTGAATAATGAGTATAAAAATTAATGAATCAAAACTATCAGGAAGGCGTAAAGGTTCACTGAGATGTAGAAACGGCAGAGAATTTCGTTAACGAGTACAGTAAACCCAGTACAAAACAATGAGCTGACAGCCAAATGATGCTGTAAAATACGAATTATTATCATATGTCGAACATTGAAGAACGACAAGAAGAATTATAAGAATGTGAAGATAAATTGAAATGCTAAAAAACACAGAATCAGTGACAAAAAAAACGAACTGCAAGGACAAACGCAACCGGTAGAAGTAAATCAGCAAGGGGAATGAACTGATTGGCTACTGAATCAAGTAAAAGAAACACAAGAACCAGACTCGTCTAGTTGTGTTAAAAAAAAAAATTATTACAGGAAATGTACTCGTATAGAAAGGGTTGACTGTATAATTGTAGAAAGAAAATGCAAAGTCAAAAATATGTAAAATTCGATATATAAAAGTAAAAAGAAATCAAAAATACGAAAAAGAATAGATGGATAAAATTAGAAAATACAAAGAAAAATATGGTAGAAGATGAATTCAACAAAAGGCATGACGGAAATCAACGAAATTATCAAAATAACCAGGAAACAACCAAAATTAAAACTAGAACCAAGATTTTGATGTGGATTATGTACAGAGTTACTAAAAGAGCCAAGACAAACGGATTGCGGATAGAGATTGTGCACTGAGTGCATAATAAACCGAACATCAAACCGTTCAAAGAGATGTCCTGACACTATGGAGATACCAAAATAGAATCCTTTAAAGAAACTCAAAAGGACCGAGCAACCGCCAAAGAAATATTATTCATGAGAATAAAATGCCAAAACGAACCGTGCGAGGAAAAGGTCAATCAAAGACACAAATGACCATATGGGAAAATGTAATTACAAAAGAAAACCATGTGAAAGATGTCAAAAACCAGTAACAAAAGGTGAGAAATGTGTCTGTGAAAAAGAGAATAAAATGTGAACACTTAAACATGACCGAAATGTGGAAAAAATACAACAAAACCATGTGAATGTAGAGGAGGAAAATGTCGGTGGCAAATTCAGACAAACATGTCCAAGTCAATGTGGGTAATAGAAGGAGTAGAGTTAAAATAGCATTGGGAAAGATGCAGCCAAAAGAGAACAGAATGCCCAATGGGAAAAATGGGATGTAAATCAAAAATTTTGAAAGAAGAACTGTTACAATAGCCACCGAAGCTCCCAAAATGATGAAGCATGATGTGGAATTACGTGAAAGACAATGTGTTGTTAGTAAAAGTATCGGTGGAAAAGACGGGAGCAGGGGGATATCAGATTGAGTACGCCGAGAATGTAAATTGATTATAAATACATATATGTATATATTGTAAAAGTATGACCCATAAATATTATAAAATCTGTACTGCGTAAAATTAAAACGATGAACACCGCAAAAGAAAAATAAACTGATTGTAGAAAATGAATACCGAACAAATGATAATTGAAGTGCGAGTCGATATTCCGACGTTAATGGTGATAAAACTAATGAACAACGAGGGAAATAGAGCAATTTTGATTAAAAACGATACCACCGAAAAAATAAATCGAATAAAAACCGAGATGGGAAGACATGAAGTGATGACGAAACAGTTGATAGAACGAACCAAGAACATTTACAACTATCAAACAATTGAACTTCACGATAGAGCGAATTGCAAAAAGTATACGAGAAAGACATGGCGAAAATGAAGGAAATGATAGAAAGTAAAACGGAAAACGATGTCGGAGCAGCAAAGAAAAGGTACATTTTGCAACAAACGTCAACAGTACAAAAAGCGTAAACGGAAAACTATAAATGGCAAGCCGAGTGGTGGGAAAAGAAAACCAAAAAAACGAACAAGTAAACCAGTTGAACAAAATAAAAGAGTCCAATAAAGATCAAGAAATGAAATTAAAGTATAAAAAGGTAATATCAGAATTTCAAAACCGAAGTTAGAAAACGAAGTATATGAGTAAAGCGAAAGATTGATCAAAAAGATAGACGAATTAGGAACGATGAGAATCAAACACCTTGGACAAGTAGCGGAAGCGGCATACTACGAATACCGAGAGAAATAAGCAAATAAGAAGAAAGAGAAACTCGAAACCCAAGTGGAGCAAGTGAGAAACGTACAAATAAGAGTGAGAGAAGAACTAGTAAACACAAAAAGAGAGCTAATCGAACAAATAACTCAATAAGCCAAAGTAATGGGACAAAGTAGAAGAGCCATAGAAGGGTTAAGGAAACAAGCAAGAACCTGGAAGAGAAAATACCAGGAAACTGTAAGACAGCGGAAGGAATTGCCGCAAAAGTGGACACCTCTGAATGATTGGAAAATGTGGGAACAACTCGAAGAACAGAGGAAGATTATCAACAAGATACAAATGCAATTAAAGAAAGCTGAAGAGAGAGAAGAGGATTCAAAATGTATCTTAGCAATTCGAGAAAACGAGATAACAGTGGCGCAAAGAACATCTAGAAAACTATCAAGATTAAAGGAACAAAATCAACTGTGAGTGGAAATAGAGCAGTCGCTCTCAGAACATGATGAACGATTTTGGTATCAGTATGTCAGATTTTAGAAATAAGTATCCATTCTTTACATTCGTATTGGCGCCAGATTTCGATCTTAATCAAACTCAGTTACCACAAAGTGGAAATTTAAGATTAGATATAAAGTTTGGATCACCCCTAACTGAATCAGATACTGTAATTGTATATGGAGTTTTTGAAAAGGAAATTCAAATTACTTCCAATCGAACAGTATTAGTTTGAACTATAAACCAGATTGAAATTTTTTAATTGTCAAGTATGAAGTAAGAAATTTTATTAATTATATATTTTTTTAATTATTATTAGCTCTATTCAGATTGATTCTATTGGTAGAAAATTATTGGGAAAATATTTTCTTGGAGTTTTCCCTCTAGATAAAATTCCATATATCGATGTTAACAAAGGTTTGATTGTAAATACTCAATCATCTAATCTCAGTGGCGAACATTGGCTTGCAATTTATGTGAAACCAAATAAAATAAATGTATTTGATACAATGGGTTTCTATTACCCCCCAATATTAATTAATAAACTAGAATCAATGTTTGACGAAAAAATAACATTAATTAATGATAAAGGTAGTAACTGGGTTATAAATAAAATTAAAGAAATTCATTTTGTTCTTACCAAGTTTTCACAAATAAATCGGTTGAGTGGTCATGGATTTATTCCAACACCATTATCCTTATTAAATAAACATTGTACTGTAAATGTTGCTAATTCCGATAATTTATGCTTCATTTACAGTATTTTAACTATTTTAAATCATGAAAATATAAGTAACCATCATAGAAATGAAACCTTTAGTTACAACACTTCTGAACTTGACTTTTCACCTTCGGATTTACCTATGAAACTTTGTGACATTCCAAAATTTGAAGCTAAAAATCCAAATCTTTCAATTAATGTTCTTACGTATGATGAAAATAATTTAATTAATGATTTTTCTAATCCTGAAGTTTTCAAACACCCTTATGTCGAAATAATTCATCGTTCTAAAGTTGTTGGGGGACAACCTATTAATTTAATTTTATTAGAAAGCCTTGATTCCTATCATTATATCGCTGTTACTAAATTAGATAGACTTTTAAATTATAGGAATCATTCTTTTACTGATACTAGAGTTCAAAGTATATAACTCGTTCGGAATTTGTAGGTAGTATTATCGATACTAAAGGCATTTTCCCTTATAACTTTGCAACTTCTCAAGAAGTTTTAGAAACTACATATGAACTTCCACCGATTTGGGAAGATGTAACTGAAGCCGAATATAGTAAGGCTCAATCTATTTGGGAAGAAACCAATTGTAACTCTTTACTAGATTATATGATGGTTTACCTCAAACTAGATGTTTTTCTTTTGGCTGACTTTTTCTAACAATTTCGTTCAAAATCATTAGCTCATAACCGATTGGAACCACTTAACTTTTATGGAATTCCCGGTATGTCTTGGGCATCGGCTCTTATGACTCTTGACGAACTAATTGAACTTCTAACTGATATGGAGATGTATAATTTTTTCGAAGGGGGAATCCGTGGTGGATTAACATTTGTTAATAAACATCACGTAGTATCTGATGACAACACCGAACTGCTTTACATTGACATCAATAATTTCTACGGTTGGGCTTTAAGTCAACCATTACCATATGGAAATTTTGAATGGGTTACTGATACTAATCAATTAAATAATTTAATTAGTTTTTTGAATAAGGATCTTGAATCACTATCATTTGCTGTCACATTTGAAGTAGATTTAGAAATCCCAACATTTCTTCATGATAAACTTAATGATTTTCCAGTAGCTGCTGAAAAGATGTGCGCTCCGGGTTCTAAGGTTGAGAAGTTAATGCTAACGCATTATCCAAAGAAGAATTATGTTCTTCATTGGAGACTTTTGCAGCTTTTTGTTTCTTTACAAATTAAAATTACACATGTACATAGAGCCATTAAAAATAATCAAAATTCAATATTTAAAAAGTATATAGACACTAACACACAACTTAGAGCGCAATCAACCAATGACTTAGATAAAAACTATTATAAACTTTTAAATAATAGTCTCTACGGAAAAACCGTTGAAAATCTTAAAAAACGAATTAATTTAAGATTATGTAATTCTGCAAACAAATTAATTAATTATTGTTCAAAATCAACTTTTCGGAAATCATTTAAAATCGACAATGATTTGGTCTCTGTGTTATTAAATAAGAAATCAGTGTGTTTAGATCGACCGAGTTACATTGGACAAACTGTACTCGATTTATCTAAACTTAGGATGTATCAATTACAATATATAGAGTTAGAAAAATGTCGAAACGAATTCACTTGTGAAATTAATATAGTTGCTGGGGACACCGATTCCTTTTTTCTGGAAATTAAGAATTGTAAGTTAGACATTCTTTTATCTGCTATGGTTCGTGATAATCTCCTCGATACTTCTAATTATGACCCAAAACATCCTTTGTATAGTAGAAACCTTGATTCTGTCATTGGAAAGTTCAAAGACGAGAATAAAGGACTTAAATACAAGAAGTGGGTGTTTCTTCGTCCAAAATGTTATAGCCTCTTGTCTGAAGTTGAAAGTATCAAAGCTAAGGGTATAACATTGAAGGGTACTGACTTAAAACATAAGTCATGCCTAGATTGTTATAACAAAAACTTAATTTTTTCGGTACCACAAACTCGTATTACTAGTAAAAAACATCAATTATTTACAATTAAAAACAGTAAAACTGCATTAACAAATAAGGATGATAAAAGGGTTTGGGTTGGGAAAAATAAAAGTGTAGCATGTGGTCATTATAGAGGAGGTGATGTGGTTTTAGGTAACAGTCCAGAAGAATTTTCCGAGTTTAATGAAGAATATGACGATTATGAAGAATTTTGAATGAATAAATTATTTGAAAATATTCTTTGTTTTTGTATATTTTTGTTGATGTTAAAAATTTTTTATGTTTTTAAGTTAGTATAATTTTTTATTAAGTATTAAAAAATGTCAAAAGGTAAATCATGTATATTTAAATATATATTTTATTTTATTATTTAGTTTATCTCTTTGAAGTAATTTTAAAAAAAATCCAGGAACTTTATCCAAGAATTAAAAATACGTTGGATTATTGCGCACCAGAGTTTCTCGCAACAAAAATTTACCATTTCACAGGGATTAACATTGAAGAACTTCTCGAGATTCACTATGACAACGTTCAGGGATCTGGTGACCGATGTGTTGCAAATTGCATTGTTTGTAAAGATAGTATGAGAGTAACATGTTCAAATGGATGTCCATGTTGCCACGATTTCAAACGTGACCAAACAATCCATATATTGTTGGCCGAAATGCGTAAAACATATTACTCGGATATTTTTGATTTGAAATAAAAATTAATCTTTTTTAATCTTTATTGTCAATAAAAATATTTGTATGGATTAAAAGTTATTTTTTACAATGAAAAATTATTATTAAACTTACAATTAAATTTTTAAAAAAATTGTTAATAATAAAATAATAATAATAATATAAAATAAATAATTAATTAAATAAAAATAATAATATTAAATAAATAATTAAATGAAAATAAAAAATAATTATTTAATTCACTTCATTAAAACAAACAATTAAATTTAATAATAATATAATTTAAAAATAAATAATTGACTTGATTAAAACAAACAATTAAATTTAATAATAATTAAAATATAAATAAATAATATTATTGACTTTAACAAATAATTAAATTTAAAATTAATATAATTAAAATATAAATAAAATAATATTATTTACTTAAAAAAACAATTAAATTAAAATATAATTAAAATATAAATAAATATTATTTACTTAAACAAATAATTAAAGTAAATAAAAAATAAAATATTCATGATTTGTAGTCGACAGGCGATTTGAGCCAATTTTATTTTTATGGGATTTTAAGTATGAAAAATTACTTAGGCTTTTTATTCGATATTTTTATGTTCTTTAATCAAGTTTGAACCAATTTTATTAAAAAATACTACCAATCATAGGCGATTTAAGCCAATTTTTAGGCTTTTAAATCGATAAAAAATACTTAATCTTTTTTATTATGAATTAAAAAATTTTTTAAATTTTTAAATTTAAACATTTAAACAAAAAATTATTTTAAAAAAAAATTTCATTCATTAAAACAAATAATTTTAAAAATAAATAAATTTTCATTCATTAAAACAAATAATTTTAAAAAAATTAACACCACCCCCCATTAAATTTTTTTTAGGGGGGGGGTTCTCGGGATTTTTTCAAGCCAAATATCCTCATATCCCTCTACTAATAATAATGCGTGATTTTGATAGTAGATGTGTGAATGCAGTTGTGTCAACTTTGTATCGATACCCTTATCAATCCTTTAAAGTAATTTTGTTTAGTTTATTTAATAACACAATGATATGTAATCCTTTCATCGAACAGTGAGTACATATATGAATGCATGTTTCTTGGTAATTAGATTCAAAATCTACTACAAACCAAAGGAAATTTGATTGAATCAGATCTTTAAAACCAGCCATGATATCTTTATTGGACAGTATCAATTTGATTTATTATTATTATTATTATTATTATTATTATTATTATTATTATTATTATTATTATTATTATTATAATTATTATTATTATTATTATTATTATTATTATTATTATTATTATTATTATTAACTATTTTGTTGAAATAATTTATTGCAGTATTTGCAAGTTGTTGTGTTATTTTATGATTTTGTAATAATTTACTTAAAACATTTATTATCTTTACCATAATTAACATAAAAAATTTATTATTTGATGGTAATATTTAAATAATTTTTGCTAGTTCATTAATTCGATTCAATATTAAGGTGATACAACATTTACATAATACTTCTTTATATTGTTTTTCTTAAATATTTTAATGAGTTATGATAAAATTTATTAATTTGTAACAAAAATATGTATGAGTATCCAATTTGTTTTAGAATTATTTGATTACAAAACATCTCTACATAAACCTTTAGAACCACAACTGGTATTATTCCATCATAAAAATACACAAATTTCGGTATAATATTGTTTTGATCATTTGTTTTAGTATGATTTTGAATGTTTTATCGCAATATCCATTCATTTAAAATGCAATTTGATGCAATTTATAACTCAGGCATCGAGATTATGAAGAGGTCATGCATACATTAAGGTTATGTACATCATTTATGATAGTGCATTGTAGTGAATTGTCGTCATACTTTATAGTTTCTCAGATTTCCTATCACTTACAAATTTTCAATGCCAATCAAATTAATCAATACCCAATTTTCATGCTTATTCTCAATAATACCCGATGCAGATTGTAATTTAGTGAACGAAATTCTAAATACAATGAATGTCAAGTTAAGAAGCAATAACAACATATATCTTGGCTACAAGAATGCAAAGATTTATATTGCTAATAAAGAAGTAAATTTTATTGACGACTTTTATTGGTATACACACATCATTATCCAATAATACAAAATCGATTTAGATTATGTCATGACTCGAATTAGGAACATCAATAGCGCTAGAATGTTATTTTAATAAATCTTTTCATAAAAATATGTGGTTTTTAATTGTGCAGATTAGTTTCAGTCTGCTTTTTATTGATTTATTCAGTGAATCTTTTTATTGCGAATATTAGTTTCCGACTGATTTTTTATTGATTTTAAGGCAAATTAGTTTATTTTGATTGATTTATTGTGTGTTGATCCCCTCTTTACTCACATTGTAACCACCTGATACCCACCTGTTACTAATTTAAACATAGTACATAAATTTACTCACTTGAACCACAATTAGATATTTACACATACAATATACTTTAAGTTAAAATTAGCTTATAAAATATATTTCAAAAATTTAAGTAAAAACATTATAAATTAACTTACTATTATCATTAATTTGTTTAGGTTATCCTCATTTGATAATTTAATAGTAAACATTTTAATATTCTTCAGTTATAAATTTTAGATCTTTAAATGTTGATAGAAATGGTGGCAAAATGGTTAATAATAAAATTATAATAGAATGATGATGGTTCTATTAATGGTGATTCTTTTAAGATCATTTAAACAAAGACAATAACTTACCAAAAATTTTCTCAGTGTCATTCAAACAAATACAATAACTCATCAAAAAAATTCAAGGTCGTATTATTTTTCAAAAGATTTTTAATATAATTTACTACTTAAAGTTATAAGTAGTGTTAAAATTATTGTTATTATTATTTTTTCTATAATTATTATTATAATTTTTATTATAATTTTTATTATTATTATAATTAGTTTTATTATTATTATTATTACAAGTTATTGTTATTATTTTTATTATTATCATCATCATTATTATTACAAGTTATTGTTATTATTTTTATTATTATCATCATCATTATTATTACAAGTTATTGTTATTATTTTTAAATAATATTATACCAATAATATCACAAAATGTCGATAAAACACAAATTTAAAAATGGATAAGTATTTCAAATAAAACCTCCACCAAAATAAATTCAACAAAATACATTTAAAATACATATTATTATTATTATACTATTATTATTCGAAATCTTTATTATTCTTATTACAATTATTAATATTTTTATAAATTTTATTATTACTTTTATTATTTTGAACAATGTTATAATTATTATCATTATTATTAGTAGTTTATTAATTTTTATTATTATTTTTAAATAATATTATACCAATTATACCATAAAAAGTTGATAAAACATAAAAGGATAACTAATTCAAATAAAACTTCAAAATAAATTCAACAAAATACATCATATACTTTTATATGGAAATAAATCACAAGGTTTTGTACAAAACATCAGTATGATAATAATACGTCAAAAAATATCAACATATGAGCTCTCATAACTGGGGCTGTGTGTGCTCTGATAGCTTGGAGTGTCGCCAAATAGAGGTCCAGGCATTACTTGTTCATCATCAATGGCATCGATTTCTAAATAATTGCCTAATGGAGACTGGAATTAACTGGAATTACGCTTATCGCTTTTATTGGTAAGAGCAACTTTAGAGTTTTTGAATGTGAACAACTGATGGTTTTATGTTCCTATCTTAGTTTGAGGCACCGTGAATATTGTGTCATTATTAAAACAATCTAAATATTACTGGTGCTCAATCTTAGTCCCCAACAACTTCACCTCCTCAGCCCTCATCATATCCTTAGTACCTAAAAGACTATAGCACTTGGGTCTTAAGAAAACCCATTCCTCATACCCAAGACCCTTACTCTCGTCTTTAAATTTTCCTATTACAAAGTCAAGTTTTCTTGAGTACAAAGCATGTGCCGGGTCGTAATTAGATGTATCTAAAAGGTTGCCTCTTATCATTGCTGGCAAAAGAGTGTCTGGCTATCATCAATTACGATAGATTTTCTGAAAGTCGGTTTTGAGGCATATACAATTCTCTTTTTATCAGAATTGCATAGCCTCAAATTCATCCGTTTTTAAGGTTTTCGACAGACTTTCCATACAAACTATTATTATAAAGTTTAAACAAGTCCCTATATAGCTCGCTAGTACTTTGAGCTCTTAATTTTGTGTTTTTGTCAATGTATCATGAAATATAGGTTCTTGCTTAAATTTAATTGCGCGATGAACTTTAACAACCTTCACACGGAGAGAAAGATAAAGCTTGAGAAGCCGCCAATGAAGAACACGGTTTTTCTTAGGCCAATGAGTGAGCATCAACTTCTCAACTTTAGAATTCGTTGGACACATCGTTTCCGGACCAATCGGAAAATCATTCAAAAAATCATGCACACAATGAGAAATCTCGATATCAAACTCCATTGTATAACCATATGGAAGGGTTACAATATCCTCAACTTTTATGCACTCATTCAATACATCATCCAAACCATCATACACCAAACAAAATCTACATACGGAAGATATTGGCTAAGTACCCAACCATATAAATTATTTATATCTATATACAAGAGTTCTGTATCCTCAGAACTTGCGACATAATGCTTGTTAACAAATGTTAACCCACCCCGTATTCTTCCCTCGTAGAAATTAAACATTTTCATGTCCTGCAGAACTTCTATAGGTTCCTTTAATGTC
The DNA here is from genome assembly GCA_022537955.1 of Schmidtea mediterranea. Lineage (NCBI taxonomy): Eukaryota > Metazoa > Platyhelminthes > Tricladida > Dugesiidae > Schmidtea > Schmidtea mediterranea. Next base: position 170,313,443 of record CM039680.1, read on the forward strand.
ATGAGAGCTGACGCCCATGACATAGCAAGAATTCCACACAAATTAAGAGGTTCTAGACTATTATAAGCAATTGCTTTTGCGCGAAATTGCTGAAAATAATCTTCAAGGAGGCATACGTCTAATTTTAAGTAGGTTAACATATAATCTAAAATTATTTCGCAATTTTGCTGTGTCCAAATTTGTTGGGCTGTAGCGTATTCATCAGCAGATACAGAACCTCAAATAGGAGGCAATTCAGTCGTCGATTTAAGAACCTCAAGAGATATCGCAAAGTCATAAGGGAAAATAGTCTAGGCTCTAACAATTGCGCCATCAAAAACAGAATCAGTTAGAGGCAAATCAGTAGGTGTCTTAACCACTTTTGATAATTTCCTCATTAAAAATTTCTTCATTTGAAACATTCTCTAAAATAATATTAATAATAAATAATAAAAAAATTTAAAATTACCAGGAACAAATTCATTAACTCCATCGATTTGATTTTGGATTTCGGTTATTGTAAACCAATCAAAAAACTAAAATAATAATAATAGAAAATAAATTAAAAAATAATTTACCTGTCTCTTTCATCAACAGAGCTCTAAAAATATTATTATTGTTTCTTGACATTTTGCGGTTAAGATTTTTTAAATTGCGTGAGTGAAATTTTTGAAATAATTGTGACAAATTTGGAAATTCTCAATGTTTATAAAGCGAATAAAATTTTCAAGATGTAGCCAATCACATTATAGCAACACACACATATAGGTGAGAGATTTTTACGTATGCAACCTCGACTATGTATGCATGTATTCTTTGTAAATCACATGCAGCCTGGTCCGGAGGAGTACTGCTTTAGCGGTGACATAACCATCTACTTATAATGACTTATTTTAATGATTAATTTTACTGATTATTATATTTAAATATTTTATAATAACTTGTAATCTATACACCAACATGTTGGAACTTGTGATAAATTTATGGTGATAAATTTAAAATTTTATTCTTACACCTTTAAAAGTATCATCTATTTTATTTGCCCCACGTGTAAATCACCCTATAAAATAATTATTCTGACTTTAATGGAATATTTAACACAGTTTAACTGTAGTAAAATATCTATTTTTAAATTACACTTAAACGAAATTATTATTACTAATAATAATTATAGTAATAAAAATATTAAGAAGAAAAAAAATTAATAATAATAATATTACAAGTATTTTTTTTTGTTTTTCACTTCTGATTTCTTTATGTGACATAATATTTTCTACAAAAATTTGAATATGAATCAGATTTATTTAAAGTATTCACGAATTTTCGGTACAGCCTTTTTCAAGTGATTTCCACTTGGGCGAGACTGTGCCAAAAAATTGTTAATACCTTAAATAAATCTGATTCATAGTCAAATTTTGTAGAAAATAATACAAGTCCTTCGAAAATTGCTAAAATTACTAATACTATCGTTCTTTCCGACTCTGATAATTCTAACAAAGTTGATGATGCAAACATTTTTTCTGATTCTGATGCTCCTGATGTGTCTGTTGATATTCTTTCAGATATGGTTAATCAATATGGTGGGTTGACAGCACTTATTGTTAATATTGATTTAAACCAAGTACATGCCATTGTTAGAATGGTTGTTTCGTATTTAAGTTTAAAAACAATTACAATTCCCACACCATTAATTAATAAATTAAATAATGTAATCAATCAAATGGGTTCGGTTAAGATTCAATTTTGTATTGATGTTGTTTGGAAAAGATGATGCATTTTAATCTTTTATCATTTCAACCTCTGTTGATTAATGAGTGATTCGTTTTAGATGAAAATTCTACTTTTCTTGATGAAAAAATTACATTAATTAAAATTATAAAATTTTCCTTTTTGATTCAATTTCGCTTTTCCACTTTCTTCATATCACACAATAATCACTTTTCAATATTTCAATAATTCTTTATAATAAATTCACAAAGTCTATTTTTTCCATATTTTCACAATATCTTTTAAATTTTCACAACTTTTATTATCAATTCTTTTTTTCACAATTTATTTCAAATTTTTATTCACGTTTCACAATTACAATAGATCAACTTTCACAATTTTCTGACAATTTTCTACGAACTTTTCAATCACGTCGTTTATTAAAATTTTCGATAATCTTCGACCGACCTTTAAATCACATCGGGCTCACCAAAATGTTTAGTTATAATTTTATTTAGCTCAGTAGAAAATGTTTGCTCTGACTCAATGTGCTCTTTAAATGATGCTGAATTAACTCAACACAGGAAAAAGTTTATTTGATACCAACAACTTCAAAACGATTCAAATGTTTCTTTTACAATATTGACAGGAATCCAGTAAGTAGTTAGTGGCACTCTGCTACCACACACCATTACATAATAAAAAAAGGGGTGGGGAGGGGTTTATTATTGTGATTATTTTCGGTGTGTATTGATTACACAATGATGTAATCAAGATAATTAATTTATATGTGTGCACATTTATTTTTGATAAATTTTTGTGTATTTTTTTTTCAAATTTTTTTTTTGTGTATTATTCGAAATTTTTTTCGAGTTTTTGGCGCGATTTTTTTTTAAATTCAAATTTTTGGAACATTTTTTGAAATTCAAATTTTGGCGAATTTTTGAAATAAAATTGAAATATTTTTTTTGAATAAAATTTTTTTCAATCACAATATAGTCAGGGGGTATTTTTGAAAAAGACTAAAATAAATTGGCTTGAATCGCCTAACGATAAAAAAAGCATAAAATAAATTGTCTCAAATCGATTAGGATGAACACACAATAGTCAGGGATATTTTTAACTCGTAATAAAAAACAATGCAATATTTGATCTCAATACTTTTTATAGGTAAATATAGGCATAAAATAAAAATGGCTTGAATCGCCTACTGATAAAAAATTGACATGGGCATTTTATAGGCTTGTTAAAAAACACTTGAAATATTTGTTCACAAAATTTTCATAGGCAAATTTAGGCTCTAGATAAAAATAATTTAAAATACCTAAAGTAAATTAAGATAAATTAAAGAACATTAGGATACACTAGAGTATATTAAAGTAAATTAAGGTAAATTAAAGGGTCTAAAGTAAATTAAAGTACATAAGAGTATATTAAAGAAAATTAAGGTACATCAGAGTAATTTAACGTACGTTAGAATAAATTTAAGTAATTAAGGTTCTTAAAGTAAATTAAGGTGCCTAAAGTAAAGTATGGTAAGTTAGGTAAAAATTTTTTAAAATTAAATAGAGGGTCAAAAGATAAGTTACTTAAAGTAAGAATTTTTAAAGTTAAAGAGTCGACAATATTGCATGATAAAATTTATTAAATAAAATTTTTAAGTATAGTTTTATCGATCAATTTTTATACATATTTTTAAATAATTAAATTTTTAACATAATTTTACAAAAATATTTTTTATACATGATTTTTAAATAGAATCTTTAGTATAATTTTATCGATGAATTTTTTATATATAATTTTTAAAGATGAAATTTTTAGGATAATTTTACAATGAAATTTTTATACTTGTTTTTAATTGAAAAAATTTTTAATGTAATCTTACAGTCAAATTTTTAGTATAATTTTTACTATGACTTTTTTATACATGTTGATAACGATCAAATTTTTAAAAAACTTTTTTCAAAGAATTTCATTAAATTAAATTTTTCAGTTTCAGTGTTAAATAGTATTGCCTAAGGTAGGTAGTAGTCATTCGCAAGAGCAACCCATCTCCTCCACTCTGCAGCAACCCATTCTTCATAAAATAAATAATAAAATAATAATAATAATAATAATAATTATAATAATAATAATAATAATAATAATAATAATAATAATAATAATAATAATAATAATAATAATAATAATACTTTCAGAAAACATAAAAAGTTAACTTACTTGGTATCAACTTCTGAACACTGATAACATATCACACTGAATAATCCATTAATAACTGAACAACAATAACTAGGTACTATATACAGATGACTGAGTACTTTACAACTCACTATATACATAATAGACATTGAATAATTTACTTATTCATTAAAATGTCATATTTAAATAATATTTACTCTTTGAACACCGATATTCAACCAACTTAACTCACATAAAAATGAAATTTTCTCTCAATCATTTCCCCTTAAAATACGTGGTTATTGACTATAAACACAAAATGTTACCAATAACTAGTTACTGAACCAATAAATATTATTGATCGGTTACTGACCAACAAGTTTTGAAATAAAACACATAAAAGTTTGAACAAAAGAAATACAAGTTGAAATTTTATTAACTTCTTCACTCTTTTTCACATCATTGATGTCTCGAAATTGGTAAATATTTTGGTTGCTTAGTTAGCTTGTTGTTATCAAGCGATAATTAATCAAATTCATTGAAACCAAATCCATTGTTATATTTACTTGGTGGTGGGTTAGTGGGTATTTTGAAACTATATGGTTCTACCCAGACAACCCCATACAAATATTCTTTCGCTTACCACTCGGCACCCGTTGCTAAGCAACGTTGGAACTGTGTTCGAGTGGGTAGATCGTCCGCAAACAGTGAGCGCTATTACTAATGCTATAATTGACCGAACGATCCATGGGTCCAAAGAGCTGCCGATAGAAGGCCTGTGCTCGCTTTAGATTTTATTTGGGTCCCAAAGTGACTCTTCAATTCTTTGTTGTTTCGATTTCCTATATTTACACGTCGAATCTGTCTGATGAATTAGGTCTCTTAATAATACAAACTATCAACGACATTATTTTATTAACAGGAACAACAATAACAAAAGAAAATTCGCGTTCATAGATTTACAATCCACCAGTTTCCTTGAGTCGCCGACGTTTTGCGCGTTTGGCTCTTCCTGGCGGGTGTCGGCTGGGCTTGTCCTTGGGTGTAGTTTGGTTTATCGTATCGCGATAAGCCAATTGCGCCGCCCCTTCTTGGCTCGCCAACAGGGCTGTTTCTAACCCTTTTTTTGGGTCTTCAGGTTTTGCGTTAACTGTCTCTCGCCGGCCCAACCTTTTTGCGCGGCTTCCATTCTTTGGTAAACGATCTTGGCTCTCTTGGGTTCGATCCAAGTGCCTTTGATTTGCTGGATCTCCTTGGTAAGTTGGATTAACTGTTGGTGTAAATTCCGGTTGGCCGCCTGTGCTTTATCTAACTTCCGTTGTAGTATAGAGAATTGTGGAGATTGCATTTCTGAAATAAGACGGATTGTCATAATATTCATTTAAAACAAAACAAGTAGTAGCTTGTCGAGAAAGAGCCTTGGGCTATTATTTACAAGTCAAACTCTAGTGAACGGGTTAGTTAAGGTTGTAACCAAAATAAATAAAAATTTAAATAATTCTAATAGGATTATCAAAAAAAATATCATGCACAAAATGTTCTCAACGACTATCTTCTTTTCTTGATGTACCGCTATCTCACGTAGGAGTGTTCGCGATGGAGTTCGGTAATCTCGTCTTCATTCCTCATCTCGTTCGGCAAGATGTGTCTAGGAACCGCTACTCGCATTTCAGGCATTCGTCTCTGGAGGTTGGGATCGTTTAATTCATACGAGACATTATATTGCGGGGCATACCCGTCAGTGCTGGGTATCTGGCCCCCACAATGTCCTCGTTCACTCTCTGGAGGTGTTGCCTTGCTTGCTCCACTTGACGGTTTGTTTCGGCTTGGTGACGCTCGAGGCGAGCCAGCAGGTGCTCCGCCTGCCCTCGTATTTCTCTCGCCGGATTCCTTCCGGGCTCTTTTTTAATAGCGACATATGGGAGGTCCACTTCATCGGATTCACCTTGTGTGCCACCTCGGGCTTTACGGACTGGGGATATGGAGAAGCCCGCATCCCACATCGCCTGCCTGCACCGGGCAGCCAAGTGGGTGGGGAACCGAGTTATGACTCTGGACGCATCTATCCATGAGTCTTCTGAAAATAGGTACAACATTATTTATATGTCAATATCCATCAGAATTATGCGTTTGTCTACGGGGATTTATATGCGGATGCGTCCTACTCGCATCATTATGCGTCGGGGGTCAACTCGTGGGTCTGTGGTTAGTCGGGTCGTCAAAATATTTGATCCGTTGGCAGTCATTCAGAGTCCTCTACCCCTTCACGTCATTATTATTATCGCATGTCAGAGAACCGGTACCTTTAATGAAATTAAAGTTTGGTTATCTAAGATCAAATCCGCCTTCGATTTAAAAATAAGCTACATCCTATAGGGGAAACTGAATCTGTTTCCATTCTAATATTTTGGGTTTTGTTAATACATCCAGTTTGCCTTCATATCAATAATAATTAAAAATCTTTTATATCCTCAGATCTACTTGGCGTTAATAATCATTAGCATCTATTGAAACAATTCTAGATCTAACCTGATGTTACTAATTATACTCGATGACGAAATTTTTAAAAAATTAAATTTACCTTTACGCTACTACTAAGGGATAACTACAATAAATTCGAGATTACTTTCGTGATGAAGATCATTGGTAATTATTAGAAAATTCCTAAATCAGTTTTATATCAATAATCATTAAATCTACTTGTGGAATTCTACCAATGGGTCAATATGAAAAATCAAACCTACTTTCGTTATTAATGGTCAGGAAATGTTAACAATATTACATAGACTTTTTATTATAATAATTGGCAACTGGTAATAAATCAAATCATTTTTACACCGATATTAGTTGATAACTATTAATCAAATTTGTTTGCACGTTGGTGATCATTAATGAGACTCGCTTTTATCTTTCCGTTATGATAATTGATAAAAATTTAACTTTATTTTGAATTATGCGTCGTTGATAATTATTCCAACTACTTCTATGATAAAGATATTTATTAACTATTAACAGAAATCAAATTTATTTATAAGGCACTAATATCTAATTTTTATCGAGTTAATAATAATTGGTACATGCAGGTAATCTAACTCATGAATTGGAAATAATTAGTCCGTCATCATATCATCGAGTGTTCAATGCATATTAATTAATAGAGTTGTTGCTTGCACTCATCCAGTAGGTCAAAATTGCGGATATCGTACTCGAAATTTAAACATTTTCAGTATCGTTGGTGATTCGTGAGGGCGGACTCTGACCACTGCCAATGGATGCTTATGGACCATTGCCGTTTACGTTGCGGTTGATGACTTTTTGATTCTTTGGTTCAACCGATTCAGTCGTGAATTATAGTAGTTTAAACTCATTTTTGTCGGATTAGCTCGAGGCCAAATTGATTTAATTACTAATTTACAATATTCCACGTTTTGGTCATTGTATTCGGAATTTTGAATATTACGCGTCGGCTATATATTTCTAAATGTATTTACGATTTTCAGTTCATTGATGATTTTGTCAATATTTTACATGGCTTTTATGGGTTCTTCATACTTTTAACACGTCCTTTACATTGGTACACGTCATTTTAGATTAATGATTTGTCTTTTACCGAAATTCGTTGTTTAATTTATTTTTCAGCGTTCAATTAACCAGGTTATCATATTTTTCATTAAACTCTGTTGTAACGATTTAGCAACGATTTTATCATTAAAAACCAAGCAGAGCTCAAACGAGGTTGCGAGGATGCGACGTGGAGAGAGTTCCAAACACTCTCACTCACATAGTAATTTTTGATGTCACTGAATTACTGCTTTCGAGTTTATGAAAACTGATTCTGGTTAAAAACCGATTAAAATTGTGTAAAAATGAATAGGTATATATACCTATTGTACGACCCTAACCTTGCGTGTTCTTTTTGATTCAGTAAAACAAAATTTGACCGTGTGATTTTCTAGTATATTCTATTCTTTATTTTTATTATTTTGAAATTTTATTTGACAATTTTTCTTTTGCATTTTTTTAATTGAATTATTTCTAATTCAAATTCTTTGATTTTTTATTTCATTTTCATGAAATTTCGCATTTTTTTGTTAAATTGTCAAATTTTGGTCAAATTGCTAGGTTTTCATGTTAGGTTTATGTTTATTTCGTGCGGATCTTGTTGCGCTTTGTTATTATTTTTAATTTATTTTTGTGTTTTATAATTTTATATTTAATTGTTCTCTTTCTGGCATTTTGGTAGGGTTAATTGGTGTTTTAATAGGTTTGAGTTTAAATCTGCATGTTATATTTGCATGTGTGTTACCGATTCATTTAAACACTTTACAAGGCCGTCTGTGTTCTGGCCCAACATTGGTATCAACTTCTGAATACTGATACATTGTGAATAATTCATTAATAACTGAACAACAATCACTAGGTACTGTATACAAATAACCGAGTACTGTACAACTCTCTATATACATACTAGGCATTGAATAATTTACTTATTCATTAAAATGTCATATTTAAATAATATTTACTTTTTGAACACCGATATTCAACCAACTTAACTCACATAAAAATAAAATTTTCTCTCAATCATTTCCCCTTAAAATACTTGGTTATTCTCACACTCACAATATGTTATCAATAACTAGTTACCTAACAAATCAATATCAAAAATTGTTTACTGACCAAGAAATCTTTAAATAAAAACACATAAAAATTTGAACAATCAAAAGAAATACAATTTCAATTACAAATTTTATTAACTTCTCCACTCTTTTATCGATCATTGATGTCTCCAAATTGTTTGGTTGCTTAGTTACCTGATTGCTATCAAGAAACTATTAATCATTGAAGTCTAATCAAGTGTTGCATTTTCTCTGAATATAAATTTATTGCTTTACAAGTCTTGTATGTGATTTATTGAAATTATTTTGTAAAACTTAGTTAAAAGACTTTGAAATTTTTCTACTATTTTTGTAATATTTTTAATTGCGTCCAACAATGAATAACTTTTTCATTTAATTTTCACATGTCCCTAAATAAATTAATTGCTAACTCATCAAATAATTACTTAAATTTATTTTTATAGGTTTTCTGATCTTTTCACCCCCAACTCTGATTTTTTACTGAATGATAAATTAATTAGTAAGTACAACTAGTGGTTAATCTAATTGCTAATGAAAAGAAACTTGATTAGAAAAATATTCTTAAATTAATTTCTCAAAACATATATTACTTTCATTGTACATGCAATAAATTTTCATATATTTATTGAAAATGATTCAACTCTTAAAATTATTAACTCAGAGATGCTAAAGGTTTGAATAAAACTGATATAAAAAAAATAATATCTACCGCATTACTAGAAATTAAATGATTATCGACCAACAACTAAATAAGTATTATTTCTAACAAAGCTTAAAAAACTACAAGGAATAGGTACTTATAGATACCGATAAAATCTACTAAAAATCCAAAAATGTATGTTTAGTTATTGTAAAATACTTGTTTTTGTAAAAATACGACTTATACTTAAATTATGATTATCATGTGATTAGAATTTCATTAAAGTTGTGCTAAATATTTTAAGTTGTTAAATTTTAAATAAAACTGCTTAATTTGTAATTAATGTTAGTACTTTGAAGAAATTTTAAAATAAGACCTTCAGCAAATTGGTAAGAAAATAGCAGTTATTGAGTAATACTTATTAAAATTACTAAAGTTTTATAATTTTTGACAAGTCTTGATATATCTTTAATAAAATTTGTTAGAACTTTGAATAAAATATTTTAAAAAAAGTTTCAACACAGTAGCAAATTGTAAAAAAAATAGTACTTATCAATTAATTAACTTAGCTGAGTTGTAAAATAATTGGAAAAAAAATTTTTTAGATTTTTAAAAATTTTAAGATTGTTAGGTAATTGTTCTAAATACTTGTTGAATGAAAATTAATTGTAAAATTTCTCTTCATTCGTAGAAATAATCATATATATTTAAATTATTTAGGAAATTGTCAATAACAACATAAGTAATGGGTAACATAAATTTTTTAAATACTAGTCAATTTTAGTTTTTAATTAAATTAAATTACAAATATGATAATAAAATCAAATAAATACTTGAATACAAATAATTACATGAATCAAACATTTTCTTAGAACATTCATATATTTTATTCAGATTCCAATAATGTCATTAAAATTAACCAAAATCTTATTGATATATTTTGATAACCCTTAAACCAATGAAAATGTATCGATTTCACTAAGTATCCATCCTTTGACATCGATATCCAACCGAATAAATCCCACTAAAAATATCATAAATTCCCCTCTTAACCTATCGTTTCCCCTCTAAAATATTATAAAATTTACTGTCAACCAATGATTACTCTTTAAATAACAGTAATCTCAGCTATATTCATTAATTTTGACTTCTACAAATTTCATCTACATTGTCCGGAATCTTCTTTGCAGTGGTAAATCGTCGTGAAGTCAAATTGTTTCGCTTTTTGAAGCGGTCAACCCATCCGGCTGATGCTTGAAATTTGTTCAACTCTTCATTACCGCTATGTGCTATAATATCATTTCGAAATGACAAAGCTTTTAATTGAATATATTTTTCTTTTACACGGATTCCTTTCTCATTTCGTAACAAAACCCACTGTAGAACTTTTTTTTCGATTTCTTCATATTCCATTTGCCTTCCACCACCAGCTAATCTTCTGACTATACGGGTACAAATATTTACATCACTTACCGCCTTAAGAAGATCCTCTTTTTTGTTTTTCCAACCACGTAATACTGATTCATTAATTCCATGTAGTTTAGCAATTGCACGACAACTCTTTCCTGTTTCACCTGGTTTAATTTCATTTAATATATCAACCTTTTGCTTGATTGTATAATTTTTTCTGGTTGAAAGTGTTTTATTCCTGCTCATCGTATGGTGTTTTAATAAATTATAAGTTATGTACTTATTTAAAGAAATCTTATTTTAAACAAAATTTGATTTAATTAGAACAAATATTTAGATATATGTGTCACCAGATTTCTAGTGAAACTAAACGTAAACAAAAGAATTACATATTTTATATTTTCGCGAAAATTAAGCAAAACCTACTTAGATTTGTATTTTTGAATTTACAAGGGAAGTTTTTAAATTGAATCAAAAATTCTATTTTGAATAGTTTACAATACATATATACTTTTATTGAGTATGATTATTCTACATAATAATTTTGATTGAGAAATTAAAATTGCGTGTACACTATAAACACAAGTCATTTGATTTCTATTTTCTAATAATATTATATGTATGTATATAATATAGAAACATAAAAATGTTTTAACGTTAAAAAAACAAAAAAGCAAGGGTTACTTGAGAATAAGAAAAAATTTTTATAAGAATTTGTTTGTTAAAATTTATAGAAAAAATACCTGCAAATTTTACTTTAGTTAGAAGTTACATTATAAAATTCGAATATAGTACGCGCGCGTTATATCCGAATAGAACGCGCATGCGCGTTCTATTCAAATATAACGCGCGCGTACTATATTCGGTGGAAGACTGTAGTCATTTTTAATTAAATTACAAATAATAAAATCAAATAAATACTTGAATACAAATAATTACATGAATCAAACATTTTTATAGAACCGAACACGTATAGTATATTTTATCCAGATTCCAATAATATCATTAAAATTAACAAATATCTTACTGATATATTTTGATAACCCTTACTCTTAACCAATCATTTCTCTTTAAATGACAATATTTACTGCTATATTCATTATTTTCACAAAAACACCGATTTATATCGATATTCAACCGAATAAATTTCTTGAAATTCCCTTAAAATAAATTCATCTCCTGACCAATCATTTCCCTTTAAAATAACAAAATTCAACTGACACAACCTCTTAAAAATATCAACAAACCTGTTCTTATTCGATAATTTCCCCTTAAAAGATCATAAATTCTCTTCTTAACCAATCATTTCCCCTAAAATATAATAAAATTTACTCTCAATCAATCATTTCTCTTTAAATGACAATAATTCTAGCTATATTCATTATTATCATAAAAAATCACCACTTATATCGATATTCAACCGGATTAATTTCTTGAAATTCCCTTAAAATAAAATTCCTCTCTTGTCCAATCAAATTCCCTTAAAAATACTATAAATTTGTCACTCAACCAATCATTTCTCTTTAAATGACAATAATTCTAGCTATATTCATTATTTTCAAAAAATCACCGACATATCGATATTCAACCGAATAAATTTCTTGAAATCCCCTTAAAATAAAATCCATCTCGTGACCAATTATTTCCCCTTAAAAGATCATAAATTCTCTTCTTAACCAATCATTTCTCTTTAAATGACAATATTTCCACTCTCACAAAAGATTTATTCACATATTGATATCTATCTGAACAAAGCCCCCTAAAAATATTATAAATTACTTCTCTATATTCTCCATTTAGAAAATATTTACCCTTTGAACACAGATATTCAACCAACTCAACCCCCTTAAAAATGACAACAAACTTGTTCTTAATCGAGTATTTCCCCTTAAAATATCATAAAATTTCCTCTTAAAAAATCATTTCCCTTGAAATGACATTTTCCCCCAATGCACTGTTGGGCTCAGAGCCAAAATTAAAACAAAATTACAAAACCAATTTAAACAAAAAAGGTGAAAATTGTATAAGTTAAAACAAAATAATTAATGTTGTTTGGAGATTGTCAATATGGCTGCCGTAACATAAACATGCACCGCATGAAGATACCAAAAATAAATTAAAACATATTAATTAAATCAAATTAAAAATATAACAAAAATTAAATAAAACAAATAATTAATTAAAATTCGGAAAAATGCCTACAGATGCAAAAAGAAACATATGAAAAATAAAATAAACTGCCAAAACCTTGCAAAATAAGTTTTAGAAAAAACACAGGCAGAAGAGGCGACCAGAAAACAAAATGTTGGGGTTTAAAAATAATATTTTAAGAAAATAATAATAAAAATAAAATCCAACAATAAAATATTAATATATCAAAAAATAAAGAAAAATATATAAAAAATTACAAAAATAATTTGAAATAAATAAAATAATTAAAAAGCCCTAAAAATTGCGAAAAATCGCCCATTGGTCGCACACAGGCACAAAAATACTATATATACGGCAGTCATTTTCATAATTTCTAACAGAATTCTGACAGAATTTTGACAGAATAACAGACTTACAGACATAATTTTCAGACAATTTTTCAGTCAGACAAAGTGTTTATGCCAATTTATGCTAATTTTTCAAATCTGGTTGCATGACTGTGGATTGTAAGTACTGTTATTTTTGGGTAAATATATATTTCGAAGTCTTGTTACTTTGATTTTAATCTGGATGGTCATGGAATCTTTTGGTGCCATTGACAAATCCCCCTAAAATCTTATTCATAATACGTATTTCAATAACTATCAATGGGACGGATCGCGTGCCGGCTGGTGGATTAAGTTCCCTAGTTGTGCTCGTGGGTTGTGTTCCATTGAAACCTCGGTCGTACGCAGTAGGGTCTGGCAATTGCACAGGACCTCCACGCTACTGAAAAGTGGCCGGAACGAGCAGAAAATAAAATTCGGGAAGTGCGACTATAGTTAAGGGGATTAAAGTTTTGTAGGGAAAATTTAAAATATTTACGGAAAATTAAGTAAAAAATCAAGTAGGAAAGGATAGGATAGTATAGGAATGTAAATTTGAAAGTATCTTTTCCAAGTGTTGAATGATATAATCTGACAGAAGAGAGAAATGTTTATTGAAGTGATCGCAGAGGGTTGTAACTGCTTAAAATCATGGAAAATGTATCGGGAGTTAAAGGATTATTAATCAAATTTTAAAATAGGGAAAGATAAAGGTAAATTAGGAGAAATGTAGTCGATTCCGTGATTAAACAAATGAAATAGGAAATTTACCAAAAAATAGGGAGGAACGCTGCCAAACCTTTTGAAGGATACATTTATAAATAATGGGTAAAGATGATAAATAAGTATGGAAATGGTAACAATAGACGCGTAAGGACCAGGATATAGAAAGAGAAAGACGTAAGACCTTCCATCGGCAGTCCAGAACCCGAAAGTGAAAATATAATGAGGAGTAGTTCTAGTAATGGAGCTCACCTGCTCATGAATTTTCAACCCTTATGTACATTACCAACATGGAAATCACCATGGGTACATACGAGGGATAGAATAATAATCTTGCTGGCGTTTAGGTGGGATTCACACAAAAACCCTTGAAAAAAATAAATAAAAAACCAACCCCATTCGCCAACAGCACCAACAATATACATATTTTTTGTAAAAACCTACAAGGTAAAATTTCTTTAGAAATCTATATTTAACCGAATAAGATCCTTAAAAATCCATCATTCGGATCATATTCACTATATGTATTCAACCAATCAAATTCCCTTAAAATTATCATAAAAATCTGAATTTTACCAATAAAAATAATTTTTCTTTAAAGTATTACATAATTGTTATCGATACCCAACATTTTCTGTCGAAAATCACCACAATTTGATTCTGACAAAAAATTCTATCAAATAAAAAATTCATCAAAACTAACTAAAATAGAATAAAGTTTATGTTTCCCACATAAAATAAATTTCACTAAATTATTGTAAAATCATAAAATATATATCATGTTTCTCAAATAATTAAAAATTAATCAGTAAATCAAATATAAATTCAATAAAAATTACCAGTCAACCCATAGATATAATTCAACGATTTCTATATGTATACTGATAACCATACTGATCATCCTCTTAAAAACTCTAAATTATACAACTTTTGTGATTGATATCCACGAAATCAATAAGATGGAAAATCCAAATAATTAATTGACGATCCTTTTTTTACTGTAAAATCAATAAAAATTTTAGGTTTCACTAAAATATTTTTAAAAATCAACTGATTTAATCAACTTTTTAAATAGAAAATAAAATTATAATTAAAAAATCATTTACTTTTCAAAATCTATCAGTCAAATTGGATTCTAATTAGAAAATAATTATCTAAAATATATGTTTCATAAACATTTTGTTCCTAAAATAAACTTTTATTTAAAATAATCCTAAAATCAAGTAAATTTTATTAAATTATCAAGATATGTGAAAATTAAATGAAAAGGTTGACATTTATCTTTGAAAATAACGTTAAGTAATTGTTCATTGTTGGACGCAATTAAAAATATTACAAAAAAATTTTCAAAGTCTTTTAACTAAGTTTTACAAAATAATTTCAATAAATTACATACAAGACTGTAAAGCAATAAATTTTTATTCAGAGAAAATGCAACACTTTATTAGACTTCAATGATTAATAGTTTCTTGATAGCAATCAGGTAACTAAGCAACCAAACAATTTGGAGACATCAATGATCGATAAAAGATTGGAGAAGTTAATAAAATTTGTAATTGAAATTGTATTTCTTTTGATTGTTCAAATTTTTATGTGTTTTTATTTAAAGATTTCTTGGTCAGTAAACAATTTTTGATATTGATTTGTTAGGTAACTAGTTATTGATAACATATTGTGAGTGTGAGAATAACCAAGTATTTTAAGGGGAAATGATTGAGAGAAAATTTCATTTTTATGTGAGTTAAGTTGGTTGAATATCGGTGTTCAAAGAGTAAATATTATTTAAATATGACATTTTAATGAATAAGTAAATTATTCAATGCCTAGTATGTATATAGAGAGTTGTACAGTACTCAGTTATTTGTATACAGTACCTAGTGATTGTTGTTCAGTTATTAATGAATTATTCACAATGTATCAGTATTCAGAAGTTGATACCAAGTAAATATAACAATGGATTTGGTTTCAATGAATTTGATTAATTATCGCTTGATAACAACAAGCTAACTAAGCAACCAAAATATTTACCAATTTCGAGACATCAATGATGTGAAAAAGAGTGAAGAAGTTAATAAAATTTCAACTTGTATTTCTTTTGTTCAAACTTTTATGTGTTTTATTTCAAAACTTGTTGGTCAGTAACCGATCAATAATATTTATTGGTTCAGTAACTAGTTATTGGTAACATTTTGTGTTTATAGTCAATAACCACGTATTTTAAGGGGAAATGATTGAGAGAAAATTTCATTTTTATGTGAGTTAAGTTGGTTGAATATCGGTGTTCAAAGAGTAAATATTATTTAAATATGACATTTTAATGAATAAGTAAATTATTCAATGCCTAGTATGTATATAGAGAGTTGTACAGTACTCAGTTATTTGTATACAGTACCTAGTGATTGTTGTTCAGTTATTAATGAATTATTCACAGTGTATCAGTATTCAGAAGTTGATACCAAGTAAATATAACAATGGATTTGGTTTCAATGAATTTGATTAATTATCGCTTGATAACAACAAGCTAACTAAGCAACCAAAATATTTACCAATTTCGAGACATCAATGATGTGAAAAAGAGTGAAGAAGTTAATAAAATTTCAACTTGTATTTCTTTTGTTCAAACTTTTATGTGTTTTATTTCAAAACTTGTTGGTCAGTAACCGATCAATAATATTTATTGGTTCAGTAACTAGTTATTGGTAACATTTTGTGTTTATAGTCAATAACCACGTATTTTAAGGGGAAATGATTGAGAGAAAATTTCATTTTTATGTGAGTTAAGTTGGTTGAATATCGGTGTTCAAAGAGTAAATATTATTTAAATATGACATTTTAATGAATAAGTAAATTATTCAATGTCTATTATGTATATAGTGAGTTGTAAAGTACTCAGTCATCTGTATATAGTACCTAGTTATTGTTGTTCAGTTATTAATGGATTATTCAGTGTGATATGTTATCAGTGTTCAGAAGTTGATACCAAGTAAGTTAACTTTTTATGTTTTCTGAAAGTATTATTATTATTATTATTATTATTATTATTATTATTATTATTATTATTATTATAATTATTATTATTATTATTATTATTATTTTATTATTTATTTTATGAAGAATGGGTTGCTGCAGAGTGGAGGAGATGGGTTGCTCTTGCGAATGACTACTACCTACCTTAGGCAATACTATTTAACACTGAAACTGAAAAATTTAATTTAATGAAATTCTTTGAAAAAAGTTTTTTAAAAATTTGATCGTTATCAACATGTATAAAAAAGTCATAGTAAAAATTATACTAAAAATTTGACTGTAAGATTACATTAAAAATTTTTTCAATTAAAAACAAGTATAAAAATTTCATTGTAAAATTATCCTAAAAATTTCATCTTTAAAAATTATATATAAAAAATTCATCGATAAAATTATACTAAAGATTCTATTTAAAAATCATGTATAAAAAATATTTTTGTAAAATTATGTTAAAAATTTTATTATTTAAAAATATGTATAAAAAATTTCATTGTAAAATTATGTTAAAAATTTTATTATTTAAAATATGTATAAAAATTGATCGATAAAACTATACTTAAAAATTTTATTTAATAAATTTTATCATGCAATATTGTCGACTCTTTAACTTTAAAAATTTTTACTTTAAGTAACTTACCTTTTGACTCTATTTAATTTTAAAAAATTCTTACCTTATGTAATTTGCCTACTATAACTGCTTTTAAAATTTTCAGCTTTAAAAATTACCCTTATGTAACTTAACTGTTGACTCTATTTTATTTTAAAAAGTTCTTACCTAACCATACTTTACTCTAGGTACCTTAATTTACTTTAAGAACTTTAATTACTTAAATTTATTCTAACGTACGTTAAATTACTTTGATGTACCTTAATTTACTTTAATATACTTAAATGTATTCTAATGTACTTTAATTTACTTTAATTTATCTAAATTTACTTTAATATACTTTTATGTACTTTAATTTACTTTAGACCCTTTAATTTACCTTAATTTACTTTAATATACTCTAATGTATCCTAATGTTCTTTAATTTATCTTAATTTACTTTAGGTATTTTAAATTATTTTTATCTAGAGCCTAAATTTGCCTATGAAAATTTTGTGAACAAATATTTCAAGTGTGTTTTTTAACAAACCTATAAAATGCCCATGTCAATTTTTTATCAGTAGGCGATTCAAGCCATTTTTATTTTATGCCTATATTTACCTATAGAAAGTATTGAGATCAAATATTGCATTGTTTTTTATTACGAGTTAAAAATATCTCTGACTATAGTGTGTTCATCTTAATCGATTTGAGACAATTTATTTTATGCTTTTTTTATCGTTAGGCGATTCAAGCCAATTTATTTTAGTTTTTTTCAAAAATACCCCCTGACTAGTGTGATTGAAAAAAATTTTATTCAAAAAAAATATTTCAATTTTATTTCGAAAATTCGCCAAAATTTGAATTTCAAAATATTTTCCAAAAATTTGAATTTAAAAAAAAATCGCGCCAAAACTCGAAAAAAATTTCGAAAAATACACACACAAAAATTTTGAAAAAAAATATAAACAAAAATTTATCAAAAAAAAATTTGCACACATAAAAAATAATTATCTTGATTACATCATTGTGTAATCAATACACACCGAAAATAATCACAATAAAAAACCCCTCCCCACCCCTTTTTTTATTATGCAATGGTGTGTGGTAGCAGAGTGCCACTAACTACCTACTGAATCCCCAAAAGTGTTTTATTTCGATTTATTTTTATTTGAATCTTGGAAAATTAAATTTTAAAATGTTTTAAAAATATGTTTAAATCTTGTCATTTATTGAAAACATTCTTGGGAAAGAAAGGTCAATCAGAGAAGAAACAGAAAAACTTTCTAGATTTTGTTTTGTGAGATATATATTTTATTAATATAAATTGCGGAAATTAGCTTACATGGATATTTATAAAATTTTTGTTTAAATAAATGATTTTTATTTATTTTTAAATTTATTTTTAGAGTTTATTTTCAATAGTATTTTTATTTTCACCTTAACTAGTTCAAATTTATTTCATTTTAGGTTTTTTATATTCTTCTTAAATTTTTATCAAAAAATTTCTTTTTTAAAAATTATACTAAAAATTCAACTAGAAAAATCGACTAAAAATTCATTGAAAAATTCTATTTTTAAAAATTCCACTAAACATTATACTAAAACAAATCAACTATAAAGTCTATTAAAAAATTACAATATAATATTCCATTTAAAGATTCATTGTAAAATTCTATTCAAAAACTTCTACTAAAAAGTTTATTAAAAAATATTTTACAAAATAAAATACCCCAATATAGTGAGTAAAATTATATAAAACTTTTAATTAAAGTTATGTAATCATTGTGAGTTGCTGCAGTGCCCGGCAATCTATCCGTTTCATTTTGCGCGGAGCCCGGCAATTTCTCTAGTATGGCTTTTCATTAAATAATCCTTGGAAAGTTTCTCAAAATTCGTTTCCTCTAAAACAAGCACGATATTCATTTGTTTATTTTAGTCAGCAAATGATTACAAAGTAAAACAAAATTTATAATGAAATTGAAAGCTTTTTATCATAAACAATTTAATCGTTATTTGTTTATTTTCACGAGCTTAAATGACATTTGGTGCCCTTATTATTTTTATTAACATTTTCCTTTCTTATTCTATAACTTATAAACCTTGTCAACAGCTCCAGGTTTACATTTCGACGACTCAAGAAACTTATTGTAATGCTTGGTCAAAATGCTTCGACATTGGCGGGAGACTGGCAAGCGAAAGTGACATCTCGACAGTGATGGATTGCAACATGTTACCGAATGTTCATTTTTATATTGGGCTGAATGACCTCCTATTTGAAAGGTACAAAAACCAGACAGGATGGCTGTTCAGTGATGGATCACAGTTGAATAATACAAGTTATTGGAATGGCAACGAGCCTAATTCGCTGTATAGTGGAGAAGATTGCGTTGTCATAAAAACCAAATTATATGACACAAGCTGCAAAGGTAACTTCAACTATTTTTGCATAGCTAATAGCTACGATGAAATCCACACAAGAATTCTCAAAAGTAACTCGACTCGCCCTATTTTTAACAACGATGTCGAAGTCGGATGTTACGATATTGTCTCTGCGAAAAGTGTTCTGGAATGCGGGGCAAGGTATGACTGTTGTATAGGGATATTTTTATGCTTTGTTACTTGTAGATCATTGACCAAGCCCTATTATAGATCATTTTATTTCGATAAAATTCAAAGCGATTGCGTGCTCGTTAAATATGTGGACAGCACTTTGCCTCTCAGCTTTAACACGTCTGATCGCCAATGGATCGGATTTTATTAAGAAGCCTTTCTTCCCTCGCTTTTCTTTCCTAGAAAACTGATATTGTGCTTCTCTTATCATACATATCAATTTTAAATTATTTTTATAAAAAAAACAAAATCCTATCCGTATTAATGCATATTTTTCATTATTTCAGTATTTAAAAATATTCTATATACTATACAACGGCATTTCTGACAGATTTAAATAATTTATTTATTTAATATATTTATATACTACAACAAATGTATGCATAGTTGGAAAACCGATACAAACTTTCGCGTTTATTGTGTTAAATATTATATTTTTACGCTCTTATTATCTAAAAAGTCGTTATTTTCTGAATGAATATTTGTTATTCATCCAACACATAGTTAATATGGATGCTACAATCACTTTACAAATAAGTCAGGATTGAAAATTTTTAATTAATTCAAGTTTATCCTCAAGTTTCCTCACAATAATATTAATAATTTCCACAAGGTAATTCATCAAAATATGTCTAAATTATTTATTGATTATTTTTCTTTTTTGTGTGTTTCCATTTACAATTTTAAACAACATTAATTTTTAACGATTATAAAAATATGATAGCCCCATATATAACCCTATTTATAAAAGTAAGAGTTATTACGGCTAGAACGGTTGTATTTGTTTCGCGAATGGTTCCTACTGTATCTACCTAGTTGTCTAATTTTTGGGATAGTTTCTCAATGACATTTACTATTAAGTTTTTGGTGGTGTTATCAACTCCTTTGGAAATCGCGTTGGACTATTGGGTTACTAGTTTGGGTTATGTCCGCGATTCAGTCGGCTACGCCTGCAAGTTCTTTAACTTTGGCGGATGGTAAAGATGCTATGACGGTTTAAGCAGCGGCTGGGAGACCTGACAAAAAAATGTTTTAAAACATTTTCATCCGCTGTAATTTCTTTCTGTAGTGTTTCGAGCTCGGAGATTGCTTTATTTAGAAAGGTGGAAGGTTTTTGATCTCCTATGTTTAAACGTTTAAAATAACGGTGAAATATGTTTGACTGAGACTCAGAATAATGTTGTAGAACTGAGTCTTTGAGGATGGTGTATGGAGTTAAGTGTGAGGCTGTCAAAACTATTGCGTCACATATAGGTGAAAGGATTTCGTGGAGTAGATTTTGGATTAAATAATTATATTGTTGTTTTTATGTAATTATGTTTAAGCTTTCAAAGTAGCTTTCAATAATTACAAACCAAACGCTGGAGACCCTTGTGGTGGGTTTCTGGGTGTTGAGATTTTGAAGCTATATGGTTGTTACCCAGGCAACCCCATACAAATATTTTCGCTTACCACTCGGCACCCATTGCTAAGCAACGTTGGAACTGTGTTCGAGTGGGTGGATCATCCGCAAAATGTGAGCGCTATTGCTAATGCTATAATTGACCGAACGATCCACGGGTCCAACGAGCTTCCGATAGAAGGCCTGTGTTCGATTTCGATTTTTTAATCCCTTTGTTATCCTATCTCCTTCAAATGTTAATCCATACTGTTGTACCATTTATCATTACGTCTATTCCCATAGCCCTTCTTATCGTTGTTCGTATTGTCGACTTTTACCATGGCCTGTACACCCTTTGTTATGTTAAATATCATCACAGTATCTCTCTTACCCTCATCCCTATTATAACTACTATGCTTCCTATTATTGTTACTTGTATTATCATCGTTACTATTATATGTGTTATCTTTATTATTTGTTACCGCTATTACATTTATTATTATTCATATTACTACCATTACCATTATATTTATTATTATTATTATTATTATTATTATTATTATTATTATTATTATTATTATTATTTTTATTATTATTATTTATTATTATTATTATTATTATTATTATTATATTATTATTATTATTATTATTATTATTATTATTATTATCATCATTATTATTATTATTTTTCATTATTATTATTATCATTATTATTATTATTATTAATATTATTATTATTATTATTATTATTATTATTTTTATTATTATTATTATTATTATTATTATTATTATTATTATTATTATTATTATTATTATTATTATTATTATTATTATTATTATTATTATTATTATTATTATTAAGGCTTTGTAGGGATTCGTCCTTATTCCTCAGCTTTATAAAATATTTTTACTTGTATATAAATTTAGCCGTACTCCATCCTTATTTTACAGTTTTCGATATAGTATTTTTGTTATTTCGAAAATTTTTAGCAGCGTTCCGCCCTTATTTTACAGTTTTATCAGAATATTATACAAACAATTGAGGCGCGTTCCACTTTTATTTTGCAATTTTCGATAGAGTATTTTGATTAATTCGGAAAATTTGAGCAGCGTTCCGCCCTTATTTTCCGTCTCAACTCAACTTAATTTGTTTAGTTCCTACATATTATTTAAAATATTCCTTTTCATGATTTTGGTTGTTCGGATTAATCTTTTTCCTATGGCAATTCATTTTAACTGTTGCAACGATCTCGCAATTTTCCCCGCTACTCTTTCCCTTTCTTTGCCCTTATGATCTATTTATGTTCACATTGTATTTAATGAGTGCCCACTGGATTTTACTGCCTTGCGATATGTTTTGACTGTGGACCGAAAAATAAATAAATAAATTTTACCATATAAATTGGATAAAAGCTTCGATGCATAAACGTATATTCTTCATTAAAATTCTTCATTTCATATTTTCATCATAAAATTTCATAACTACAAGCAATTGAAAAATACTACTGGAAAGCAAGACCACAAATTGACATCTGCGTATTATATGCTGGGTTTTCGTGCTATATTACAGATACATTTAAACAATTTTCAAGGCCGTTTGTGTTCTGGCCCAACACTTGTTTATTGAGGAAAAAATAGCATGGTATGTTTGGGGAATTGTTGTCGCCATTCCCTTCGTCATTATTGTCGGCGCCTCCTTTTATAAATAAATAAACGTTTAAAAAAGAGTTATTTTTAATATTTTAAATTTCTGGGGTCTCTGTCATAGAAATCAGTGTGCCGATAAACGTAAGGACGTAATCAGCTGTTTTGAGGTTATATTTTTTGTTTAATTTTTTAAAATATATTTAAAAATTTATGTTGAGTATTTATTTTATATTTCAAAAGTCGTTTAGTAATGGTCCCCAAAAACCCCGCATTTAACCATAAAGTTATGTAATTACTTCTGTCTTTTTCCTTTGATGCTGGTGTTGAAGTATTGTCATTTGAAAAATAAGAAGCCTGAGACGGAATTTGTTTTTGTTCAGTAATTGGGGTGGATTTTGTCGGGGACTCTTGAAACCAGTTTCTTGAAACTAGTTAATTTGAGTCGTTGTTAATCGGTCTATTTACATTTTGGTTTTCATAAATTAAAGATTGGCCTGTATTTTGTTTAGTAGGATGATTAGGAGGTTTTTGTTGGTTAATAATACTAGTTTGAGATGGATTTATATCTGAACATCAATATTTACAGTATTATTCGTCATTTCACTACCTGTCAGAACGTTTGCATTATTACTTAGCATTAGTTGTTGATTAGGTATATATTGAGACGTAAAATGCACTTCACGGTCTTCTTCTCTTTGAGCAAGAGTTACGTAAAGTGGTTAACTTCCACAAATTTTCCCATTTTCATCAATCATTACAATAGCTTTAGTTATTTCACCAAATTCTAAAAACGTTTTTCTTAAATTTTCATCATCGAGGTCTTCACCGAAATTTTTTATAAAATGATTCGTAAATATAGTGTTAATCATAGATGGCCAAAAATAATGATCTTTAATATAATTCTAAATTTTTTTATCCAATGTGACATAAATCTACATGAATTTTGATTTAAAAAAATCTTCGGCGTAGTCAGGAGGAATTAGTACTACAATATTATTTTCTTCTTCTAAAACTAGAAATTCATCAATTATCTTTAAATTTTCATTGGTTTTATATACATAACTAGCTTTATCACTATCTGAACAATTCTCAATTACACCTTTCATTAGATTTTTCACTTCTTTGAAATTCGGATCACCTTCTTGTTGGCACTTGATTTTTTCATTAAGATTCTCGCTTGAAGTATTCGACATATAATTTATATATTTAATTCGGGATTTAGAGCATTTAGCATCATCGTGTTTTGTTTGACACTGTGAGCATAATCATTCACTAATTCTTGATAGTCCATCCGCATTACTATGCTTGCTGCCTTTTCTATATTGAAGCTCGAAATCATATTCTGATAGGTTTCCCATCCAAGTTCGGAATTGATGACTGATTGGTTTCTTCGTAGTATTCATGAAAATTAAGGCCTTTTATCTGTTCTTGCTATAAATCTCTTTCCATACAAATACTGTTTGAAATACATGACATACTCATGTAATGCTAATAGTTCTTTTCTAGTCAACAATAACCTTTTTCATGTGCTGACATATGCCCTGATTCATAAGCAATTATATATTCGTCTCCAATTTCTTTTATTTGACTCAACACTTCTCCAATTGCTCCAAAACTAGCATCTGTATCCAATACAAACATGATATTCTTTCTAGGATAATCTAAATTTGGTGTTTTGCAGAGTTTCATTTTTAACTCATTGAAACTTTTTTCACAACGATCAGTCCACTGTAAGCTTTTATCATCCTGAAGTCGCCCATAAACTGGTGCCGCTATTTCGGCATATTCTTCAATAAACTGACGATAATAATTAGTTAATCTAAGAAATGATTTTAATTTACATAAACACTTTTGGGCTTTTGCTTTAAAAATCTCTTCGATCATCAAATTATTTGTTCTGATTCCTTCTGAACATATAGTATGACCAAGAAAAGTAAGTTTAATTTTACCTGATAGTAAGCCTGCCCGAGATCTATTGACGAAGATATCTGTGAATTAGCTAAACAATCGAGCATCTGATGTATATCTGGAGTTGGAAATGTAAATTTCTCTGTAACAGCATTAAGTTGTCTGTAAGCCACACACATTCGTATTTATCCGTCTTTTTTCCCAACAATCACTAGCGAAGAGTTCCACGGGCTTTGGCATTGGCTTACCACTCCTGTTTCAACTAACCTTCACACTAAATCGTCAATTTTATGTTCAAAATGCGTTGATTAGCAACGAGGATGTTGTAAAATCGGGTTTTAGAGCAAAATGGGTTTTTATTGAAAAAAGGGTTTTCCAATCTTTTGCCAATAACTTTTTCTCATAACTGTTATAACAACTCCTGAATTCCATAACATATCAAATTTAACATTTCCAACTTTCATTCTGCTCCACTGTCTTCCATCACTCATCTGATACATCACATCTTTTCTATTTTCATTTCGATTTAAATTATTATTTATTGGTTCAACCCCATTTACGAAATGTAAGCAACAGTGTTGCTCTCGTTTTTTGTTGCAAAACCTCATGATCTATTATTTCTTCCTCGCAATACACATCAGTATTTTCATCATGAATGCACATAATTGGTCTATTATAATTTTGGCTTACATTTGTCAATAAATGACAGTGTCTATATATGTGTCCATCTTTTCCACATATTAGACATTTATTTTTCAATGGACATTCGAAACGTAAGTGGCTACTGTCACCACAGCAGTAGCATTGACCTGGTGATAAAATTTCTTCTTTTGGTTCAGATAATCCACGACACTTGTTGTATAATTTCCTTGTTTGATGTTTTATTGAAAATAATGGTCGAAATCTTTGATTTTCATTGATAATATTTCCTATTAGAAATAGCTGGATTATTCTCATAATTATAACTTACTTTATTTCCATAATTTTTGTTAGACACGATTGGTTCGGCAACAATATTTCTGTTTCCAAAGTTTTTTCTATCCATATTATGATATCTTGACGTTTGGCTATCTAAATTTCGATTCTGGCGCCAATTATTTAAATTATTCTGTTTCAACGCATCCGAGTAACTCTTCTTTTGTACATCCACAAATATCTCTGGCGAAGAATGTTGTACATATTCCTGACTTTCACATAATTTGGTCAAATTGCGAATATCTTCTACTTTCATAACTGGTTTAGAAATAATATTTTTCTTTAAGCGCATAGCTTCTAACTTGTTTAGAAATAATTTCTTTTATAATTTCTTCACGACTAATTCCTGAATCAAAAATACTTTCCAAAAGATTTCTTGCCCTGATTTCAAATGTAGCAAATCTTTCATCTCCTTTTTGATTAATTTCGGCCAATTCCACAATCACATTGTTAAAAAGATTTCTTGCCCTGATTTCAAATGTAGCAAATCTTTCATCTCCTTTTTGATTAATTTCGGCCAATTCCACAATCACATTGGTAATTGATTTCTTTATTGTAAATGTATTTAAAAACCATGATTTTGTTTCCTCCTGCATCTGTTTTGAAGTCATGCCATAAAACTCCAGCTTAATCAGACATTAACAAATCGAAAACACTAATGATGCACAAGTTGTTCATTCGGATCCATTCTTCGATATCTTTAATCCAATTCGATGCTTCTTCGATACTTCGTCCATAATATTTCGAATATTGAAATTGAATAAATCCTGTGCTTTTTTCGGTAATGCTTCAACTATTAATTTCTTTTCTTGTTGTCTTGTAACGCCATAAATATTTTTAGCTTGGTTGCCAGTTACAGATTTAATATCATCCATATCAAAATTTGTAATTCCCAAAAATTATTTATTATTAAAACAACAGATATTTATTAATATCGTAACTCATCACATAAAAGGTTTTCTAAAGATGGCAAATTTTCACAATTAGCCTTTTATAAGTGGTTCTTCCAAAGAGCCATTTTTTGCTTGAAGTCTGTAATCTTCTCATTTGCATCTAAAATAATAACTTCTGACTCTTGTAGATAAATATTCAGATTATTTAAATGTGAAAATACATCTGAAAGATAGGCTAATGACGCAGAAAAAATAGAGAGTTTCAGATTCTCCACATAATTTATTGTCTTTCTCTCGAAGGAATGTTATTATCTATTTTTTGAGATCCAGGACAAGTGTGAAAACTAGTCCACGTGAAATCCAACGTATAGCAGTGTGGTAAAGCAACATTTTATGAGAATATCCAACTACTTGGCATAATATTTTGAAGAGTCTGTTGTTCAAAGCTTAATTTCGGATGAAATTTACAGCTTGGTTGTGATATCCATGGTAGACTTGAGTCTTTGTGGAAGAGTTCATGATGCTAATGTATGGCAATATAGAAAACAATGTAGAACCTTAACATTTGGAGCCAACTCTCGTATCTAATAATTAGATAGTATAAACAGGAACATTTGTATGTCAATTATAAATTCTTTGGCAATACATATGTATTTTTGAGTAACAAATTCTAATATAAGTTTATAAGAATTAGTGATTTAGGTTGAACTATAATAATAATAATAATAATTAAGGTAAATAAAACAAATTCTTATATGGTTTATGCATATTTGTTAGAAATTAACGATCATATAGGAATTATTACGAAATCTAGTTCAAAATGTATAACAATATTCAAGTAATATCTATCAAATTATTTTGATAGAAATACACCCAATCCTGTTTTTCAAGGTAAAAACGTTCCACGGATCACCGTGTAAAAACAAATCGTGTAAAGAAAGGCACACAGTAGTACAAAAACACGAGATAGGTTCCACAACTAAATTAAAGAATCAAAATCAATTTTTCTAGTTTAGTACATATATCTATACATATTTTATTAATCTAGTATATATATATTACATAGCTATTAGATTTTTAATACAGATTTAAATAAAACCATAGACAATTTAAGTATAATAGTATGTGAAACAATCGTCATTTAAGTATATAATTTAGTAAACTAATTGGCAATTTCGGTAATGTAAGAGTATTAAATTCATTTTAAAGACATCTAATTACTTTTCTACAGATATATTTTTTCCGTGGTAAAGTTGTACCATGATAAATTTTTAATTTATTTATTTTTCGGATGCTCCGTCTTTAGTTCGTAATAAGTCAATCCTTTTTAATATTTATTTTTATCGTATTTTTGTAAAACTGATGAAAAGAAATTTCAATAATAAAGTCATTTGTAAATGAATAATAATCCTCAGTGGCTAATTGATACTTCCAATTCACAACTGTCGAGAAGTCAACTTACTGATTGAACCCACTCTAATGTCAACTTGTTAAACTCTTAAAAAAGCTTGAAAAAATAAAATTTTACAGAAAAAAAAATTTGAAAAGTAAATTAATTCTTAAGTCAGCTGTTGAAAATTCATTAATGAAATCTCAATAGTTTTGATAAAAATTTTCCCAAAGTCAATTATAATCATTGTTTCTATTGCGGTCATTTGATACAAAATAAACGAGTGAGTTTTTTATTTGTTTAGAAATCTAAAAAAATATGTGACTAAAACAATTTATTAATTTACAAAAAATATTGATAAAATCATAATGATTAATAAAAACAAAATTAAAATTTATTTTCTCAATTAAACAATTTAATTATTTTAATTAAATTTAATTAAATAGCCTGCAATAATTATTAATAGGGCTTCAAAAAAACCACAACTAAAAACCATATTTATTTTTAAAGGGGTTAAAAATAAATAAAAACATATTTATTTATTGATAAACTAGTATAGTTAGTATACTCAGTAACCGCTTTCGTTTGTCTTAAAATATGGATGATCATCAATATATACACCGAAGCTACTTCTCTTTTTATTCTTTGCTCCTTCTCTTCGGCCCATTTGAAATTTAATGGTCAATTTAATAAAAAAACCACATCTATTTTTTGAAAAAATCCCAATAAAGAGCTGGAATTATTTAAAATTCAAAAATAAAAATTTAAAAATTATTAATTTTTAATTTTTCCTTTAAATGTATTGTATAATTATAATTTTTTTGGTTTTTTATATAGGAAGTCGGTGCTTAGGTTTCACTCCTTGGTGTCCTTCTTTAATGGATTCAATTGACCCAACACAAGATTTATTTCCAATTTATATATCACAACTTTATTCACAACTTTCACAAAAAATCGATTCAATTCACAATACTCTACACAATTACTCTGCACGATTTCACAAAATTCAATGCGTAGGGATACGTATTCCAAAAGGAGATGTCCTTGTCTGGTGCGCAATTTGTTTGACTGGTTGATCTATCTTTAAGTTTATTACCTCCTTTACTCCGCTCTCTGAAATATTCTCTTCGACCAACTGGCCATTTAGTTGATCTACATTTTCTTTTTATACTCATCTCGCTAATCAAGTCACCCGCAAACTAAATTGGTTTTGGCATTTCTGACATCTCTGTCCAAAACCAAATTAGTTATTTCTGGGCTCCCGGGGTTTCTATTTGTTTACAATTATTATTTTGGTGGCGGGATCCTCTTTTATCCCGGGTTTCCTTCGTAAACCAATTTCGTTTTCCGTAATAAGAAAATTTGTTGACGTTCCAGGTTTCTCATTTTATTCGGGTTTTTTGTTGGTTCGGACTTCCCATTAGCTCGAGTTTCCCATTAGCCAATTAATTTTTAATTAATTTCTATTTTTATTAAATATTTCCTTCTAGGGAACCTTAATCAATTTAATTTTATTATATTTGGATTCGTCTCATCATTTGTCATACGCCCATACCCGTTTCCCCCGATAAATTTTTATTTTAAAATTTTAATTGATTTTGTTTTTTTAATTATTATTTCGAATATCAATGTTTTTACTGACTTCATTTTTTACTTTTGTGCATTTAGTTAACCCCAATAATTTTAATACCTAAACTCAAGACAAATTTAACATTTTATAAAAAAGTGTGGTTTTTTTGGAGCCCTAATTATTATAAAAAACTAAATTGTATTATTAAAAGAAAATACTTTGCAATATAAAAGTATATAATTACTTTTGAAGGAAATCTGAATTATAGCCTCTTTGATATAAAGCACCAGAAGGTCATTTTTATGGGATCAAATTAAACAATAAAATATTTACAAAACGATATGAAATGTATAGAAGTTGTAATGGTTTAAGTTTAAAAAAAACAGAACCATAAATTAATATGTTATAATAATTGTTTAACGATTATGCAAAAAATGAAATAATTAAAACAAAATTAAATTGATATTTTGCTTGAATGACTTCTGATGAAATTGAAAGGAAAATTTTTTCTTGTATCAAGGGCCTCTTAAAAGTTAAAGAAAATTTAATTATTTCAAATTTACAGTAAATCGTTGCAATATGATGTTTTATTATGGAAAACTTTATAGAAGAAAGTAATTACTAAAATTTAAATACATTTTAAATATTTTCAAATACTTTATATGCAAATAAAATCCAATAATAAATATAAAATGCAAAATATTAAAAAAAGGAGTTGAAAATTCAATAAAATAATTTAATTAATTCACACGCATATTTCACGTGTATAATTTATATTCTTTAGGTTTTCTCCTATGTCGGTTCTTCATTCGGATTCCGTCCGTTCAAATGGCAATTAAAAAACGCATCTCATCTTGGATTCTCGACGTTTTGGATTTGTTTACCTCATTGGATTTATTTTTCTATATATTTAAATAAAAAAATGCTGACAGAAAATTTGTGAATATTAATAAAACATCGATGTCATTACTGATTCATTGTCAAAAAAAGTGTTAATGTCATTGAAAAGTGAAAAGAAATCAGAGTTGTGAAAACCAAAAGAAGTTCTTAAAATAGTTTATTGTTTTGTAAGGACATTTTTTTAATTTTGATAAATATGTAAATTAAAGAAAAATAAAATATGATATTAAAAAAACAACAAACATAAATTAAATAATGAGCGCAAAAATAATAATGAAATAAGTTAAATAAAGCAACATTAATAAGACTAAGAATAAATAAGTTTCGAAAATTATATTATCATTAAAACGAATTTTATTTTATAATTCTTTTTAAATACTTATTTTGTATATTAATCTAAGTAATATTAATATATAAATAAGCAATTCATAACTCCTCCAAATCAAGTTTGAAGCACCTTCAGAAATAGCGCTTGTTTTAGTTAATCCACTGAGACAGATTCTTCATGAGTTGGAAAGAGACTCAAATATGCAGCTTCAAGACGATTCTTATTCTCTTTTCTCGTGTAAACATATTCCACATTCTTTATTATTTATTGGTGTATATAGTTATCACAAATGGATGTCGAACTATGTTCATTGCTTCCTAGATTTTTTTATCATATGTTGTGAGACAGATGTTTGTTATCCATATAGTTTTTGGACTGTATTGCATATATATATATATATATATATATATATAAACGTTTAAATGGTAAAAACGTTTAGACGCTCGATAAATTGCCAGTAGTTCTTAATTGTAGGTACTGTATCACTGTTTCTGAAGCTTCTTACTGAAAAATGATATAGTTCTACCTTTTTATTTTAAAATTTTTCTAATCGCAACTCCAGATGCAATGTCTATCACACATGTTGATTTGATCTCCAAGAGTTTGGAAAGTTCAGTACATAAAATAAGTGCTTTTTGCATCCGTAAATGGTATGTTTTGTTTTACAGTCTATCGTAAAATGGTTCATTTTGATTTCAGCGCATCATTAAACTACAATAAAACTGATATTATTACTAAATTTACTTAGATAATATCTGAATTATATTCATAATTTAAGTAAAGGTAGAACATGATATACAATTATTTTACATTAGTGACTCAACAATGCAATTCGTGTGCATGACTAACAATTTAGATGAAATTTATGATTAATTATGTTTGGATAAACATTCCATTCCGTGACTAATAAGGATATTGCACGATAAAAACGTATTTTTGATGTCACCGTTAGCATCCTAATTTAGTAACATTTTCAAGATTGTTTTTCTTATTTTAGTCAGCAATGTTTTGTCTATTTTGCATGTGTATATTTAATAAACAACAAAGGTTATTAATCAATATTGTTACGTTTGGCCTACAATTTAATCTATCATATTTTAATATTTAATGATTACATTTATATTATAAATATTATAAAGAGACTGATCACAGTCAATATAAAACCCTATATCATCCAATCACAATTTATCTTTCTACCATTCATTATACATGTTGGGTTTATATAATGAAATACAATTAAAATCACCAAAAATAACGAAAGTGCAAAATTAATTATAGATCGGGGGAAAGCGGTATGGTTGAATGCCAAATCGAAAGACGAATCTAAACCCGAGTCAATAGGAAGCCGGAAAGATAATGGAAAACCCGGGGTAATTAATGATCAGATGGAAACTCAAATGGGTACCAAGTAGAACATTAAATTGTTATTATGATCGCATTTTAGGTTTATCACAGTAGATAACAGTGTCAGTAGAGGACAAATGCTGACGAGAGAATAGATAACAGTTTAATAATGACCTGATCAAAACTATAAAAGGAAAACTCAGAAACCAGAAAATTGCCAATTTAGTAGAAGAGAGTTAATTATGAAATACGTTCAACATCAGAAAAGGAGCGGTCAAACGGTAAAACAAGTGAAACATTTACTAAATTATTGTGCCAGAAAGGTGGTCTCCCCTTGGGTCTCCTACCTCACGATAACATACAATAAATTGTCAAAGAAAGAAAAGTGCAAATTAATAACTAATTGTAATTGTGGTGAATTGAGAATAAAGTTGTTTTGTGTTGGGTTTTCTTCATTTAGATATGAAAAACACGAGGAGTCACCGAGAACTGACTTTTAAACGATATTAACCCAACATACACATCTACATCGAATTTGCAATTGCAATATGTGCACATTCGTAGCATTTAAACAATCATCATTCATTTCATACATACTGATCCTCATCAATATTTTATTTACACTTATTTGTGGCTTATTCTACCGTGCAATTCGAAGCACTGACTTATGACAGAGGGTACATTTTACATTTGGATATTTTGAACTCTTATGTCAATCTCCCTGGCCTGCATTCCTTTGACGTATGGTTATTTAGAAATTTGCCGTAATTATTGCGTATGTTTTGGAACCTTGTGTTTGATCTAGATTCTAGAATATTCGGCTCTTTCTCTAATCGGATTTGCATTTATTTTTTGTGGAAAAATTCGAATTTGGTTATTTTTGTCATCTTTCTACAAACATCTAAATTTTCTTAAATGTCAGAATTGGTTTTAATTGTTCTGTGTATTATACTAAAACTCGACTTTATTTGTTATTGTTTTATAACTTTGTTGTGATAAATAGAGGTACCCAAAACATAAATGAACACGAGACTTTCTATGGTAGCTCTTGAACCTATCGGTGTGTCAAAAAGTAATGAGTTGTGAACTCATGGGATCAAAGAAATTATGAGTCATGATTTTTGGAGAACAAAGACAATCAAAGGAATAATAGTATGATTCATACTTTAGCAGAACAAAGACAATAGTAGATCAAAGACATATCTCTAGTTTAACAAAGAAACATGAGATCAACAAAATAGAATACTGGTAATTGATGTACATCATTTTACGAGTAAAGTAATATGTATAAATCAATATTCCAATTAGAATTATATTAAATTTGATTGATTGTTTTATTATTATAAGTATGATAATATGCATGGGTTTTCTCTTTTAAAAAATGAATAAAGCTATTAATCAGCTAATCAATGAAGAAAAAACAAAAGAAATCGAGAGTCATCTCAATAAAATAATCAATGAAGCAATCGAGTCCAGACAATAAATTTCGTTTCTATTTGAATTATCTCGGACTAAAATACATTAATAACGACACCAAAAAATGATTGTCGGAGGGTTTCTACTTGAGATCTAAAAATTAGGGCTGAAAACAAAATTTATTGTCTTGGAAAGTATGACAAGAATATTGACTTAAAAGATTGAAAATTTAATTATCTACAACAGAAGTCGGCAAAAAAAGCCACACTACCAATTAATTCAGGGTTCCACCTTATTTTTTAATAGATAAATGATAAAAACCAACACTAAAAAGTACACGCTTAAACTGGTACCACAGCAGAACGAAACGCATTTTAAGAAGACCCGCTCAATTCCACGAGGAGAGTTTGAAGAAAGTTACAAGGTTAAATTTACCCTCTTGTTGAAAGCCCCACAGTAACACGTATGATCCACAGCTTTTTAATGCCACGTTTCAACAAAAGAAACGCTTGTGATATAAAAAATTGTGTAAAAAATTAGTGTTTAGTAAATCAGATAAATGCCATTTCAATACAAATTATATTAGCAAAATTAGAGCCACTATTACCCAAACCACTTTATAGTGGTGTATAGAGTACCATTGACAACTTCATCGCGTGCGATAGGTAGCCGACGCCTGTTCTAAACAAAACAGAAATATACATTATTAATATAATTATAATGTATTAAAAATAAGTATAACTAATATATTATTTTTTCAAAGTCGGTAATTTTTAAATGTTTTCCATTAAAAAATTCTTTATCTACAAAGTTCTCCAAAGTAGATAATGCGCGGTACTCATCGGCACACTTATTTAAATAATTACGCATTTATGTGTTCGTTGTTGGAGTTGGCACTGTTTCGTTGCTAGATGTGACATCCTTATCTTCATCTTCCGCAACGCATTTTGTAATCTTGTTAAAAAATATCTGCACCTGTTGGATAATCAGATCTAACTAAATCTTCATCTACAGATAAATAATCATTAAGAGACACTATATTATCCTCGTTATACTGATTATACTTGCCATATGCGGACTTCAATTCTGACAGTATAGCATCATCTTCTTCACTGCAGTTTGTTTCGCCTTGTTGTTTAAAGCCAGCCTTTCGGAAACAATTTTTTTTGGTTGCTTGTTGAACATTGATCTCCCACGTTTTTTCAAGTTTGTAACTGCATCCCATCAAGTAAAATGTTTTGTTTTATTGTCTTGTAGGACAATTATAGATTTTATCAGAATTATTTGTCTATAGTGCAATTTCATGTTGTAAATTATTCCTTGCTCCATAGGTTGTAACTTTGATGTTATGTTTTCTCGGGAGAAAACCACACGAATCGAATTAAGCTGCTTA
This sequence comes from Schmidtea mediterranea, assembly GCA_022537955.1. Classification (NCBI taxonomy): domain Eukaryota; kingdom Metazoa; phylum Platyhelminthes; order Tricladida; family Dugesiidae; genus Schmidtea; species Schmidtea mediterranea. The sequence goes on from CM039680.1 coordinate 170,348,604, forward strand.
GTAACTTTTGGATGTGCCGGACAGTTACCCACAAATAGCAAAATCTTACGCTTTTCAGCATTGAATTTCTTGTCTAAATTTATTATCCATTCTTCATAAATTGCGGTAGTCATATAAGCTTTTTTTGCTTCTATATGTCACTGGTAAAAATCATTTATCTTTAAATCATCGCGGATTTTTGTATTTTCCAATCACGAATGGTTTCAATTATATATATATATATATATATATAATTTCCTAGATGAATTTCAGATATAATATAGCAGTAAATGCATCTCAAACTTTAGAAAAAGTCGAAGCTAATTTCTTGAATGAATCAGGAGATATTAACATGAATGGACATAAAATCCTCAGCGTCCAGAAATTAGTTAGAAAGTGAACTAAAGAAATTAAATGATTAGATATAATATAGCAGATATAATAAATTCTAGATATAATAAATTATTTTATAAATGCTATACATTAATTCAGAAGAATATTAATGATATAATAAATAGTTATTTGACTGATGTTAATAAATGCAATTTTAGATAAATATAATACTTCAAATAATTTTTTCTAGGAAAGATTAATGAAATAAATTGAAATTTAGATCTTGATAGTAAACAATACATAATACAAAGTATTCGAGATAAAACCTTTTCATCTTTTTTAAAATATAGAGAAATCAAACAAATATTAGGTAAGCATTCTTTTATAATTGAAAATAATGAAAATATTTGATTTCTTATGGAGGAAAATATTTTATTGTGGTTGTTCATAATAGTACTTTAGATGTTGGTGGTTTTATGATAAAAAATCCAAGGTTTTATAAATATTCCCGAAAAATTCCGTGTGAGTATTATGAAACAAAATGGCAGAACATGTTATAAGCTATGAATTGAAAATACAAACAAACGAGATATTAAAATAAAATGTGTACATGAAGAATTAGGAATTATTTATGATTTTGTTATTGTAAGAAAAAATATGCTAGAAAGTAGATGGATATGTCACCGCTAGACCATGTTACCGCTGGACCACATACCCGCTCCCCCCCCCGGTAAAAAAAATTTTTCTAAGTCTAAAAGTACAAATTTTTAAAAGTACAAAAATTTTTTAAACAAAGACAATGACTCATTCAAGGTCATTGAAACAAAGACCATGACTCATCGAAAAAATTTTCAAGGTCACGGATTTTTTAATCATTTTTCAATTATAATATGTCTACTTATTTTTATAAGTAGTATATATTTTGTAAATTTTATTCTATTTTATTATTATTTTTATTATTATTTTTAAAAATAATATTAATTTTTAAGGTCATTCAAAAGTAGGTCAAGGTCATTTAAAATAGGTCAAGGTCATTCAAAAAAAAATTTCAAAATTTTTTCTATGTTGAAAAGTACACAATTTCCTATGTCACCGCTAGACCAAAACATAGAAAATTTTTCGAAATTTTTTCAAGGTCATGGAATTTTTAATCATGTTTCAATTATAATATGTCTACTTACTTTTATAAGTAGTATATATTTTGTAAATATTTTTTATTATTATTTTTTATAAATATTATTATTTTTATTATTATTTTATAAATATTATTATTATTATTAACATTATTACTATATAAATTAAAACCGAGACATACAATAAATTTATTATAAAGAGATAATTCTTCTATAGTAATATTGTCGAAGAGCTTTATTCAAAGCCCATTCCACATACTTTCGATATCGGGCAGCGCAGCAATGACATCCATCACCACATGGATATTCAGGTTCCATATCTTTTGATAGATTGTTTTGTTCGATATCCCATAGGAACTCGTCGATTACAGTAAATATCCATATTGATGTATGATTGAATATCAAGTCTGGAATTATTGATGCTGGCTTATCCATAATTCCATGTATTTCTGGATAATAGAATTCCAGACGTTCTTTAATAACTTTAAAATAATCATCTAAAAACAAGTAGTAATAATAATAATAATAATAAATTACCATAATGTTTAATTTCATTCATAGCTTGAACTGCGCTCGGTACAACCATTTTAATGATAAAAATTGAAATAACAATTACTTTTATACTAATTTAGACCAATGAGAACACACACACAAATCTTTAGCTATAAACAATAAATATTAATTTATATTGTTTTGAAAATGATTAAAGAAATTTTAATAATATTATTAGTTTTTAATATGGTCAACTCAATTGTTGTAACCGTTCAAGGTAAAAATTCAACAAAATGTGTATGTCCTGATACACCAGTATTGATGGATATTTTGTATATGATAGATAGGCCTAGTTATTTGAAAACTTCAGTAAAAAGATTATCTGAAAGAATGAGTAATTTAGAATTCCGATTTGAACATACATATGAGACTTTAAAAAGAGCTAAAAACGAATTATATGATGATATTATATATCTAAATAAGACCATTGGTATTATCAAAAATGAATTAAGAAAATCAATATTAGAATTGAAAGAAAATCGCAAATTTAATGAAAAAATGACGAATCAAGTTCAATATAGTATAAAATTTTATTCTAATAAAACAACTGATCAGTTCAATCGTATAATGAAATTACAACAACAACCAGTTAACAGTGGTGGCAACAACTTGAAAGAAGTTAACAGTGCCAACAAATCATCATTGCCATTTCCATTATATATTTTAACATATTTTCTTAGTATTGCATGATTCTGATTGGTCGAATATAGTATAAATAAGCTTACACTTTCAAATATTTTTATAAAATGCCAGAAACTAAATTTTTTATAACTTTGCTGAATGAGCTGGTCTCTAATAATAGAGAAGAAGATGATATCATTAAAAACATAAAATTCATGGTAAACCGTACCGAGAAAATCGTTGAAGACATCCCATTTGATTATGAAAAAATTCTCAATTTGCTAACATTGGAGAGAAAGAAGGCATTCCAATCAATATTTAGTTACATGTTCGATGAAAATAATAAATGGATGCGAATAATAGTAGGATTAATGTGTATGAAACACATGATATTAAAATCTGGATCCGACTATGAAAATTACTTCCAATGGTCTATAGAGGTAAATTACTTTATATTGTTATTAATTTATCATTATTTAGGTGATAGAAACAAAAATTGATCCGTGAGTAGAAACAAACGGTGGATGGACAGCGATTATTCAAGTTGCCACAGAAGCTAAACGCTCTGATATTTATATCGAAAATTGCAAATTTTTATTAAATCTATTAACTGGAGCATCTGTTTTATATTTATATAATAAAGTTTATCAAAGAGTTTAATAAATATTTCTTTGTTATTATTAATAAAAAACTACATTTTTAAAGATTTATTGATTATTACATGTACATTGTTCATCTCCACAATATTCAATCATAATATTTTCTATAACATGGTCAATACAATTCTTAAATTCGGTAGGCTCATCTTTAATAATTTCGGTAGTAGCTTCTTCATCATCATCATTAATAAGTGTATCATCAATAATTTCTTCAGAATCATTAATAATTTCAGTATTAATTTCTCCATCATTAACAATTTCAGTAACATCACTGTGACATCCAGAATCACTCTGACATTCTGAACATGAATCTTCTTTACTCAATGCTTCAACTAGAGTCAACATATCTCTAATTTTTACACCGGTTATTTCTTCGAGTTTATCAAACAAAAAGTTTATTAAATATTCTAAACGAAATTAATTAATTATTTTATATTTTTATATTTTACCTTTTTCAGACATCATTTTAAAACTATTTTAAAACTACTTATAATTTTGTTTATAGAATAACAAAGAAAACATTAATACATTTATTAAACACTAAACACTATACATTAAAATAATTGTGAAAGTCTAGCAGTAACAATTTTCCAGATTGGAGAAAGCACATCATTTTGATCAGCTTTATACCCTTGGATTGTTATTGTTATATATCAGTTTTCATGTTCTTTGAAACCTATTTCTGTAAATGCATCATAATATCTGGTATATTGACTGGTGAAGAAAGCATTTTCATTGCATTTTAAATTGGAATTGATCTTTTTGAACGTATTATCAATATCCTTGATATCTAACATTGAGAGAGTCCCAGCAAGAGATTGAAATTGAGTTTTATTGAGTTTGACTGGATTTGCCAATTGCATATTGATAGGCTCCTTTAAAAAATACATTTTATAATTGTGGAACATCTGAACTGGTTGGACACTTATTTTCTTGGTCATGTTTGATTTATGATCTCTATAAGGTGGTGACGCGCTTTTATACCCTTGACAGATACTGATTAACCAATCAGAATCATGCATATTATTATAACAAAGACAATGCATGATAAGTGCATGATAAGTGCGTGACTTTAAAAATATATGTGAATTAACCCATTGAGTTTGTATATGATCTTACACACATCACCTATATAAAATGCATTATTAATATCACGTGTTTTATTATTACGAGTTATTATTATTATTATCAATATTATTATCAATATTTTTATTATTATTATTATTACCAACATCAAAAATAAAACTATTCTACCAAAATACAAAAACATTTATTATTCAAGATGCTACAAAATCACCACATGGATATATATTTCTTGATTTCACACAACAATGCAATGATGATTTACTGGTAAAAACAGATATTTTCAATAAAGAAGGTGCCATGGTATATAAACAAAGTTGAAAACTTTAACATGTAAAACTGTTTATGAAATCCAGGCTTAAAAATATCCGAAAACTTAGACAGAGTATTAAAAAGAAAAACAAAGTTCCACCAAAAACCAGTTATACACCATCTAAAAAAACTAATAACCGAGAATTACCCTGCGATGAATCTTATTTCGAAAAACATTATTAAAAACAGTAAGAAAAAAGTTAAAATTGTAAAAAATCATAGGAGTTTCCCATATTTCAATGCATTGTTAAAGGCTTCGAGTATGAAAAGAATGTCTATTTTACAATAATTTCCAACTTTTGTTGTCGATGATTTACTCAAAATTCTATTATAAGTAGTCAGAGGTAAAATTAAAATCAGTAATTCTAAAAAACTAGTATTGAATAAACATCGTAAGCCTTTGTTATCACTAGTAAATAATAAAAATCGTAAGCAAATGAGAAAAATCATATATAAACAACAAGGCGGTTTAATCGGAGCAATGTTACCATTAGCATTATCATTATTATCACAATTAACGATGGGTCAATCATTACCTAATGTTAAATTAAAATTTAAATCATCTTGTTGTAATGGAGAAGATTTGGACGAACCCAGAAGACGAAGCAGGTTTCGGTGGAGTGGCAAAGTTAAAGAAAAGACTCCAAAATTAAAAAAGGAAACGCAAAAGTGGTTGTCAGATCAGCTTGCGTAGAGTTTAAACAAACCGATGCGGAAAAGATTTTTAACAAGAGCTTATAAGACATTCGGTATTAATGATTTAAGGCAAATGGATTTGATGGAGATGATACCGTATTCGAAGATTGACAAGGGTTTTAAATATATTTTAACATGTATCGATGTTTTCAGTCGTTTTGCTCGCGGAGTACCAATAAAGACAAAATCTGCAGAGGAAATATCTAAAGCAATTAACTCAATGTTTAAAAATGGACATCCAGACAATTTGCAAACCGATTTAGGTATTATTATTATTATTATTATTATTATTATTATTATTATTATTATTATTATTATTATTATTATTATTATTATTATTATTATTATTATTATTATTTTAGGCAAGGAGTTTTACAATAGTAAAGTTAAGCAAATCCTGGATCGTCTCAAAATAAATCATTATTCTGTACATTCTCAATACAAAGCCGCACATGTTGAAAGATTTAACCGGACATTGAGGGATAGATTGAAGAAATATTTCGTGCATCAAGGTAATAAAATATGGATAAATGTATTACCGAAAATACTTGTTAGTTATAATAATTCATCACATCGAGGTCTGAATGGTTTGAGACCCGTTGATATCAGCTCAAAAACACGAGTACAGTCTAAAAACGTTATTATTACAAAACCAAAATATAAAGTTGGTGATTACGTTAGAATTAGTAAAATATCTGCTTCACCTTTCATCAAAAATTTCGATAGTAATTGCAGTGATTAGGTATTTCGAATTACTAAAATTAATACTAAACAGAGTCCTGTAATGTATGTTATTAAAGATAGTGATAACAATGTAATACAATGAAAATTCTATGAACAGGAATTACAAGTTATTTCCAAACCTACAGCGTTCAGAATTCAGAAAATATTGAAAACTAAAATGGTGGGTAAGGATAAACAATACTATGTCAAATGGCATGGATATCAAAAACCCTCGTGGATATCATCAAAAGACCTAGTAAAATGAGTTTCTATACAATTTTACCTAGCAATAGTTGCCCACTAATCCATCCGGAAAATCAAGCAAGTAAATTTATGGTTAATCTTCAAAATCCTATTTATTTACATGGAAATTGGGAAGTTGCTTTGCAAGACTTTACATTTGTGTACAATACATTCCCATTTTATAGTCATTGTAAAATCGGTTACAAGAAACGTGTTCCCAAAACCTGTAGTGGTATTTTCTCAATCAATAATTTTGAACGATATTGTCATATTCCGAATCAAATTTTAGATGAAAATAGTGGCATGTTTTTCAAAGATGGATTGAATGTTAGTTGTGATTTTGGCCCATTTACAATAAAGTTTGAAAGTATTGAGGATGCCAAGCGAATGGGTAGTGATAAGCTTAACATAGTTGTTCCTGGTACTGAATACCTAATACGTTTCAAAACATTTGATGAGAAAAGTGTAACGATCGAAAACATCAAAATATCTGTATCATATATTAATGAGGTGGAAGATACATTTACATTTACTAATGATTTATATATTGAAACACTTGACGAATTACATAAATATATTTCATTCAATTGTTTACCTATATTTAAAACTATTGAATTTCTTAAAGATGGAATATGCAAATTCAGTCTGAATAATAACATTTGTGAAGTTACATTTGATAAAAATTTGGCTAATACATTGGGATTAGATAAGCAAACATATAGGGCAAGTGCTTTTGGTGTACGCAAACCAAAAATAATAAAACTTCATAGGCAAATGTTCATATATACTAACATCATCGATCCTATAATTGTTGGTGGTTCTTTGGTTCCTCTTTTGAAATCTGTTTGAGTTGATAAACATGACCAGGAGGAAGTTTTCAATATAAATATCGATAACCCCATGTACTTACCGGTATCAACATCATGTATTAACAATATAGAAATAAATATAGTGGTAAATTTATTGAATTTAGTAAAGATACAAAAACTCATTTGACATTACATTTTCGTAAATTAGATAGCCAATAACGATATTATTAGTATGTATAGTGGTAGCCAAAGTGGTGGCGAATTACCCTATTTTATTGGTAAACAGTATGGATCAGGATGGTTGAGAACAATTTGTAGATTTGCACTTCCTATTCTTAAACGCATTGGTCGTTTTGGTATGAAAACTGCTAAAGATGTGATGATGAATGAGCAGAAAATATCACCCTCTCTGAAATCAAATGCATTATCAGAGTTAGGGAAAGTTCTACCTAGTGTTGCAGGTATGTTTCAAAAACAGGAACCAGCACCAGCACCAGCTCAAAAACGTAAAAGACATCATAAACATATAAACAAACGAATGAAAGGCCATGGAACTATATTTCAAAAATGATTTGCGGTAAATCTGAATTGTGCTTATTTGATAGACCATCTCCCAGGCGGTAATTGAAATGGGGGCCTTTGAAGATGTATTCCCGATGAATTCTATTATGGATAGTAGAACTGATATTGAATTTTATATTAATGGTTCCCAAACTGAATATCTAGATTTGAACGATACATTGCTAACTGTTCAGATCAAAGTTGTAGATAAAGATAGAAAACCGTTGGGTGAACCTAGTGATGTTATACCAAACAATTTCTTGTTTCATACACTTTTTAAAGATGCAGTTCTCGGATTTAATAATATCAAGATTGAGGGTGGTAACACTACATATATTCACAAAGCTCTAATAGAAACTATTATAAATTACAATAGCGATACTAAAAATACATGTTTAACTCCTATGGGTTATGGTAGTGATGACGATAGAAAAATGTTGATTAAGGGTTCGAAATTATTTACCATGTGCTCATCATTACAACTCGATTTTATGGATCAACCGAAATATTTACTCCCAGGTGTTAATGTACACATTAGATTAAAAAGATCTGAGTCAGCATTATCACTAACAAGTACTAGCACAGCACCTATTCTTCAATTAGTTGATGCAAAATTATTGGTGAGAAGAGTTCGTGTTGAGCCCTCTGTATTGGCCGGTCATCAACTGGGGCTTAATTCTAAGCATGCAATATATCCATTGAAAACAAAGGAAATTGTTCAATTTGCTATTGCTAAAGGTTCAGCTTCTTTCTATAAGGAACAAACATTGACAATTTCCAAAGTTGTCACAATTAATTCAAAAATTTATCAATTTTCAAATTTTCAAAAATTCACGCAATTTCAAATGGAGAATACAAGTATTTTAAGAGAATTATTGGCCGATGGAAATGGTAAATTTTTATTTTATTATTACTAATATTATTATTGATTAAGGTATATTTAATTGGTTTGATGTAACCGAAAATGATAATGAAGTTATTTTAATCTAGGATAGCGGTAAATTTATTTATTATTTATTATTATTATTACTTGTGTTTTAGAAGTAATTACACCGACTGAATTCATAGTTATCAGTGATAGCGAAGATGATATCAATCATGGTAAATTTTTTATTTTATTTTATTTTTTAAAACCCTTTTAGTAGATTTGGAAAATAATGTATTTGCCTCAGTTTCTGGAGGTGACAACATTGAAAATTATGCCCCCGTTTCTGGGGAAGATGCCTGTATTTATGAGGATGACACCGATGATACGGATAAATGTTAGTTTTTATTATTTTTTATAAATATTTTTAATAAAATGTTATTATTATTATTAATATTATTAACATTTATTATTATTTAATCCAAATGGATTAAATAAAAACAAATATTAATAATTTCAATAATTAATTAAAAATTTATTGAAAAAGTTATATTGTATTGAAAACTTATAATTGATGAAAAAAGTTATAATTGATGAAAAATTTATTGAAAACTTATATTTAGTGATGAAAAAAGTTATAATGGATGAAAAATTTATTGAAAAAGCTATATTGTATTGAAAAATTTATTGAAAACTTATATTTATTGAAAAATTTATTGAAAAAGCTATATTGTATTGACGAAAAAGTTATAATTGTTGAGAAATTTATTGAAAACTTATATTTATTGATGAAAAAGTTTATAATTGTTGAAAGAATTTATTGAAAACTTATATTTATTGAAAAGTTTATTGAAAACGTAAATTTATTGAAAACTTTATTGAAAAAGCTATATTGTATTGATGAAAAAGTATAATTGTTGAAAAATTTATTGAAAACTTATATTTATTGAAAAATTTATTGAAAACTTATATTTATTGAAAAATTTATTGAAAACTTATATTTATTGATGAAAAAGTTTATAATTGTTGAAAGAATTTATTGAAAATTTATATTTATTGAAAGGTTTATTGAAAACTTATATTTATTGAAAAATTTATTGAAAAAGCAATATTGTATTGATGAAAAAGTTATAATTGTTGAAATATTTATTGAAAACTTATATTTATTGATGAAAAAATTTATAATTGTTGAAAAATTTATTGAAAACTTATATTTAAAGATGAAAAAAGTTATAATTGATAAAAAATTTATTGAAAACTTATATTTAGTGATGAAAAAAGTTATAATTGATGAAAAACTTATTGAAAACTTATATTTAGTGATGAAAAAAGTTATAATTGATGAAACATTTATTGAAAAAGCTATATTGTATTGAAAAATTTATTGAAAACTTATATTTATTGAAAAACTTATTGAAAAAGCTATATTGTATTGACGAAAAAGTAATAATTGTTGAAAAATTTATTGAAAACTTATATTTATTGATGAAAAAGTTTATAATTGTTGAAAGAATTTATTGAAAATTTATATTTATTGAAAGGTTTATTGAAAACTTATATTTATTGAAAAATTTATTGAAAAAGCAATATTGTATTGATGAAAAAGTTATAATTGTTGAAATATTTATTGAAAACTTATATTTATTGATGAAAAAATTTATAATTGTTGAAAAATTTATTGAAAACTTATATTTAAAGATGAAAAAAGTTATAATTGATAAAAAATTTATTGAAAACTTATATTTAGTGATGAAAAAAGTTATAATTGATGAAAAACTTATTGAAAACTTATATTTAGTGATGAAAAAAGTTATAATTGATGAAACATTTATTGAAAAAGCTATATTGTATTGAAAAATTTATTGAAAACTTATATTTATTGAAAAACTTATTGAAAAAGCTATATTGTATTGACGAAAAAGTAATAATTGTTGAAAAATTTATTGAAAACTTATATTTATTGATGAAAAAGTTTATAATTGTTGAAAAATTTATTGAAAACTTATATTTAGTGATGAAAAAAGTTATAATTGATGAAAAGTTTATTGAAAACTTATATTTAGTGATGAAAAAATTTATAATTACTGAAAAATTTATTGAAACCTTATATTTAATGAAAAGTTTATTGAAAAAGCTATATTGTATTGATGAAAAAATTATAATTGTTGAAAAATTTATTGAAAACTGATATTTATTTGAAAATTATTGAAAAACTAATATTTATTTGAAAAATTTTATTAAAAAACGCTATATTGTATTGATGAAAAAAATTTATAATTGTTTAAATTATTGAAAATTATATTATTGATGAAAAAGTTTATTAATTCTTGAAGAATTTATAAATTATATTTATTGAAAGAAACTTATTGAAAACTTATATTATTAAATTATGAAACACTTATATTATTGATGAAAAATTTTATTGTTGAAAACTTTATGGAAATTATATTTATGATGAAAAAATTATAAACTTGTTGAAAGATTTATTGAAACTTATATTTAATGAAAATTATTGAAAAAGCTATATTATTGATTAAAAAATAATAATTGTTTGAAAAATTTATTGAAAACTTATATTATTGATGAAAATTTAATAATTGTTTGAAAGAATTTATTGTGAACTTAGTATATTTTTTGAAAAAATTATTAAAAATCTTATATTTATTGAAAGATTATTGAAAACTTATATTTACGTTTGAAAACCTTTTATTGAAAACGATATATTTATTGATGAAAAATTATTAATTGATTTAAGAATTTATTGAAATTATATTTATTGTGAAATTTATAATTGTTGGAAAAATTCATGAAAACGTTATAGTTTAAAGATGAAAAAAGTTAATTAATGATGAAAAGATTTATTGAAAAGCTATATCTTATTATGAAACAAGTTAAATTGTTGAAATATTTATTTGAACTTATATTTAGTGATGAAAAAATTATAATTGTTGATAAAAATTATTGAAACCTTATATTAATGAATAAGTATTGAAAAAGCTATATTGTATGATGAAAAAGATTATTATATTGTTGAAAGAAATTAATTGAAAATTATATTTGAGTGATGAAAAATTGTATAATTGTTGAAAGATTTATTGGAAAACTATATTCTATTTGAAAAATTTATTAAAAACTTATATTATTGAAAAATTTATGAAAACGCTATATGTGTATTGATGAAAAAATTTATAATTGTTTAAAAATTATTGGAACACAAAAATTATATTTATTGATGAAAAAGTTTATGAATTGTTGAAGAATTTATTGAAAACTGTATATTTATTGAAGTTATTGAAAATTATTATTATTGAAAAATTTTATTGAAACTTTACTATTTATTGATGAAAAAATGTATAATTGTTGAAAATTATTGAAAACTTTAATTAATAAATATTTATTTAAAAAGCATATTGTATTGATGAAATTAATAATGTTGAAATATTATTGAAAACTTATAGTTAGTGATGAAAAAATTTTATAATGTGTTTGAAAATTTATTGAAAACTTATATTTAATGAAAAAATTATTGAAAAAAGCTATATGTATTGATGAAAAATATAATTGTTGAAAAATTATTGAAACTTTATATTTTGATAAAAAAAATATATAATTGTTGAAAGAATTATTGAAAACTTATATTTTTTGAAAATTTAATTAAAAACTTATATTTATTGAAAAAGTTTATTGAAAACTTATATTTATTAAAAACTTATTGAAACGATATATTATGATGAAATATAATTTGTTTAAAATTTATTGAAAACTTATTATTTATAAAAAATTTATTGAAAAGCATATTGATTTGATGAAAAAGTATAATTGTTGAAAATTTATTGAAAACTATATTTAGTTGATGAAAAGAAGTTATAATTATGAAAAATTTATTGAAAACTTATATTAGTGGATGATAAAAGTTATAATGATGAAAAAATTTATTGAAAAACTTTAATTTAGTGATAGAAAAGTCTATAATTGTTTGAAAGAATTTATTAAATTATATTTATTGGAAAAGTTTATTGAAAAACGTAAATTTATTGAAACTTTATTGAAAAAGCGTATATTGTATGATGAAAACAGTATAATGTTGAAAATTTATTGAAAACTTATATTTATGAAAAAATTTATTGAAAACTTTATATTATTTGTAAAAATTATTGAAACTTATATTATTGATGAAAAGTTATAAATTGTTGAAAGAATTTATTGAAAAAATTTATATTATTGAAAATTTTATTGAAAACTTTATTATTGAAAAATTTATTGAAAAAGCAATTTATATGATGAAAAAGTTAATGTTGATTATTTATTGAAACTTATATTATTTGATGAAAAATTTATAATTGTTTGAAAAAATTTATTGAAACTTATATTTAAAGATGAAAATTATAATTGATAAAAAATTATTATGAAAATTATATTTGTGATAAAAAGTTATATTGATGAAAAACTTATTGAAAACTTATATTTAGTGATTGAAAAAAGTTATATGATGAAATTTATTGAAAAGCGTTATTTGATATTGAAAAATTATTAAAAACTTATATTTATTTGAAATTATTGTGTAAAAGCTATATTTGATTGACGAAAAAGTAAAATTGTTGAAAAATTTATTGAAAAACTATATTTATATGAATGAAAAGTACTTAATGTTGAAGAATTTCATGAAAATTTATATTTATTGAAAGGTTTATTGAAAACTTATATTTATTTGAAAATTTATGAAAAGCAAATATTGTATTGATGAAAAAGATATAATTGTGGAAATATTTATTGAACTTATATTATTGATGAAAAATTTTATAATTGTTGAAAAAATTTATTGAAACTTTATTTTGATAAAAAAATTAATTGATGAAAATTTATAATTGATGAAAAACATATATTTATTGATGAAATATATTAAATATTGATGAAACAAATATTATTTAGTGATGAAAAAAAGTTATATGATGAAAATTATTGAAAAGCTATAGGTGTATTGAAATTTATTGAAACTTATAATTTATTGAAAACTTATTGAAAAGTATATTGTATTGACAAAAAGGATAATTGTGAAAAAATTATTGAAACTTATTTTATGAGAAAAGTTTATAATTTTGAAATTTTATTGAAAAACTTATATTAGTGATGAAAAATTATAATTGATTGAAAGTTTTTTGAAAACTTACATTTTGATGAAAAAATTTTGATAATTACTGAGAAAAAATTTATTGAATGAAACCTTATATTTAATGAAAAGTTTATTGAAAAAGCCTATATGTATTGAATGAAAAAATAATTTGTTGAAAAATTTATTGAAAACTATATTTATTGAAATTTATTTGAAACTTATATTTATTGAAATTTCATTGAAAACGCTATATTGTATTGATGAAAAAAATTTATATTGTTTAAAATTTATTGAAAACTATATTTATTGAGAAAAGTTTAAATTCTTGAAGAATTTATTGAAAAACTTTAATTTATTGAAAGTTTATTAAAACTTTATATTTATTGAAAAATTTATTGAAACTTATATTTATTAGATTGAAAATTTAAATTGTTGAAAACTTATTGAAACTTATATTAGATGAAAAAATTTATAATTGGTTTGAAAAATTATTGAAAAACTTATATTTAATGAAAATTTATTTTAAAAAGCAGTATTTGTATTGATTGAAAATAATAATTGTATGAAAATTTATTGAAAACTATATTTTATTTGATGAAAAAATTATAATTGTTGAAAAATTTATTGAAAACTTATTTTTTTGAAAATTTATTAAAACTTGAATTAGAAAGTTTATTGAAAACTATATTTATTGAAAAACCTTATTGAAACGATATATTTGTATTGATGAAATTTATATTGTTTAAAAATTTATTTGAAAACTTATATTATTGATGAAAAAGTTTATAATTGTTGAAAAATTCATTGAAAACTATATTAAGATGAAAAAAGTTATAATTGAATGAAAAGTTTATTGAAAAAGGCATATTGTACATTGATGAAAAATATAATTGTTGAAAATTTATTGAAAATTATTTAGTGAATGAAAAAATTATAATTGTTGAAAAATTATTGAAACCTTATATTTAATGAAAGTTTTTTGAAAAACATTATAATGTATTGATGGAAAAATATAATTGTTGAAAAATTATTGAAAACTTATATTTAGTGATGAAAAAATTTATAATTTGTGAAAGAATTTATTTGAAAAACTTATATTTATGAAAAAAAATTTATTTAAAAACTTTATTTAATTGAAAAATTTATTGAAACGCTTTTGTATTGAGTGGAAAATTTGATAATGTTTAAAAATTTATTGAAACTTAATTATTGATGAAAAGTTAATTGTTCTGAAGAATTTATTTGGAAAAACTTATATTTATTGAAAGTTATGAAACTTTATATTTTATTGAAAAATTTATTTGAAAACTTATATTTATTGATTGAAAAAATTTATAATTGTTGAAAAATTTATTGAACTTATAAATTAATGAATATTATTGAAAAAAAGCCTTATTGTATTGATTGAAAAATTATATAATTGTTAAGATATTTATCTGAAAACTTATATTAGGATGAAAAAAATTATATTGTTTTGAAAAATTATTGAACTTATATTTAAGGTGAAAAATTTATTGAAAAAAAGCTATATTGTATTGATGAAAAAATATAATTGTTGAAAAATTTATTGAAAACTTATTTTTAATTGATGAAAAAAATTTATAATTGTTGAAAAATTTATTGAAAACTTATATTTTTGAAAAAATTTATTTAAAAACTGTACTATTTATTGAAAGTTTATTGAAAACTTAATTTATGAAAACCTTATTGAAAACGATATATTGTATTGATGAAAAAATTTATAATTGTTTAAAAATTTATTGAAAACTTATATTTATTGAAAAATTTATTGAAAAAGCAATATTGTATTGATGAAAAAGTTATAATTGTTGAAAAATTTATTGAAAACTTATATTTAGTGATGAAAAAAGTTATAATTGATGAAAAATTTATTGAAAACTTATATTTAGTGATGAAAAAAGTTATAATTGATGAAAAATTTATTGAAAACTTATATTTAGTGATAGAAAAGTTTATAATTGTTGAAAGAATTTATTGAAAAAGCTATATTGTATTGAAAAATTTATTGAAAACTTATATTTATTGAAAAATATATTGAAAAAGCTATATTGTATTGACGAAAAAGTTATAATTGTTGAAAAATTCATTGAAAACTTATATTTAAAGATGAAAAAAGTTATAATTGATGAAAATTTTATTGAAAACTTATATTTAGTGATGAAAAAAGTTATAATTGATGAAAAATTCATTGAAAACTTATATTTATTGATGAAAAAGTTTATAATTGTTAAAAAATTTATTGAAAACTTATATTTATTGAAAAGTTTATTGAAAACTTATATTTATTGAAAAATTTATTAAAAAAGCAATAATGTATTGATGAAAAAGTTATAATTGTTGAAATATTTATTGAAAACTTATATTTATTGATGAAAAAATTTATAATTGTTGAAAAATTCATTGAAAACTTATATTTAAAGATGAAAAAAGTTATAATTGATGAAAATTTTATTGAAAACTTATATTTAGTGATGAAAAAAGTTATAATTGATGAAACGTTTATTGAAAAAGCTATATTGTATTGATGAAAAAATTTATAATTGTTGAAAGAATTTATTGAAAACTTATATTTATTGAAAAGTTTATTGAAAACTTATATTTATTGAAAAATTTATTGAAAACGCTATATTGTATTGATGAAAAAATTTATAATTGTTTAAAAATTTATTGAAAACTTATATTTATTGATGAAAAAGTTTATAATTCTTGAAAGAATTTATTGAAAACTTATATTTATTGAAAAGTTTATTGAAAACTTATATTTATTGAAAAATTTATTGAAAACTTATATTTATTGATGAAAAAATTTATAATTGTTGAAAACTTTATAGAAAACTTATATTTAGTGATGAAAAAATTTATAATTGTTGAAAAATTTATTGAAAACTTATATTTATTGATGAAAAAATTTATAATTGTTGAAAGAATTTATTGAAAACTTATATTTTTTGAAAAATTTATTAAAAACTTATATTTATTGAAAAGTTTATTGAAAACTTATATTTATTGAAAACCTTATTGAAAACGATATATTGTATTGATGAAAAAATTTATAATTGTTTAAAAATTTATTGAAAACTTATATTTATTGATGAAAAAGTTTATAATTGTTAAAAAATTTATTGAAAACTTATATTTATTGAAAAGTTTATTGAAAACTTATATTTATTGAAAAGTTTATTGAAAACTTATATTTATTGAATATTTATTGAAAAAGCAATATTGTATTGATGAAAAAGTTATAATTGTAGAAATATTTATTGAAAACTTATATTTATTGATGAAAAAATTTATAATTGTTGATAAATTCATTGAAAACTTATATTCAAAGATGAAAAAAGTTATAATTGATGAAAATTTTATTGAAAACTTATATTTAGTGATGAAAAAAGTTATAATTGATGAAAAGTTTATTGAAAAAGCTATATTGTATTGATGAAAAAGTTATAATTGTTGAAATATTTATTGAAAACTTATATTTAGTGATGAAAAAATTTATAATTGTTGAAAAATTTATTGAAACCTCATATTTAATGAAAAGTTTATTGAAAAAGCTATATTGTATTGATGAAAAAATTATAATTGTTGAAAAATTTATTGAAAACTTATATTTAGTGATGAAAAAATTTATAATTGTTGAAAGAATTTATTGAAAACTTATATTTATTGAAAAATTTATTAAAAACTTATATTTATTGAAAAATTTATTGAAAACGCTATATTGTATTGATGAAAAAATTTATAATTGTTTAAAAATTTATTGAAAACTTATATTTATTGATGAAAAAGTTTATAATTGTTGAAAGAATTTATTGAAAACTTATATTTATTGAAAAGTTTATTGAAAACTTATATTTATTGAAAAATTTATTGAAAACTTATATTTATTGATGAAAAAATTTATAATTGTTGAAAACTTTATTTAAAACTTATAATTAATGAAATATTTATTGAAAAAGCTATATTGTATTGATGAAAAAGTTATAATTGTTGAAATATTTATTGAAAACTTATATTTAGTGATGAAAAAATTTATAATTGTTGAAAAATTTATTGAAAACTTATATTTAATGAAAAGTTTATTGAAAAAGCTATATTGTATAGATGAAAAAATTATAATTGTTGAAAAATTTATTTAAAACTTATATTTATTGATGAAAAAATTTATAATTGTTGAAAGAATTTATTGAAAACTTATATTTATTGAAAAATTTATTGAAAACGCTATATTGTATTGATGAAAAAATTTATAATTGTTGAAAGAATTTATTGAAAACTTATATTTATTGAAAAATTTATTGAAAACGCTATATTGTATTGATGAAAAAATTTATAATTGTTTAAAAATTTATTGAAAACTTATATTTAGTGATGAAAAAGTTTATAATTGTTAAAAAATTTATTGAAAACTTATATTTATTGAAAAGTTTATTGAAAACTTATATTTATAGAAAAATTTATTGAAAAAGCAATATTGTATTGATGAAAAAATTTATAATTGTTTAAAAATTTATTGAAAACTTATATTTATTGAAAAATTTATTGAAAAAGCAATATTGTATTGATGAAAAAGTTATAATTGTTGTAATATTTATTGAAAACTTATATTTATTGATGAAAAAATTTATAATTGTTGAAAAATTTATTGAAAACTTATATTTAAAGATGAAAAAAGTTATAATTGATGAAAAATTTATTGAAAACTTATATTTAGTGATGAAAAAAGTTATAATTGATGAAAAATTTATTGAAAACTTATATTTAGTGATGGAAAAGTTTATAATTGTTGAAAAATTTATTGAAAACTTATATTTAGTAATGAAAAAAGTTAGAATTAATGAAAAATATATTGAAAAAGCTATATTGTATTGATGAAAAAGTTATAATTGTTGAAATATTTATTGAAAACTTATATTTAGTGATGAAAAAAGTTATAATTAATGAAAAATATATTGAAAAAGCTATATTGTATTGATGAAAAAATAATAATTGTTGAAAAATTTATTGAAAACTTATATTTATTGAAAAATTTATTAAAAACTTATATTTATTGATGAAAAAATTTATAATTGTTGAAATATTTATTGAAAACTTATCTTTTAGTGATGAAAAAGTTATAATGGATGAAAAATTCATTGAAAACTTATATTTAGTGATGAAAAAAGTTAGAATTAATGAAAAATTCATTGAAAAAGCTATATTATATTGATGAAAAATTTATAATTGTTGAAAGAATTTATTGAAAACTTATATTTAGTGATGAAAAAAGTTATAATTGATGAAAATTTCATTGAAAACTTATATTTAGTGATGAAAAAAGTTATAATTGATGAAAATTTCATTGAAAACTTATATTTATTGAAAACTTTATTGAAAAAGCTATATTGTATTGATGAAAAGGTTATAATTGTTGAAAAATTTATTGAAAACTTATATTTATTGATGAAAAAAATTATATTTGTTGAAAACTTTATTGAAAACTTATATTTAGTGATGAAAAAAGTTATAATTGATGAAATATTTATTGAAAACTTATATTTAGTGATGAAAAAAGTTATATTTGATGAAATATTTATTGAAAAAGCTATATTGTATTGATGAAAAAGTTAAAATTGTTGAAAAATATATTGAAAACTTATATTTATTGAAAAATTTATTAAAAACTTATATTTATTGATGAAAAAATTTATAATTGTTGAAAAATTTATTGAAAACTTATATTTAGTGATGAAAAAAGTTATAATTGATGAAAATTTCATTGAAAACTTATATTTATTGAAAACTTTATTGAAAAAGCTATATTGTATTGATGAAAAAGTTATAATTGTTGAAAAATATATTGAAAACTTATATTTATTGATGAAAAAGTTTATAATTGTTGAAAGAATTTATTGAAAACTTATATTTAGTGATGAAAAAAGTTATAATTGATGAAAATTTCATTGAAAACTTATATTTAGTGATGAAAAAAGTTAGAATTAATGAAAAATTGTTTGAAAAAGCTATATTGTATTGATGAAAAAGTTAAAATTGTTGAAAAATTTATTGAAAACTTATATTTATTGAAAAATTTATGAAAAACTTATATTTATTGATGAAAAAATTTATAATTGTTGAAAAATTTATTGAAAACTTATCTTTTAGTGATGAAAAAGTTATAATGGATGAAAAATTCATTGAAAACTTATATTTAGTGATGAAAAAAGTTAGAATTAATGAAAAATTCATTGAAAAAGCTATATTGTATTGATGAAAAAGTTATAATTGTTGAAATATTTATTGAAAACTTATCTTTTAGTGATGAAAAAGTTATAATGGATGAAAAATTCATTGAAAACTTATATTTAGTGATGAAAAAAGTTAGAATTAATGAAAAATTCATTGAAAAAGCTATATTGTATTGATGAACAAGTTATAATTGTTGAAAGAATTTATTGAAAACTTATATTTAGTGATGAAAAAAGTTATAATTGATGAAAATTTCATTGAAAACTTATATTTATTGAAAACTTTATTGAAAAAGCTATATTGTATTGATGAAAAAGTTATAATTGTTGAAAAATATATTGAAAACTTATATTTATTGATGAAAAAGTTTATAATTGTTGAAAGAATTTATTGAAAACTTATATTTAGTGATGAAAAAAGTTATAATTGATGAAAATTTCATTGAAAACTTATATTTATTGAAAACTTTATTGAAAAAGCTATATTGTATTGATGAAAAGGTTATAATTGTTGAAAAATTTATTGAAAACTTATATTTATTGATGAAAAAAATTATATTTGTTGAAAACTTTATTGAAAACTTATATTTAGTGATGAAAAAAGTTATAATTGATGAAATATTTATTGAAAACTTATATTTAGTGATGAAAAAAGTTATATTTGATGAAATATTTATTGAAAAAGCTATATTGTATTGATGGAAAAGTTTATAATTGTTGAAAGAATTTATTGAAAACTTATATTTAGTGATGAAAAAAGTTATAATTGATGAAAAATTCATTGAAAACTTATATTTAATGATGAAAAAAGTTATAATTGATGAAAAATTTATTGAAAAAGCTATATTGTACTGATGAAAAAGTAATAATTGTTGAAAAATTTATTGAAACCTTATATTTATTGATGAAAAAATTTATTATTGTTGAAAAATTTATTGAAAACTTATATTTATTGAAAAATGTATTGAAAACTTATATTTATTGATGAAAAAATTTATAATTGTTGAAAAATTTATTGAAAACTTATATTTAGTGATGAAAAAAGTTATAATTGATGAAAGATTTATTGAAAACTTATATTTAGTGATAAAAAAAGTTATAATTGATGAAAAATTGTTTGAAAAAGCTATATTGTATTGATGAAAAAGTTATAATTGTTGAAAAATTTATTGAAAACTTATATTTATTGATGAAAAAATTTATAATTGTTGAAAGAATTTTTTGAAAACTTATATTTATTGAAAAATTTATTGAAAAAGCTATATTGTATTGGTGAAAAAGTTATAATTGTTGAAAAGTTTATTGAAAACTTATATTTATTGATGAAAAAATTTATAATTGTTGAGAAATTTATTGAAAACTTATATTTAGTGATGAAAAAAGTTATAATTGATGAAAAATATATTGAAAACTTATATTTAGTGATTAAAAAAGTTATAATTGATGAAAAATTTATTGAAAACTTATATTTAGTGATGAAAAAAGTTATAATTGATGAAACATTTATTGAAAAAGCTATATTGTATTGAAAAAGTTATTGAAAACTTATATTTAGTGATGAAAAAAGTTATAATTGATGAAACATTTATTGAAAAAGCTATATTGTATTGAAAAAGTTATTGAAAACTTATATTTAGTGATGAAAAAAGTTATAATTGATGAAATATTTATTGAAAACTTATATTTATTGATGAAAAAAGTTAGAATTAATGAAAAATTGTTTGAAAAAGCTATATTGTATTGATGAAAAAGTTAAAATTGTTGAAAAATTTATTGAAAACTTATATTTATTGAAAAATTTATTAAAAACTTATATTTATTGATGAAAAAATTTATAATTGTTGAAAAATTTATTGAAAACTTATCTTTTAGTGATGAAAAAGTTATAATGGATGAAAAATTCATTGAAAACTTATATTTAGTGATGAAAAAAGTTAGAATTAATGAAAAATTGTTTGAAAAAGCTATATTGTATTGATGAAAAAGTTAAAATTGTTGAAAAATTTATTGAAAACTTATATTTATTGAAAAATTTATTAAAAACTTATATTTATTGATGAAAAAATTTATAATTGTTGAAAAATTTATTGAAAACTTATCTTTTAGTGATGAAAAAGTTATAATGGATGAAAAATTCATTGAAAACTTATATTTAGTGATGAAAAAAGTTAGAATTAATGAAAAATTCATTGAAAAAGCTATATTGTATTGATGAAAAAGTTATAATTGTTGAAAGAATTTATTGAAAACTTATATTTAGTGATGAAAAAAGTTATAATTGATGAAAATTTCATTGAAAACTTATATTTATTGAAAACTTTATTGAAAAAGCTATATTGTATTGATGAAAAGGTTATAATTGTTGAAAAATTTATTGAAAACTTATATTTATTGATGAAAAAGTTTATAATTGTTGAAAGAATTTATTGAAAACTTATATTTAGTGATGAAAAAAGTTATAATTGATGAAAATTTCATTGAAAACTTATATTTATTGAAAACTTTATTGAAAAAGCTATATTGTATTAATGAAAAAGTTATAATTGTTGAAAAATTTATTGAAAACTTATATTTATTGATGAAAAAAATTATATTTGTTGAAAAATTTATTGAAAACTTATATTTAGTGATGAAAAAAGTTATAATTGATGAAATATTTATTGAAAACTTATATTTAGTAATGAAAAAAGTTATATTTGATGAAATATTTATTGAAAAAGCTATATTGTATTGATGAAAAAGTTAAAATTGTTGAAAAATATATTGAAAACTTATATTTATTGAAAAATTTATTAAAAACTTATATTTATTGATGAAAAAATTTATAATTGTTGAAAAATTTATTGAAAACTTATATTTAGTGATGAAAAAAGTTATAATTGATGAAAAGTTTATTGAAAAAGCTATATTGTATTAATGAAAAAGTTATAATTGTTGAGAAATTTATTGAAAACTTATATTTATTGATGAAAAAATTTATAATTGTTGAAAGAATTTATTGAAAACTTATATTTAGTGATGAAAAAGTTATAATTGATGAAATATTTATTGAAAACTTATATTTAGTGATGAAAAAAGTTATAATTAATGAAAAATTTATTGAAAAAGCTATATTGTATTGATGAAAAAGTTATAATTGTTGAAAAATTTATTGAAAACTTATATTTAGTGATGAAAAAGTTATAATTGATGAAATATTTATTGAAAACTTATATTTAGTGATGAAAAAAGTTATAATTAATGAAAAATTTATTGAAAAAGCTATATTGTATTGATGAAAAAGTTATAATTGTTGAAAAATTTATTGAAAACTTATATTTATTAAAAAATTATTGAAAACTTATATTTATTGATGAAAAAATTTATAATTGTTGAAAAATTTATTGAAAACTTATATTTATTGAAAAATTTATTGAAAAAGCTATATTGTATTGATGAAAAAGTTATAATTGTGGAAAAATCTATTGAAAACTTATATTTATTGAAAAATTTATTGAAAAAGCTATATTGTATTGATGAAAAAGTTATAATTGTTGAAAGAATTTATTGAAAACATATATTTATTGATGAAAAAATTTATAATTGTTGAAATATTTTTTGAAAACTTATATTTAGTGATGAAAAAAGTTATAATTGATGAAAAATTTATTGAAAACTTATATTTAGTGATGAAAAAAGTTATAATTGATGAAAAATTTATTGAAAACTTATATTTATTGAAAAATTTATTGAAAAAGCTATTTTGTATTGATGAAAAAGTTATAATTGTTGAAAAATTTATTGAAAACTTATATTTATTGAAAAATTTATTGAAAAAGTTATATTGTATTGATGAAAAAGTTATAATTGTTGAAAGATTTATTGAAAACTTATATTTATTGATGAAAAAATTTATAATTTTTGAAAGAATTTATTGAAAACTTATATTTATTGAAAAATTTATTGAAAACTTATATTTTTTGATGAAAAAATTTATAATTGTTGAAAAATTTATTGAAAACTTATATTTATTGAAAAATTTATTGAAAAATTATCGATATTTAAATTTTATATTTTTTAACAGGCAAATTATATCCGAAGTATTGCGTCGCTTCAACATGTCATTGTTGAATGTCATGATGAAATGAAGCGATACTACGGTCAAAAATTCTATGGCATCAATTATTTCATATGTCCCAAATTCGAGACTGCCCAGGATATAAAATATTTAGCTTTTTATAATGGGCACTCTACCCACTTAAATCAATTTACATTGAATAAGAAGGCCCTTTTACGAAAAATCCTTAAACGTAAAAATATTAACAATAAACGTAAAATTAATGACAATAATGACAATAATAATAATAATAATAATGTGTCGGGACATAACAACAACAATAATACGTCGAGACATAATAATAACACGTCGAGACATAACAACAATAATAATACGTCGAGACATAATAAACGAACTGCTGCCGATATTCAGTGTGTTCCCTCTAAACTTAAAAGGGTTGAAATAATCATTAGCGATGATGAAGAAATCATCATTAGCGATGATAATAATCAAATAGGGGGTTCGATTAATATTGATTATGAACCTGAAATAAGGTTAGATTTAAATGGGAGTCATAAAAGTATTAGATTTGATGTAGAACATGAGAATCTAATACAAATCTCATTAACAAATAAAATAGTTAATAAATTAAAATATGAAATAAACCAAATGGGGTCGGTTAAATTACAATTCGCCATTCTTATTCAATTTGAAAAAGATGGTGAAATAAAAGACAACTTTTTCAGTAATAAGGCAGAACTTTTCTCTGATAATTTTCTGCTTGATGGGATTACTAAATTAAATAATAAAATAGAAAGATTCACATATTTAGGGAGCGGATGGCGGGTTGTTAAAATCAAAGAAATTGATTTTATATTAACAAAGTATTTCCCCATAAATAGACTAGCTGGCCATAGTTATATCCCAACACCGAGATCTTTATCTAGCAAAAACGCTATAGTTAACGTTCAAAACAATGACCATCATTGTTTTATATATAGTATATTAGCCCTTTTAAAACGTAGTGTAGTTCGGACCCATAGAAACAGAGTTTCTTCTTATCAGAATTATTTGGACGAATTAAATTTTGACTCCATTGACGATTGTCCTATGAGACTATGTAATATTCCCAAGTTCGAAAGAAAGAACAAGGACTTAAAGCTGGCTATAAATGTTTTGACTTATAATGAAAAACCGTCTAAAACTCTAGATGATATAAACTATATCCCCCATCATCCACATTTAGATATAATTCACCGCTCCAAGGTTACTTCTTTTATTTATTTACTTCTTTTGGAGGACAGTGATAATTATCACTATACTGCAGTTTTTGATTTAGATAAATTAATGAACTGCCATGCGACTACATCTTGCAATGTCCAAATCTCTGTTCATTGGTGTCCCCATTGTCTTAATGGCTTTAGATTAAAACCCGCATTTGACACCCATGTTGCCTTGTGCATTAAAAATCAAACAGGCACTACCCTTTATACTTTGCCTAAAAATAAATATTTAAAATTTTCAAATTATGCAAAATCTATTACCCCGCCATTCGTAATTTATGCGGATTTTGAGTCAATTTTACCACTGGATATAAGGCATCATCAAATACATATGCCGATAGCAGCAGGTCTATTATTAATTAACAACTACACAAACACAAAACATTATTATAATTTTATTGGCGATGATTGCGTTTTGTCTTCCCTCGATTGTCTTGCCATATTACGAGGTTCATTGTCAAAAACCTATATGTATAACATTTAATGAGGAACGGGAGTTCAAGGATTGTCGCACTTGTTATTTATGTAAAAAGCTTTATCTTTCTCTCCGTGTGAAGGTTGTTAAAGTTCATCGCGCAATTAAATTTAAGCAAGCCCCTATATTTCATGATACATTGACAAAAACACAAAATTAAGAGCTCAAAGTACTAGCGAGCTATATAGGGACTTGTTTAAACTTTATAATAATAGTTTTTATGGAAAGTCTGTCGAAAATCTTAAAAAACGGATGAATTTGAGGCTATGCAATTCTGATGAAAAGATGATTGTATATGCCTCAAAACCGACTTTCAGAAAATCTATCGTAATTGATGATAATCTGATTGATGCTCATCTGAATAAGGATTCGATATGCTTAGACAGGCCTAGTTACATCGGACAATCAGTTCTAGACCTGTCTAAACTTAGAATGTACGAACTACAGTATAAAGAACTAGCGAAATATCGCAATGAATTTAATTGCGAAATAAATATCGTTGCCTGCGAAACTGATTCGTTTTCCTTGAGGTTAAGAACTGTAGGCTAGACACTCTTTTGCCGGCAATGATAAGAGACAGCCTTTTAGATATCGAATTACGACCCGGCACATCCCTTATACTCGAGGAAATTAGATTCTGTCATAGGAAAATTTAAAGATGAAAGTAAAGGTCTCAGGTATAAGGATTGGGTTTTCTTAAGACCCAAGTGCTATAGTCTTTTAGGTACAAAAGATTCAATGAGGGCTAAGGGGGTGAAGTTGCAGGGAACAGAGATTGAGCACCAGTCATATTTAGACTGTTTTAATAATGACACTATATTTACGGTGCCTCAAACTAGGATAGGGACGCGGAACCATCAATTATTTACATTTAAAAATAATAAAATTGCGCTTACCAATAAAGACGATAAACGTAATTGGGTGGGTAGAAATTCCAGTCTCGCATTTGGTCATTATTTAGGAATCGATGCCATTGATGATGATCAAGTATCGCATAGCCCAAGCTATCAAAGCACGCACAGCCCAAGCTATGACAGCTCCTACTTTTATCAGATTAATTTTTTGAATAAAATGTATTTTGCGATTTATTAGTTATTTTAGTAAATAATCATAATTTTAAATGCTTAATGAAGATAGTAAAATTTGTGTTTTTATTTAGAGTTTTTTATTAGTATTAATAACAATTTTATTTAGAGTTTTTTTTTATTAGTATTAATCATAATTTATGTTCGAGGAAAATTATATCTAGTTAGAAAGAATTTTATGTTTTATTGTTAATAATAATGTATTTTAATAATGATAATAATTTTATTTAGAGTTTTTATTGTTAATAATAATTTATTTTATATGCTCGAGAAAAATGGATCTAGATAGAAAAATTGGCTATATAGTTATGTTTTATTGATAATAATAATAATAATGTATTGCTTTATTGTTAATAATAGTAATAATAATAGTAATAATAATAATAATAATAATGTGTTTTATTGGTATAGAGTTTTTATTGGTAATATATATATATATATATATATATATATATATATATTAATGATATGTATAAATAATAATAACAATAATAATAATAAAAATTATAATATTTATAAAAATAATAATAATAATAATAATAATAATAATAATAAAAATAATAATAATAATAATAATAATAATATGTACTTTTCAACATAGAAAAAATTTTGAAAATTTTTTTTGAATGACCTTGACATACTTTTAAATGACCTTGACCTACTTTTGAATGACCTTGAAAATTAATAATATTTTTTAAAATATAATAAAAATAATAATATTTATAAAAAATAATAATAAAAATAATAATATTTATAAAAAATAATAATAATGTTGGGCTCAGAGCCAAAATTAAAACAAAAATTACAAAACCAATTTAAACAAAAAGGTGAAAATTGTATAAGTTAAAACAAAATAATTAATGTCGTTTGGAAATTGTCAATATGGCTGCTGTAACATAAGCACTCACCGCAAGAAGGTATCAAAAATAAAATAAAAACATATTAATTAAAACAAATTAAAAATATAACAAAAATTAAATAAAACAAATAATTAATTAAAATTCGGAAAAATGCCTACAGATGCAGAAAGAAACATACGAAGAATAAAATAAACTGCCAAAACCTTGCAAAATAAGGTTTAGAAAAAACACAGGCAGAAGAGGCTACCAGAAAACAAAATATTGGGGTTTAAAAATAATATTGTAAGAAAATAATAATAAAAATAAAATCCAACAATAAAATATTAATATATCAAAAAATAAAGAAAAATATATAAAAAATTACAAAAATATTTTTAAATTAATGAAATAATTAAAAAACCCTAAAAATCGCGAAAAATCGCCCATTGGTCGCACACAGGCACAAAAATACTATATATACGGCAGTCATTTTCATAATTTCAGACAGAATTTTAACAGACTTACAGACTTACAGAATTTTTAGACATTCTTAGATAAACCGTGAATCACTTGTAGTCAAACTTTTTATGCCAATTTATGCCAATTTTTCAAATCTGGTTTCATGATTGTGGATTGTAAGCACTGTTATTTTTTGTATAAATATATATTTCGAAGTCTTGTTACTTTGATTTTATTCTGGATGGTCGTGGAATCTTTTGGTGCCACTGACAAGTCCCCCTAAAATCTTATTTATATATATGTATTGCAATAGCTATCAATGGGATGGATCGCGTGCCGGCTGGTGGATTAAGTTCCCTAGTTGTGCTCGTGGGTTGTGTTCCATTGAAACCTCGGTCGTACGCAGTAGGGTCTGGCAATTGCACAGGACCTTCACGCAGTGCATCGTTGAACGACTCGTAGCGGCTACTGAAAAGTGGCCGGAACGAGCAGAAATAAACTCACGGGAAGTGCGACTTTAGTTAAGGGGGAATAAAGTTTTGTAGGAAAAATTTTAAACTTTGCCAGAAAATTAATCAGAAAATCAAGTAGGAAAGGATAGGATAGTATAGGAATGTAAATTTGAAAGTATTATTCTAATAGTTGAATGATTTAATCTGACAGAAGAGAGAAACGTTTATTGAAGTGACTGCAGAGGGTTGTAATTACTTAAAATCATGGGAAACGTAGCGGGAATTAAGGAATTGTTAATCAAATTTTAAAATAGGGAAAGATAAAGGTAAATTAGGAAAAATGTAGTCGATTCCGTGATTAAACAAATGAAATAGGAAATTTACCAAAAAATAAGGGAGGAACGCTCCTCAAATTTTTGAAAGATACATTTATAAATAATGGGTAAAGACGACAAATAAGCATGGAAATTGTAGGAATAGACGAGTAAGGACCAGGATATAGAAAGAGAAAGACGTAAGACCTTCCATCGGCAGTCCAGAACCCGAAAGTGAAAATATCGTGAGGAGTAGTTCTAGTAATGGAGCTCACCTGCTCATGAATTGTCAACCTCTATGTACAGTACCAACATGGAAATCACCATGGGTACATAGGAGGGATAGAATAATAATCTTGCTGGCGTTTAGGGAGTAGATGCACAAAAACCCTAGAAAAAATAAATAAAAAACCAACCCCATTCGCCAACAATAAAATAGAATAAAATTTAGAAAATATGCAATACTTATAAAAGTAACTAGACATATTATAATTGAAAATTGATTAAAAAATCCGTGACCTTGAAAAATTTTTTGAATGACCTTTCAATGACCTTGGAAAATATGATGAGTCATACAATGACCTTGAATGAGTCATGGTCTTTGTTTCAATGATCTTGAATGAGTCATTGTCTTTGTTTAAAAAAAATTGTACTTTTAGACTTAGAAAAAAAAAATTTTACCGAGGGGGTGGGGGGAGGGGGTATGTGGTCCAGCGGTGACATGGTCTAGCGGTGACATATCCATCTACTCTAGAAGGGTTTTAAGATTATATATAGTGATATTAATAACCTAATAACTGACGTTGAAAAAATTGTAATAAATAATTAAAAAAATCTAATAAAAATGAATGATGAATGTTTAGAAGAAAATATTTATCCGGTTTTTATAGAGAGGAAATATCCAATACTTGAAGAAGTAATTAAATCTAATCATCTCGAACATGAATCTATTTAACCTAATAATCGAATAATTGAATCTAATAATCGAATAGTAATAAATAATCGAATAAATGAATTTTTACTTGAAAAGAAAAAGTTGGATGAAAGATTATTACATTACCAAAAATTCAAAGATCGATTGACAAAAGCAGATTCAGTAATAAATGACATATGTTTTAATGACTGGAGTTTTAGCAGTTTCAACTGCAATATTATCTGGTCTTGGAACAGCGGGAATAGTCGGAGGTTTCAATTACTATAGGATGTGTTTTAGGTGGATCTAATGCTTTGTATTTGTTTTATCTGAAACTCTTTCAATAGGATTCACAGCACGAAAGAAAAAAATTTATCGTGAAGTATGTCAAAAATTATCTATGGGAATAAATAAAACTTATTTATATCAACAAAAAGCATTAGCAGATGAGATTTTAACAACGAATGAAATAGAAGAATCACATGAAATAATACAAGAAATAAATAATACTATTAACAAAATAAAATTAATAAATAAACAAAATGAAAAACAAATAATAAAAAAGGAATTAATTAAACATTTGAAAAATGAATATAAATCTAGAATTAAAAGTATATCAAAAAGTAGATGAATAACAAATCAAATTTATTCTTTTAAAATTAACAAAAATGTCGAAACAAAATTTTATCAACAACTGAAAGAAGTTTCAGAGGTTGATTTTGAAAACCTAAATAAAAATATAAAGGCTGATAAATATATATGGATTTTTTGGTTTAAAAATCAGAAAATCCTAAATTATCACAAAAATAAATCTGTAATAAAATATGTGTATCAGTATCCTCAATAACTAGCATACGGAAAGAACTCAATCTCTCATCTCTATACCGATCAGAAATTTCTAAAATTAAAAAACCTAGTCAACTTAAACTTGAACCTAAACCGCAACAAATAAATCAATTATATTGTCAAAAATGTTCGAGGGAATTTAAGAAGTGCTGTAATACATTTAATTTTTTATTTAAATAATTAATTTTATCAATTAAATTCAAAATTAAAATATAAGCCTAGTCATAATTTTGAGTTTTAAGTGATACCATTTTAAAAAATAAAGCCGAAAAAAATGTTAAGCCAAAGAAATATTTTTTGTGATTGGTGTAACAGTTATTATAAAAACACATACTTTGATTTCCATTTACTTACAAGAATCCACCAAGCGAATGTAGGTAAAGGGGAAAAATTATCCAATCCCAAAAAAACCAATATAAGATAGTTTCAATGATGAAAAATTCATATATATCCACGAATAATTTAAGAAGCAAGTTATAAAAAAGCAAGTTATAAGGAATAAACAAAAATAGAAAGAAAATGATTAAAATAAATACTAATGGATTTGAAAAGATCATATCCAATTATTTTAACAATTTCAATAAATCTCCTATTAAATTCACAATTAGAGTTTCTGCATTATATATAAAACCAAAACCTAAACTGTCTGATTTTTATATTTTAAATATAGTTGATAATGACGAAGATCGATTCCTTTTCTTACCTGGATCAGAAATAGTAGATGAAATAAAAAGCGACATTGATAAAAAGAGAGAAAGGAAGAAAAAAATAGATGAATTAGTTAAAGAAATCTTTCATAAGAAAAGAAAATCATATATCAGGAAAATATTTTATGAAAGAAGAGAAGTTGATGATGATGATGACGAATTTGATACTACAACAAGATATTATACTTCTCCAATTTCACATTTAGTTAATGAAGAAAATATTAAGGAAGAAATAACAAAACAATTAACATACTTGAATGGTAGAGTGGTTGATGAACAATTAGAAGGTAGTGATGGGGTATTTAAAGAATTTACACAAATATCTTTGAATATATGTCAATATAAATCACCAGTTGGAGGGACGTATATAAAGCTCCCATTTAAATCCAACGTGATTTTAAATATTCAGAATGATGACAACAAATGTTTTCTATATTCTATCCTAGCATATCTACATCCTGTAGTTACAACCCAACATCCCTATAGACCGGGACAGTATATGAAATATTTAGATGAATTAAATGTTGAAGGAATTGATTTCCCTATTAATTTAAACGGAATAAAGAAATTTACAAAGCAGAACCCTCAAATTAAAATCAATGTCTTTTTTCAATTAATGATGAAAAGAAACTAACTATTATTCATAGGGATTATTTAGATCGAAACGGTTGTAACTTATTATTGTATAAAAACCATTATGTTCTTTGTAAAAATGTGGCTGTATTCTTATGTAATAATACTAACAATCAAATCTATCCATGTCTCAACTGTTTTGCATCGTTTAGAGTTGAGAATGCGTTAAAGAATCATCAGAGATTATGTGTTCGTAATTAAGAAGCAGTTGCGACATTCCATCATGATGATTATAAGGAATTTACTAATTTCCATCATAAGAATAAGCTTCCATTTGTATGTAGCGCAGACTTTGAATCCTGGAATACGAATGATTGTAATAATGAAATTGAACAAAAAGGATTTTGCTATGGGATATATATAAAAAGCAATTATACTCATTTAATGAAATCTCATTATATTGAATATTTTGGAGAAGATGCTCCAGTCCATTTTTCAAAGACAATCAGTAAATTATCTGAGGAATTTTACCTCTTACTCAAAACTGAATTTCCAATAGATATTTCTAAGGAACAAAAAGAAGAATTCAGAAAATCATCTTGTTTTTATTATTGTGAAAATTATTCACAGAACAAGATGAGAAGGTGATGGATCATGATCATCTTTTAGAATCCAAGATTTATAGAGGAGCAGCACATAATTCATGCAATCTAAAAGCAAAGAAAATAAATTTTGTACTATATTTATTTTCATAATGCTAGTACATATGATAACCATATCATATTCCTCCATTTAGCTTCAAAACTAACAAAAATAATCCCGAGTACTGATGAAACATATATTTCCTTCAATGTAGGGACAATGAGATTTTTGGATTCATATAAAATGATGCCATCATCTCTAGATTACCTTGCATCTCTTTTAACACCAGAAGAATGTAAGGTTTACAATAAATATTTTAATATCCCGGTGAGAAAAGGAATTTATCCCTATGAGTATATTAAGGGTCAAGAGTGGGTTGAAGTGATGGAAATCATGAAGGAAAATAAATTGCCAAAAATTCAATTCTTTTATAATTGATTAAAGCAATCAGAACTTTCTTTAAACAATTATAAATACGCGAAAGAATCATTGGATTTATTAAAGTGTAAAAAATCATCAAGGAATATATTTTGAAATATTTGAAAATGGATGTTTGCTTATTAGCGGACACTATTGAGAATTTCATGGATACTTTCCTGAAAGATTATGGTTTTGATCCTTGTTACCATTATTCGGTTTCAGGATTAACTTTTGAGGCGGGACTGAAATTCACCTGTGTGAAATTTTAATATTTCAAGAAAAGATCTTATGACATGCTTTTATATTTTGAAGAAGGTGTCAGAGGTGGAGTGTTGGGTGGTTTTTGGAGAGCGGTTGGTTGAAGTTTCTCCAGAACTAGGGAATTCATTATATGACTGTTGGGCAAAAACTAACGTGATCTCTTTATTTGTTTGGCCAGCACGGTAATGCCTACATACTTTTGAGCGGTAAATCTAAATATTAAATTTAGAAAGAAAAATATAAAAATTAAAAGAACAAAATAGAATTATTAAAAAAAATAAATCGAGTTCTAACATCCAAAACTCGAAGAAATAATAATAAAATCAAAAAATTTGAAAAAATAATTTTAATTAAAAATTAAAATTCCTTGTTTTACCGCATCAAAATACATACACGGAAAACCGGAAAAATTCAGTACGTTTTTCAAAAATTTGTTTATTTACTTATTATCACGTACTCCTGAAGCTAACTATCATTTTAAACATTTTATCCTTTGAAATCTACAAATCAATCAATGAAAGAAAAAATTATTTTAGTTCATGTATTTTTTTTTTATTATGATATGCCAATTTTATTATGATAATATTTTATTCATGTCATATTTTATTTAAATAACAATTTTTTTTGGTTGTCATTTTAATTCTTCTATTTGATTTTATTTGCATTATTTTATAATAAACTAATATAATGAAATTAATAATTAAAGCATTTATGATCGAACTCCATCTTGACGGAGTGAAATCTCAAACTAAAATACCAATAACATCCTCCACAAGTATACAAGTTATTAAAATTATTTATGACCGACTGTGGGTGGTGCTAAACCACGTACCATAGTGCCCAGGAGGTGAAGTAGCTGTGTGGACGGTTGTCATAACAGCCCAGAGTTTTCCCCCGGAGACCTTATCGCCTGACCGTCTATAGACCAAGAGTGGCCATGAGGAAGATTTAAAATTCAATGACATAAAAAGAAGCATAAAACGACTAGTTAGAAGAAAGAAGACAATTGAAACTAAAAATAGTAGTTATACTAGGAGTTTGTAGAATGAATATTGTGAGATAAGTATAAAGCTACGAGGTAAAACCAACCATGAAAATGTGGTGAAGAAAATGTAGACTTTCATTTAAAAAACAAAATTAGGCAACGATCAAAATTTTTCTCTCAGAGATCATATCTTTTTGCCTTCTAATAATCGAATTTATAATTTTTGATTAAGGAGTTTTATAATATGATTTTATTCGATAAGACCTAATCGATACATTAACTTTTTGTGGTATTTGAAAAAAAATTTAAATAATTTTTTTTTATTTTTAAAGGGATAAATTCGAATATTATAAAAATCAAAATAAAGCCGAGATATTGATTTATTGGATTAAATAGAAACGAAAAACGCGTACTTGTGAGACGCGATAAAAATACACAAAGAAAATTTCGAATTGATATCAAAATTCATAATAGAATACATAATCCATTGCAGGCGATGAAGATCCACAAAACATTTCGAATTGATATCGCACCTTATAATAGAATCCACAACATATTAGATATGATGGGGATTCACAGAGTATTCCGAACCGGTGTCGAGTTTCGTAATAGATTCCAAAATCCATGAGTTGTGATGATAAATCCTGCTAAATCGATCGGGAATTTAGCTAAAAGTACATGAGAAGTACTCTAATAATTTTTCTTCTCTTATTGAGGGAAAATGACTGAGGGCATAACTCCCTGTCGTCGTCATAGCCCTGATTATCATCGCTACGAGAAGTTAGCGATGACTGGGTAGATGAATCGATATCCCATCTGGTAGTTTGTCGACTGCCCATTCGACGTGTATTGCATTGTTAGCAGGGGAAAGGAGAGGAAGGAAAATTTGTTGGAGGAAAATATATTACTTCCTTTTTGTTACACTCAATTTCGTTATTCTCCAAATGTTCCCCTCTATGCCGTCTCCCTTTTACAGATTACTTCCGAACATTATTATTATTATAATCATTGTTATTATAATTTCGATATTATTATTATTATTATCATTTATTATTATTGATATTATTATTAACATTATTATTGTTAATATTATTGATGTGTTAAAGTTGTTGTTATTAAGATTATCATTATTGTTATTACTATTATTACAATTATTATTATCGTCACTATTATTATTATTAATTATTAAAACTATTTATGATTATGATCAAAATTATTATTACCTTTATTATTATTATTATTATTATTATTATTATTATTATTATTATTATTATTATTATTATTATTATTATTATTATTATTATTATTATTATTATTATTATTATTATTATTATTATTATTATTATTATTATTATTATTATTATTATTATTATTATTATTATTATTATTATTATTATTATTATTATTATTATTATTATTATTATTATTATTATTATTATTATTATTATTATTATTATTATTATTATTATTATTATTATTATTATTATTGTTATTATCATTCTCATTGCCCCAATCATTTTTATTATTGTCAGTATCATTGTTACAATGATAACGGTGGTTATCGTTATTATTGCGGTTACTATTATCATTAGTATTTTGGTTGTTATGGCCATTACTTGAACTATTGTTTTCGATTACTATCGTTGCCCTGTCATTAATATTAATCTAATTGGATCTTAGCTAAACTTACAATTACTATTACTGCGAATTTTGAATGTAAATTTTTAAATGTAACGATGAAATTTTTGTCGTATTCCCGGTAGCAAGGTTATCTTTCTATTTAATCACGTTGATAGAATATTTAATTAATAAATCTAACAATTAACGGTAATCCAGATAACTAAAATGGGCCTCAACATTATCACATGTTAGCTTACGATTTCATTACGATCCATAACCCTTCGAGCATGTGAGCAACTGGATGAATATGTTTACATTCAAGCGAATTGATGACCAGTTATATATGAATTTTATTGTGACTCTACGAAAACCTGAATTATACATCAGTGGTAATAGTATTCCTCGTTCACTACTGACTACGAATCGTAAGGGGCTTCAAGGTCTTTCAACTGTATTAAGAGAAAGTCGCTGAGGGTACTGATGAGGCCTATTCTGGTTGTTCCAAGGTTACTAAAAGGGGTAATTAAGGGGGACCTAAAATGATTGGGACATTAAACTTTCTATGGTAATCCATGAACCCAAGGAATGTTAGGGCGTTAGCAGCTTTTGTAGAGAGGCTCACCTTTTGCTAGTACACATTTCCAACGTCATATTTTCGGCAGGTGTCTAGTGGTTGCAACTTGTTGTGCGCATACTGTATAGTGATTGTTAGATCTTCACTTGATTATTAATATAAAATTCCTTACTATCAGTACCCAGCATTACTATGATTGTAATTCCTTATACCCGACAGCAATGATTGAGGAGTTACCAACAGGATAAATGAAATGATGTAAAAACACATTCTGTGAAAAAACAAAAGAAAATTTCCCTGAAGGTTTTATATATAAAGTGGATCTAAAATATCCTCAATCATTACATGATACGACTCAATACATTCCATGTTGCTCAGAAAAAGTGTTGGTTTCAGAAGAATCACTTTCTCAATGGCAACAGGAAAATAATCCTACTGGGTATAAGACAGCAGAAAAACTAATCCAAACCCAGAGGGATAAAAAAAAAATATCATAGAGGGAAGAATGTTGGACTGGTATCTAGAATTAGGAATGGTTTTAGAAAAAGTCCATAGGAAATTAATTTATAGAAAATCTAAATGGTTAAAACTCTATATTGATTTCAATATTAAGAAACGATTGGAATCAAAAGCTATAGGGGATAGGTTTGGAGAATTTCTTTATAAATTAATGAATAACTTCTTCTATGGTAAAACCTTGGAGAATGTGACGAATCGTCTTGAAATTTAAATAATTTCCTGTAAAGAAAGATTCAAGATGGTTGCCTCAAAAGTGGGATTTCAGAGATTTAAGATCTTCTCTGAAGATTGTGTGGCAGCCCACTTTATGAAATCAACAATCAAGTTTGATAAATTCAATTACATAGGATTTGTAATCCTAGAATTATCGAAACTTGTGATATACAAATTCATCTATGATGTATTGTATAAAACATACAACAAAAACTTCAGGATCCATTTCGGAGACACTGATTCTATAATATTAGAATTAGTGAATCACGAAAGAATTGATAAGATTCGTGAACATATTCATGATACGAAACTTTGATATTTCAAGGATGAAATGGGTCCTAATAAAAAGATCCTAGGTTTTTGCGGTTTGAAGTCACAAGTGTACTCCTTAGATATAAAAGATAATTCTGAGAAGCACTTCGAACATAAGAGAATGAAGGGATATTCAAAACCTTCTATCTTAAACCTAGGATATTAAACGTGCAAAAGAATGTCTCCTCGGGAAAGAACAGCAAAATGTAGGAGGATAGACATTAAAATCAGATCATCATAAAATGTTCCCACAAGAATATTCAACAGTAGGAATACACAATTATGATGAAAAACGCTACATAATAAGCGATGGAATCAGAACTCTTCCATATAAAAATTATAGAATAAAATATATATAAAAAATGGAGGAGTTGAATAAGAAATATAATACAAATTATGCAAATATAGATTTAAGTATAATTGATTTTAAAAATATTGAAAAATAGATAGTTTTTATTAATTTTCCTCAGTTTATCCATCTCGAGCACAAAAAAAATTTCGGGTACAAAAAAAATCCATCGAGCACTATTTTATTAACTTTTCATGATTACCATCTTGAACATAATTTCCTTAGTTTATTCATCTAGCATGTTTTCCTCAATTAAGGTATAAAAAAATTTCGGGTACAAAATATTTTAGGTTAAGAAAAAATCTATTGAGCACAATTTCCATCTAGAACAAGATTTTCTCAACTACCATCTCGAACACAATTTTTATCGTCTTTTATTTCCTTAGTATTTCCTCGATTTCCTCTACTACCATCTAGAGCACTATTTCCATCTAGAACACGATTTCTTCAAGAAATTCTATTTCATCAGATTTCGTCAGATTTCGTCAGATTTTATCAATTACCTTAAGAAATCAAATATCTTCCTCAACTAACATCTGAGACATTAGTGATAATAATAAAGCATTAGATGTTTTCTGGAGTAGTGTAAAAAAGCCGTGTGTAAGTCGATTCCTGCCCTATTCACGGATACTTCCGTTTCTTTTCATTAGATTTTTTTTTAATTTTTAAAAAATATCTTTCATTATTTTTGAAATACAAAGAGATAAATATTAGTCATAATAAAAATAATATTGACCATTTTAACGGTTGGTTCATTTTTTTGAGGAAATCGGCTTACACGCGGCTATTTTACACTACTCGCCTTTGATCCCACAGCCTCATAAATCACTATTTCAGAGTAATAGCAGTCGTAGGGATGTGACTCACGTTTTACAGACAACCGCTCATTAGAATACAACCTCAATGTCATTAGTGATCATTTTCTTACTCATGTAAATGATAGAAATGCTCTTTAAATGGACATACTTGTAAATCTTCTTCTTATCAAGTAACTAGAACAAGTATTGTAATTTTTTCGATTCTAATTCAGTTTTGATTTTTGATTTAATTGTAGCTTTCAGACGGTATTTGATGCAGAGGGTAAATAGTGTCATCGAAAGTGGTCATTCTTGGTTTACTTCTTTGACCTGCGGTGTTTTACTCGATTCAGGTTTGCCATGAGAAATATGTTTCATGGCAAAGTTTATAAAACTTTTGATCAGGTTTATGGTTTTATAGCTTTTTGTAAGAAACTTTTAAGAAGTGTGACCGATCACGTCAAATGGAGTGATATTAAAAGCATCGGCGAAATCTAGAAATGTAGCAGTCTTCATCAATTTATCTTTGTCTAAGTGATTTTTCTATGTAGACCTGGGTTTAAGATTTGTGATCATCAAAACCATTTGACTAGTGAACCAATTTCAGTCAAAATCATATCAGGTTATTCTGTTAGATCCCATTTAAGACTTTTTCATTTACGGTCTTCATACATACCCTGTAGCTTATTGGCATTATTGCTATTGGCTTTAAATTGGCTGGGTTGTTGCTTCCGAGATGTTTCCCTGGTTTCAAGATTAGTGTTGCCTTAAAGTTTTCTATATACACGGTGGTGGGTTACAGGGTTTCGTTATTTGTTTGAATTAGCCTGTGGTTACCCCAGTAACGCCATACAAAATGATTCTAACTGCCACTTGGCACCCGTTGCTAGGCAACGTTGGAAATGTGTTCAAGTGGTGGATTGGCCGCAAAAAGTGAGCATTATTACTAATACTGTAATTGCTCGGACAATCCTCGGGTTCACGAGCTGTCGATAGAAGACCTATGCTCGCTTTGCTCTGTCCCATGTGTAAGAAAATTCATGATCAGATGTGGAAAGATGGTTTGAAACCGCGATGCGAGTATTCATAGTAATACCTGTACGTAAGTGCATCTAGGAGATAATTTAACTATAACTGCAACTACTTTATTTAAATCAACAAAATGCATGGTATTCGTGAGTTAATGGGGTGGGTTTGCAGGTTGTACTGCTCGGCGTCGAGCACGCTCCTTGCGTCCAGGCCGACGATTACTCGATGGAGTGACGGGTTGATTCGTATGTTGGGTTGTGGTGCTGTTGGATTCTCTACACGGTATCTGTGACGGGGCGAAGATGAGCGGGTACGTTACCGCCTCCTCTTCCCGACAGATGGCTAGGGCGACTTCTAGTCCTCTGATTTGGGTGCACAGGCTCTGGTTGAGCTGTCGCTCTTCCGTTCACCCTTTTTGTGCCGCCGTGAGTCTATGGTAAATGGCTTTCATTTTTGTCGGATTGGACCAGGTTGCCTTTATCTGTTGTACTTCTCTAGTCATCTGCATGATTTTGTTGAGGAGATCCGCATTTGCGTTCCTTGCGCGATCTAGTTCGGCTTGCAGGATTTGGTTGGTTGTCATTACTACAATGGACAAGATCGTTAAATTTTCTCTACTGATTTACATAACTTGTATTTATAATTATCGTAAACATAATTATTAAAAACGGGTCTATCCATGCAAACAATTAAAACGAAAGGACAAATTAACAAAATTTTCTTTTTCAAAACAAAACTTAATCATGTTTATTGGTCGTGTTTCTAAGGAATCAGTGTTCTCCGATGAACGGCCTCTTTAGGTTCTTCTTCGGAGTAACTACCGGATATGGACGTCGGGTATCGCGGACTGGGCGAGGTGGATAGGCTTCCGCAATCCGCCCGGCGAGGATGTCTTCTTCCACGTTTGCGAGATACATCCTCGCCTTAACCACCTGTAGGTCTACCTGTTCCTGCACCCGTTCCCATTGGGTGAGGAGGTTCCGTGCGTATGTGTATGTTTCCGCAGCAGGATACTGCTGTCCGGCGAGTCCACAAGGGTCCTTTTCGAAGCCCAGCAGCTGCCAAGTGGTGGGATACGGCCACTGTTGTCGAAATTCATCGAAAATTTCCGCACTTTGCTGTGTTCTCTCCCGACACTGTTCGTCGGGTACTTGATTAGCGGTTCGTTCGAGCGGCATGTCCTTTTCTAAAATAAAATCATCAGAGTCAGCTACTTGCGTGTAAGGAGTGAAAATCAATTTATTTACATTGTCCGCTTGATTTTAATACTCGACTCAATAATGACTATGTTGTTGTTATTGGGCTTATCAAAATTTGAAACTTATCAAATGCGGTTAGCGTTAATTATTACTACA
Organism: Schmidtea mediterranea; assembly: GCA_022537955.1. Classification (NCBI taxonomy): domain Eukaryota; kingdom Metazoa; phylum Platyhelminthes; order Tricladida; family Dugesiidae; genus Schmidtea; species Schmidtea mediterranea. The sequence goes on from CM039680.1 coordinate 170,389,589, forward strand.
ACTTTCTGCAAATTGAATAGGACTGTTCATCTATGAGTTCTTGGGGAACATATTCGGTTGACTATCTTTTCTCACGGTACTCCTATATGTCCCTTTTTAGTGGTTATACTAGTCATAGAACGTTAAGCGATACTCTAATACTATGCAAATGAGGTGAGTCGAAATCTACGATCTTACTAGGGATTAACGTTTGTCAAGTTAGCGCTTGTTAAGTGTATAGTATCAATATTCATTAAAACTCATTTAAAAGTTACTAACTACCTAGTATTAAGTTATAATTTGTTATATACCTAGTGACAATATTTGTTAACAATCAATTTTTGGAGTTTAATGGATACAAGGTGTTATCATTTATTGAAGGGTATTTAAGATTGGCTAAACACATAATGTTAATTAATTCAAAAGTTGCTAACGATATGAGATTGGCATTGATCGAAATAAATTTAAAGTTTATTAATATATAATACGGACATGTATTACATTAACTTTAGATTTTCTATTATATGATATCGACATTTATAGAATTGGATTTAAAATTTATTAACTATAATATCAACGAAGTGAACTTCGGTATGATTTACCTTGGCTTGGGGCATCCGTTTCTCTAATTGACGTCATATTTGTTATAATCCGTGTTTCAAAATGTGATATAATGACTAGCTGGCATCCACACTAAACTATTTAACTAGAGTGGAGACATCCGCATCCGCTATCTAATGACTAAATGTGAATATGTTGGTGAGGGAATTTGTATTTATGTTAATGGCATTTGATCTATGTTCATCAGGTAAGTACAATGTCGACGGAAACTTCCATCTCTCTGATCGCGCGAATTCACTAAATTTGGACTTACGGTTTCCGGTCGATTCGCTTAATATCTCAGATAAACTTTAGTTATTAATCGGCTATTTTCTGATGTTACATCATGATGTCTACTATTGTTGTGCGCTACTATGAGACATTTTTGGAGTACGTCGGGTACGTCTGTTTCTCTTATTAATTATAATATCGACCTATTTCAGGAAAAACCAGTGCCTTAGATCTCCTTATGTTATCCCGAGATAGAACATTTAATCGTTTCAAGGAAGACTTATCCGTTTGATTTTCATTGTGGGAGTTTATGCATCCTAACGTTTTGTTCCTAATTTGAATTGGATTTTTATTATACTATTTCGTCGTTTTCGTTTGTGAATACAATTTGGACGGTGCTTGGGATTATCTAAATATATGTACTTAAATGATGCATGATTTGACTAAATTAATTATGAGTTTTCGGGTGAGAGATGTTTTCATAATGCTGAAAGGTAGTAAATTTATCATTATTAACATCATCAGGTTCTTAGTAAATTTTTCGATACTATTTCATTACTAGCTTTACTCTATAGTAACAGTTTCTTATTAATTTAGGGTTAATCGATTAATTGGTATTAATTTATTTTTTAAGCAATTTATTCATTTTAGTTTATCTTTAAACAACGAGTTGATTTATCTTTCAGCCACGAACCTATGTTATTCTATCGTTAGACTCTTCATTTTATATTAATTTAGCTTCAATCAATAAATTAATTTAAAGAGAGTTTTGTTTTTAAATCAATGAATTACGTTAATTTCTTTCGATAATTACTCTAATTTTAATCAATAAATTATGATAACTTAAATCATGAATTACTTATTTTTACTCGATAATTATTTCAATTCTAAGCAATGAATTACTTTAGTTTTTACTTTATCCATAATCAATAGCTATTTTAATTTTTATCTATAATTTAATTTAATTAAATCCATGAATTATTTATTCAATAATTTCTACTAATTTATTTCAAGGCGTAAATTCAATTTAATTATACCAATAATTTTTACCTAATTTATTTCAAAATATTAATCCAATTTAGCTATATCAGCGATTTCAATTTAATTTATTCCCGTATCCTTTCCCTTTAATAGGCCTTAGGCGCATTTTATGTTTATATTATATTTAATGAGTGCCCACTGGACTACTCGGTGTGATGATTTTGAGCCGTGTGTAGTATGATTTTAGGTCGATTTTACAGAAAGGAGAAACGAGGAAGCAGCCACAAGACTTCTTCCTTATTTCTCGTTTTATCTATTTGGAACAATATTGACGTTACGACCCCTGCGTTCCGCACGCTGGGTCTTCACGGGTACATATCATTGGCGATTTTCCACGCACTTACACAAATCTGTACTATGTATATTTTACTATCTTGCAATATGTGTTGGCTGTGGGCCGGAAAAATTTCGACAGATTAGTTAATAGTTATTAAACATATAAAAACAATTTATTAATATTATAAATATTTATTAATTTATCTAACAAATAAAATACAAAGTTACCCTACATTCCATTCCATACATTTTATAAAATTTGCATAGCATAATAAAAATACCTCTCCCCCCACGCCGACATCCAAGCAGAGCTCTGCCGAGGTTGCGAGGATGTGACGTGGAGAGAGGGCTCCAAAATAAAACATTTCTCACCTAAAAGTAAGATTTTTAAACAAAATTCAAAATAGTTTGAAAAATGGTTAATGGTTTGAAAACCGGTTTTATGGTTTTATGGTTAAATTTAATGTGAAAATGAATCGGTATTTATACCTATTTTCTGTCCCTAACCTCGCATGTTAATTTTGATGTAGTAAAACAAAATTCGACCTTGTTATTTTCTAATGTATTCTAATCTTTAATTTTATTATTTTTTTAATTTATTTTACTAATTTTCCATTTAGAATTTTTATTGAATTATTACTAATTCAAATCTTTTGATTTAAGTTCCATTTTCATGAACTTTTATTAATTTATCAAATTTTGTCGAATTTGTTGGGTTTTCTTGTTATGTTTGTGTTGGTATCGTGCGGATCTTGTTGCGTTTTGTTATTATTTTAATTTATTTTTATGTTTATTAATTTATATTTAATTCTCTTTTTTCTCATATTTGATAGGGTTTAATTGATGTTTCAATAGGTTTAATTTTGAATTTGCATGTTATGTTTGCATGTATGTTACCGATCCATTTAAACATTTTCCAAGGCCATATGTGTTCTGGCCCAACAACGGTATGCCACATTCTTCTTGTATTCTGTTAAATTTTTCCATCAATACTACAAATTTCATCCACTGCTTAACCAGGATAAAGTCTTATCATGTAAATTTTTATTTCCTCTTTTTATGGCAATTTTATATGAGTACTAGTTATTACCACTGCGTAAAACCAGCCAAAAAAATAAAGATTCAAAACCTAGTTTAGGCCTGAAAATGTTTCAAACGCAAACTAAGTTATTGTGATGGGATAATATAATGATGATTTTTATTATTATAATTTTAAAAAATAACGCATTAATTAATGTTTATAGTTTGATTTATCAAAGTTAACTTTAAACTTTGTATCCAAAATTGAAACCGGGTAATCAATAACACAGAATATTGTTTTAATGAATCGTATCAAGCGAAATTTTCTCTGTGAATTTTAAATTCAATGAATGATATGGTTGCGAATGCTTGCTTCATAGATTTTTAAATTGTTATTCTTTTAATTACAATGCGGTTAAATGAGTTTATTATAAATTAATTGTATATTTATTTTAGACAAAATAAATTTTGAGCTATTTAACTGTTTGATATCAAATGAATTCCAGTCCTAAAGAAAATAAAAATGCAGTTGATGCTATTATCAATGGTGAAATACTGGAAAATAATAAAATTAAATCACTAGACAACAGAAAACTAATTGCAAATGGTTAATAATGCACTTTATTAAAAATTTGTTAATTTACTTTAGAGAAATTTGACAAAATAGGTCATTTACCAATCCAAAATATTGGAAACAATAAAGAAATTCAAGATCCGGGGGATAAAATCCCAGTGCTAGACATATTATCCAACAATTATCAAAACGAATTAAGCTTTACTGATTATCACCGTCCATGCAATTGCACAAAATCGTACTGTTTAAAGTTGTATTGCGAATGTTTTGCTCGTGATAAATTGTGCCTAAACTGCAACTGCAACAATTGCATGAATAATATCGGACACGAAAAGAGTCGATCGACGGCATTACTAAGAATTCTTGATAAAAATCCACTTGCGTTTCTTCCTAAAATCGGATCAGGACAAGGGCATAAATTGCATAGAAAAGGTTGCAACTGTAAGCGATCAGAATGTCTGAAAAATTATTGCGAATGCCGAGAGGTATAGATAATTTATAATATTCGCAAATGCTTAAACATTTTATTGTTTAATTTGTGTTGAAAATTCAGGAATGAAATATAATATTTTTTTATTATAAATTTATCATTAATGAAAATAGTCAATTGAGTATAATTTTTATCAGTTTTTATGCAAATATCAGTTGGTAAATGTAGGAGTTGAGGAATTAATTATGGCAATATCTCATAACCTTTATAGTTACCAGCAATCTCGAATTTTACAAAAAATGTTTTCACTTTTATGAGAACCCCTTCAACCATTGTTATTAAATAATGAAACAATCAAAAAGTGACTCACTGTAAAACGAAAAGTTCAATATTTTTAATAAAAAAATTGAATGAGGAAAATTTGGATTTCCGACGGGCAGAGGGGCTTACCATGCCCAAAGAAATTTTTCTTCGGGTCATCCGATGGAATTTTTTCAATTAATTATCAAAAGTACTTACTTCCTGACATTTCTGTACTCAAGTTCTAGATCATTGTCGATTGAAGGGTTTGACCAATATTAGTGAGCACAATAGTGGTTGTAAAAGTGAAATCGGTTTGTCTGATTTTAAAGTTTTATTGAAAAGTTTTAATAATTACTTGGAACGTGTTATATGTGAGGAATTGGATTATTGTGTAAAGTGCTATGACTACGAATGTTTTGAATATTTTAAATAGTTTGACTATCTAAAATTGTAATAAATTGATATTTTTTTGTGTGTACAAATTTTAATATTATTATTTTAAAATGATTTGAATTTATAAAATATTTTATTATTTTAAAAAAAATTTTATATTTATATAAAATTTAAAAAATATTTAATTAATAAATAATTTTAAATGTTATGAAATGTATAAAAAATTAATTTTTTTGTTGTCAAATTACGAAATATTTTAAATTTAAATTCTATAAATAAAACTAAAATATCAAAAAATAGAATTAAATTTTTTTTGAATTTTTTATATTTTTAATTGGTTTTAAATATTAATTTATTAACTGTTTAATGAAATGATTGTGGTTAATAAAAATGGACATCGAATTCGGGTTCAGGAACATATCTGTGGGTAATATTATGCATAGAAAAACGTGCAAAGGAACAACCGGTTTAAAAGACTGTAAAATTTTATAAAAACTTTAATAATTAGAAAAAAAATTTATATGAAGCATTGGTGATTAAATCACAATCCACTATAATGACCATTTAATCAGCAACAATTTTATTGATATTATTTAATTAAATCATAAATATTACATTATTATTTTCGTATATAGCATTTGACAAATATTATGATGACAAACTTTACGAAGGGGGTTTGAGGATCATTTGACATGCTCCTCCGAATTCGGGAGTCTTTAAAATATAACTAGCAACAGTATTCGAAATTTTAAAAAAAGATCAAAAAATTTATTTTATGTAGTCCCTACATTTTAGGGCAACAAAAAAATTACCTGTAATAAAATTGAATTTGGCGCTGCGATCAACGATAGTATGGCGATACTGAACATTAATTGGGACATTGCAAAGACTTGAGATTATTCCGAATTGCATCTCTAAATCAAAGTGCAACCATCTGAGAGCAATTTATTTGCCAATTATATATGTATATACATTTGTTAAAGAACTGTGTTTATCTGGTTTCCCGTTTCCCAGTTAAATATTTACTTTTTGACATCAAGAAGTTTCTGCAGGAAGTGATCAATTATAAACAAAGGATTTCTTCCCAAAATCACTTATCTATGTTTTAACCTAAACCTAAGATAAACGTCTTCAAGTACCTCACACCAAAAGAAGAGGTAGTACAGAAACGTGAAATTGCAGACAGCAGACAAGAGAATTTGGGTTGTACCTTCTTGTGTCTAAATTTTCATCTGGGTCACAGAGCTTCTATTGTCGTCACGCATTCATCGAATTTTCCTTTCACTGTCTTTACTGCATCATGATGAGAACTCCACCGTTTTGTTTATAGTCTTTTTACTGAAACTCCAGTGTGGTCCATTAAAACATCCAATCGGTGAGTGGAGGCAGCAAAGAAGAAAAAGATTGTTTCAAGAGTTCCAAAAAAAGTCACACATGAAACATTTTCAGCAAAAGTGTGTTGGCCGCTTTTATGTTCTTCCTTTTCAAAATAGCTTTTACACCCTCTTCGTTTTATCTAGTTACGAGACACTTTTTGTGATATTCCTTTAAAATGTTGTCTTATGTCATTAAATTAATTAAAAAGTTAAACTATTTTTTAGTTTAAGAAAGTTATTGATATAGTTTCATAATCATTTTTCTCTTATACTTGGTTGATAAATGCTTAATACTTGCCACAATACACAATATTGATGATATAAATTCCAAACTATTATCAAAACCACCAACATCCAATACAATGACATAAAAAAGCGTTTTGAAGAACGTGTTGTTGGCAAAACAAACGCTATTGTAGTATATGTTAGACATGAACTAGCTAACTGTGGGAAAAGCTGCCTTGTTTTAACCACTGAAACAATGCATAAGAATAATTTCATGGGGTGACATAGAATCATAGACAGTGCTATTTTGCGTTTTGGTGTCACTCCTTGTGATGGCGTCACCCGGTGCTGTCTGCACCCCACCCTAGTGCACCACTAATATTTTCTTTATTTTTTATACAGTTTTCTTTTGCTATTATTTCTGTTCTATTTAATCCATTTACTTACTGAAATTTTTGGATAAATTCTATCAGAAACTCAGAATTGTATATCCATTTAACAATATTTTTATATGAACATAAATTTTAATTATTTTACATGTATTCATCTGATTCATCAACTTTATTTTGCCATATTAAATTTTCTATGGGAACAGGCAAAAATAGAATGTTCTATGCTCTGTCGTTGTCAAGGCTGCAAAAATCGTAGCAGTGAATTAAATTCATATTCATCGCAGCCTCCTTGCTCACTTGACATGACAATTTTGGATTCAAATGGATTTAAAAATTCTAATCTATATAAGAGGTTTGGTTGTTGAAAAATGATGTTTTTGAAATTTCCCAACAAAAACCCAATGAAAATTAATCCCATTAAACAAAGCTGTTATTTCTCTGGATCGGTTTTATGGGATTAATTTTATTCAGTGTAATATGCAGCAAATATTTATGCACTCTCTAATTCTGATTTCTCAAATGAATCCATCCAATAAATTGAGACTTCTCATTTTCCGTTTCTATGAATATTTGCTAGCACTTGTTTATGTTCGTTTGCGTTCAGTTTTATTTATTATTTTTTTATTTCTATTTTTGATTCTGTTTCCTTTAATTCAAACAATATTTCAGCAGTAACATGATCGATACTGACAAACCTCCGGAAAACCAAACGAACGATGTGAATTTCCCATTTACCAATGTTTATGATGAGGCCAGCATGAATCAAAACAGCATGTATTGCAATGACGCGGCAATATCCGACTATGGTGCTTCCATTAATTATCCCCCAGTGAACAGCTCCATGGATGATTTAATGAAAATCAATGAAAATTACAAAAAAATGTGAGTTGCATAATTTACCTTTCTTCGTGTTTAATGAACACACAATTTGAATAAGCTAAATATAGAAAAATATAAATATAATTGAAATGATTCCGCTATAGGCAAATATGTTTTAAAGTTTGTTAAAGGCAAAATGTCGAATATTCAACATTTAACAAAAAAATTTAAAAACTTGCGAATTTATTCAGATTTTAATATTGATAAATTAAATTTTATTATTTGGTTTTACAAATATTGTTGATTAGTTTATATTCATATATTTAAAACATGTGAAAAGAAAAGATTCAAACAAAGAACCAGAGGTCGACAGAATTGTTAACATTTGTCTTAGCGTGATAATGACCTATTTTAGGTCGAAATATTTCATATTTCATTTAATTGATAAATGTTGTGGAAATTGGCTTACATAGTTATTTAAATTATATTTATATAAATATTCCGCTATTGGCAAACAAATATTTATTATAAATTATAATAATTAATAATAATAATAATATTAATAAATAATCATAACAATCATAGATAATATTAATAATAATAATAGTAATAATATTAATAATAATAAATAATAATAAATAATATTAATAATAATAAATAATAATAATATTAATAAATAATCATAACAATCATAAATAATATTAATAATAATAATAGTAATAATATTAATAATAATAAAGAATAATGATAATAAATAATAAAAATAAATAATAATAATAATAAATAATAATAATAATAATAATAATAATAATATAAATAATATTAATAATAATAAATAATAATAAATAATATTAATAATAATAAATAATAATAATATTAATAAATAATCATAACAATCATAAATAATATTAATAATAAATAATATTAATATAATAATAATAATAATAATAATAATAATACAAATAATATTAATAATAATAAATAATAATAATATTAATAAATAATCATAACAATCATAAATAATATTAATAATAAATAATATTTATAAATAATCATAACAATCACAAATAATATTAATAATAATAAATAATATTAATTATAATAATATTAATAATAATAAATAATTATGATAATAAATAATAAAAATAAATAATAATAATAAATATTAATAATAATAAATAATAATAAAAATAAATAATAATAATAATAAAAAATAACAGTAAATATATCGATGTTTTTTGATATCTTTACTGATTCATAGTCAAATATGTATTAATTAATATAATGTTATTTTATAAAATATATCAAATCGTAATTTTAAACCTTAATAAATTGTCAATAAAATATTTTTAAATTCCTACACAAAAATATTTTACTTTCTTTTTCCTCATGTAGTCGACATTGATCAAGAAATTACTGGCAGTCATTCCAATGGTATCTATATGATATACATATTTATATCCAAAATCTGTGAGCAAGACTTAAAATCCATTAATAAACACAAAATTCAGACAACGATTGTGTTCACTGATACTAATTATAAGATTGTAATCGTGTTTAAGGCTTTTGAGGCTTTAATATTAAATCATTTAATCCCAAAAAAATATACATTTTGTGTTAATTACTAATTTTATTGGATTACGATATAATTATCTAATTGCTAATAAACTTTTAAGTAAAATCTATTTTATTGAATTTATTAAGTGCTTTATGATTAAATGCATATTGTCAAAATAAATTGCAAATATATATATATATTAAAATGATATTATTTTATTTGAAAAATTTTCCATTGTCATTTAATAAATTATTGAAGTAAATTAGATTTCTAAAAAATTTCGATTACAAATTGTTTGTCAACTTTCTAGAAATGAAAACTTTTACAAGCGCTCATCACAACAATCTATTTCTCACAACGAAAATTTTGTAAATTCTAAAGTTAGTTTCGTATAAATATATCTTAAATTTCTTATCCGTAAACACAGCAGTCACGAATAATGAATTGGAATGCCTTTGCGAATTTAAATCCCGAAAATAATAACGACTCCAAACCCTTATCCAATAGCAATGCTTACAATATTTTGAACTATTCAAAATACCCTAATCATCGAAGAATTCATATTCCTTATCCATCATCATTTTCGTCAGATCTTGATGAAAACCCCAATAGAATGCATCCCGCTAATAATTTCCAATATTTCAACGAGGCTGATGATTATTTGTATATGCCGCCGGTAAATTATTATAAATCTTTCAATTCGATACCCCACATGAAACGATTTAATGACAATCATTATCAGTTTCCCAGTCACTTGAATAGCAGTCAAGGCTCTAATGTGCATTCTTCTGAGAAATGTGAGCAAAACGATATAGCGGAAGTAACATCTACCAATGAAATGGACACGAACACTATGTTAGTTTCAAGCAATTGTGACAGTTTACCTCAACATTCTTCCCTAAATGACAATTCAATCATCAAACCTCCGAGTTGCGATTCTCACAGCCCTTTGTCAATGACTACAAATGAGAACTACAATTGTTATTCATTTGCAACCGATTCAGTTTATCCGACAACTGTCAGACCAAAATTTACAATGAAATATTCTAATCCCCCTCAAACATTGAATGGACATGTTTTACCGTCTTTATTCCACAATGAATGTGAAAATGTCGATTTGAATTCCCGAATCTCATATTTCCGTCACAACAACAACAACAACAACAACAACAACAATAACAACAATAACAACAACAACAACAGCAACAACAACAATAACAACAATATCAATCAATCACAGAATATACCAAATGATATTAATTCCCTGTCAATTTTACATAGGAAATCCGTATTGTTGCCAGTAGAAGATATTTCAACTTCTCGATATTCTGTCAATCCCAATTTTATCAACAATAACAACAATAATAACAGCAATTCAAATTTCTTCAATTTTTACAATGAAGTAAGTTTGAGTTGATATTTTCCGTTTGATTATATTAGCGATCCCCTATTTTTTTGAGTCATTAAGAGTAACTAGGTCTATCATTGAGCATATTAGGGCACTTATTATATTACGGTCGATTCATACGTAATCGACAACATTTAATCATAATTAGATAATTTTCAATTATATTATTTTATTAATTTTATATTTAAATTATATGATGTAATTAAGTTAAATTTTAGTTCAAATTCAATTAGAAAATTCTAAATTTATTTTTTGAATTATATTTATGTTGTTATTTATATTAATTATATTTTTTTTGATTTATTGATATTTATTTATTTTTAATTATATTTATCTAATTTTATATTTAAATTACATGATGTAATTAAGTTAAATTCTAGTTCAAATTTAATTAGAAAATTCTAAATTTATTTTTTGAATTATATTTGTTTTTTTTATATTAATTATATAGTTTTTGGTTTATTGATATTTATTTATTTTTAATTTTATATTTACATTATATAATGTAATTAAGTTAAATTCTAGTTCAAATTCAATTAGAAAATTCTAAATTAATTTTTTGAATTATATTTGTTTTTATTTTTATTAATTATATATTTTTTGATTTATTTATTTTTAATTTTATATTTAAATTATATTATGTAATTAAGTTAAATTCTAGTTCAAATTTAATTAGAAAATTCTAAATTTATTTTTTGAATTATATTTATGTTGTTATTTATATTAATTATATTTTTTTTGATTTATTGATATTTATTTATTTTTAATTATATTTAAATTATATTATGTAATTAAGTTAAATTCTAGTTCAAATTTAATTAGAAAATTCTAAACTTATTTTTTGAATTATATTTGTTTTTTTTATATTAATTATATATTTTTTGGTTTATTGATATTTATTTATTTTTAATTTTATATTTAAATTATATAATGTAATTAAGTTAAATTCTAGTTCAAATTCAATTAGAAAATTCTAAATTTATTTTTTGAATTATATTTATGTTGTTATTTATATTAATTATATTTTTTTTGATTTATTGATATTTATTTATTTTTAATTATTTAATTTTATATTTTAATGATGTTATGTAATTAAATTTAATTTAATTAGAAAATTTTTAATTTATATTTTAATTATATTTATTTATTTTTAATAATAATATTTAATTTTACATTTATCTATTAAATATAAAATTTAATTTAATCATGAACTATGAACTTTTGATTAATTTAAAAATGCTTGAAAGAATCCTACTAAATCTGTTTATTTAAATAATTTTCAACGGAAATTTACAATTTATTGTCTAACACAAATTGAGAATGTTACTGAGTACAAAGCAAAAATGCGAGCATGAATGAGAAAAACATAGTCATAGCTGTCGAATGATAGGATGTTTTTAGAAGAGTGGACTAATTATGAGTCCGCAATTCTAGAATCCGCCGTATGGGTGAATGAGAGTGAGAATGGGTCGGTAACAAAGAGGTGTGTTTATAATGCTTTTTAAGGCAAATTAAGAAATTGATCAGTCAGCAGGAGAAATGTGTATAGTATAATGTAGGTGTTGGGTTGTAGTTTCAAAGACTCAAAAATACAAAAATCACTTGAAAAAAGGCAGTGCCGAAAATTTGTGAATACCTTGAATAAATCGGATTCATAATCAATTTTTGTAGAAAATATTATGTCGATTATAAAGAAATCAGAGCTGAAAAACAAAAAAAAGTCCTTATAATATTCAAATGTATTGTTTATAAGTTAATGTTGTAAGCAATTCTTTTAAGTATTCTATGATGTCACGATTGTCGAAGTCAGCAACTATGTTTGCAATTCTCGAAGAACAGTCTTTGTACTTCTTCTTTGGTTGTTCAGGCAAATGTTCACGGAAGATCTGATTTAGGTTGACATTATTTAAGCCCTGTTCACGTTTAAGAATCCCAAGGAAGCTTCAGATATTTGGATAATGACAGGAAACTGTGAACTGTATCTTTCTATGCCAACCTTCCACAGCATTGTTTGTTCTGGGCAAACCGTTGGCAACACGTGAATGTACACTCCAAATGCTTGTTTCGAACACCGCTACTGAACGGCGATTAACGAATGCTAACGCAGCAATAATATTGCTCTGTAATTATTAAATTGTATCAATATGGTAATAATAGGGGGGAAATATCCTGATACCTATGTAATGATTATGCAAGCATGAATAATAGAAAAATCCAAGGATTATGTAATAAACATTATTTGGAAGCATCTAATGTAAGTGCGAATTAAACTTATCAATAAAATAGATTGGTTGACATAAAAGCTTAATCATTGATGTTTACTCCAAACTCTTCCATTGTATAAATATGAATTCGAGCTTAATCTTTTACAACAACCACTGTAATAAATTTGGTCATCTGATTTCATTTGGCTGGTATAGCCATATATCACATTGATTCTTCATTTCTAGTTGAAAATAATAATAAAAATACACCAAGACCTCGTTTTCGTCGTTGATACTTAGAATAGATAAATTTTCATATTTTATAATAAAAAGACAATCTTGGAATTTTTTTAAGTTTAAAGAAATCTAAATTTTTAAAAAAGTAAAATACAACGCAACTTCGAAAATATTACGACGCAAAACGAAAATTAGCGATAATTCAGTGACGACGCAAAGCGAGGTTTTAGTGTTATAGTATAGCACTACTTAGAAAGTCTGATTTTTATATTTTCTTGCCGATAACTGGTACTGACGCTCTCAAATCCCATAACATATTTACCTCTTATTATTCAACGTTATTTTACTCAAATTTAATACATCTCTTATACCTGTTATCTTCGTCACTCAATTCTTATTTCACAATGTGTTGTTTTTATTCCACCTACTAATTTTTGTCCTCGTCTCTCATCGTAATATATTTCTTTGATTTCTTTGTGAGCTGTCCTGGAATTCTAACGGTTCTCTGTAATCACTGCTTTCAGATTTTGAATCTTTTTTCTTGGAATTCTTTTCTTTGATCTCGTCGTGAAAACTCTCCGTAATGAAAAACAGTCACAGAATCAATATCATTCGTTGCCAGATAATTATGCATTTATTTCCGAGTGGGACATATATCTTCCGTTTCCTTTCGCCACAGAAAAATCAATCATCTACTATTCATTTTAGAACCGGTGTATGTAGAAGTCCTCTACTTTCGTTATATAGTATTTTTGCCTTTGGAGCCGTCCATAAATGACGTCACGCGATTTTGACCGATTTTTTACTCCCTCGTCACACGTCACAAAAAATTATCCCCTCTTAAATATAACCTCACAAACCTTTGACCCCTCCCTAAAGAGCCTTATTCCATATTTGAAAATGAACATGTTTCAAATCAGTTTATTGGCATTTTAGTATGTATTTAGTGTAATGCTGCACTCTGATATCGTATGAGAAAACATGTATTAAAAAGGTGGCCATGGAAAGCTGAAATTACTAAAAAATTATGTTTAAAATTTACAAAATACCCCCTCCCCTTCGTACCAAAATGTGTCTTATGTTTTTTATTGAAATGTTGGTAGTTTCCTTTCTGGAACATTTGAAATTTTTTCGTTTCTAAAAATTACTCCCATTATCCATGGTGGTTTTGAGCATATCATTTTCGTCTTCTTGATTCGTAATAACCGATTGGATGTTCGGATAATATTTTCCGTGTAGATCTGCCCTTTCTCAGTAACATTAGAATATATTCGCTGGCCGATAGCTTTAATAGATTCTGTTTAATTGCTTCCATTTTTATTAATCTCAAAGATATTTTCGCAGGTGCTCTAATTTCTTCAATTTTTGTTTCAGGTCATATTTGCGTTGAGATCTTCGCTTTGCCGTAAATTCAAAACTTCAGTTAAAACTTTTCATAATTGAAATATCAAATGCTGAAAATCATTTATACTCTAGCGCCAAATATGCCAATTCCCTGATTTAGTTACTCATTGCTATCGTAATCGTGAACGTATTTAAGAACCGAATTTTGGTTGTTTCCGATTCTCTGAAGTTTCTCCACAATGTCTTAGCTTCTGTTACTAATAACACATTGAATGTGCTTGTTAATTGCTGTTAATTTGCCAATAGCCATGTTTTACGTTTCTTAACCATTCTTCTGCTTCTTTTGATAATTTATTGATTATAGATCATAAATCATTAAAGGAAATTGATGAATATTGGAATTTGTATTGATTTGTAGAAACATTATCTATTTAAATCTTTTATAAACGTTTTACGGCCCACTAAAGAAAGTCTCAAGGTACACGGGTTGAGAGTCAGTGATCTATGCTGTAATATCGGTATAAGTTCAAAGCTTACGAATGTAATAAAAAGATGACAAGCTGTGATATTTCCTTATCATGCGTAAATGGTATATATGAAATAGGAAATCTGTAATGATTATAGATTCAGCATATCTTATCATAATTGTTGTATTTATTTGATTTCCTTTTGCAGCAATCAGATCCCTCTTTCATGTATCAAAACGTCCCAATAGAAAATGAGGATTTATTCCATAAATCCGAATTAAAACCTAATATAAGTATGAATAATCCCTCAATGTATTCTGAGCATTTTAATCCGTTCTTTTACGGTGCCAAAAATGATATTTATTCCAAGGTAACATGTTCTTCGAACCCACAGTAATATGAGCACACTTTGTTAAATCCCGTTTTATTTTCCTTCAAATGTTGTTAAATGGTTTATTATTATTATTATTATTACTATTATAGTGCTTGCTTGTAAATGTTTTCGCATGTTGACTATTTACTATCTATCATCCATTATTAATTCTGCAAATTCAATTGTGCGCGCACTCGTATGCAAATGAAATGTTTGCATGCTCATCCTGTCTGTAACTGGGAATTCGAGTCGAGAAAATAATTTTATGGATAATTAATTTTCTAGTATTTAATATTTGTAAACTGAAATATATAATTTATTTCATTATGAATTTTTTAATGTATTATTTTTATTGGAAAATGTTTACATAAAGAAACAAATGGTTAATTTGTGGCAATCATTTTCTTGTTTAATAAACTGTATAACATGGATGGAACAAGTTGTTTAGTTGATCCTTAGATCAATAATTAAATTAAATTTGATCCAGTTATGATCTTAACTGTTAAACAAACATGCGCCGCGAGCAATGTCAAAATTACAATTAAATAATAATAAACAAAACAAGCTTAAATAAAACAATTAATAAATTTTCAAACGCAGATAATAATTAAAACAAACGGCTTAACATCGCAAAATGAGGTTAGAAAATGCATATATAAAGCGGAAGATGACAATCAAAAGCGAGGAAATTGGCTTTTAAAAGTTAAAGCTAACAATTAAAAATGAAATATTTAAGAAGAAAATAAAATCCTAAATAAGGAGAACCTCTCAAGAAAAAGAAAATTACCCAAAATTTAGTAATTGGCAGATTTAAGTCCCAAATATATCATTGGTCGTGCACAAGCTTCCAAGTACTATATAATTACACTCGTTTAAAAACTTTTTGGTTTAACTTGAAAAATAAAATAATTAATTTTCTATATCGCGGATGTACTTTTAATATTCAAATATTTCTAATTATTCATGGATTTTAATTCTCGTTTTTTACTTATCTTTAACTTTTCCTTTATTTCCTTGGTTTCAGTTTAAGCGGTTTTGCTTGAATACAGAAATGTCCTTCGCGTAAATCGAGGGATGGGTGTATTATTGTGTTTGATTAAATATTAGTAATTTTATGACATTGTTTTTATTAATATATAATTTCTATAAATTTGTGGATGTTGAGACCTTGCTGATTTATGTAGAAAACTAGCAAATACAACAAATACAATACTTTGAATAGCTTTTGTGACTTTAAATATAATAGAAATATGATTAAGGGTTTTGTTTTTAGATCTTATCTTCGACATTTGAAGAGTCTAACTAAAGTATACAAAAAATGGTTTCTCTTTTGAATAACAATGGATATTCTAAGGCGTTTGTAGAAATACTGACTAAGGAAATCTTTGATAGACTTATGATTGCGCCTCATGAAAACAATGGCAACTATAGCCCTCCTAATGAAGGTAAACCCATAAAATTGCATGTTTTTGTAATTCCATATTCGGAAGATTTTTGAAATTTTAAATTATCTGTCACAAAATCATTAGACAATTTAAATTTATTTAAAATAGTATCAAAATCGTTAAAATCAATACATATGTTTAGTAATAAATCTTCAACCCAAATAGGTTTAGTCTCAGATCTAGTGTATAAATTTTCATGTAATGATTACAATGCCACGTACAATGGAGAAAATTCTTGTCATCTCTGTACTCGAGTTCTAGACCATTTTCGATTGAAGGGTTTTACCAATATTAGTGAGCACAATAGAGACAATAAAAGTAAAATAGGAATGTCTGATTTTAATATTTTGTTGAAAAGTTTTAATTTTTTGGAACCTGTTATATGTGAAGCATTGTTAATAAGGTCATTGGATCAAAAGATTAATGTTTTGAATATTTTAAGTAAGTTAAATTGTGATATATTGATATTTTATATTGTTTTATATTGTTTAAAATTTTAATTTTTTTTATATTATGTCAAGTAAAATCATTTAATTTATAAAATATTTTTTTTATTATTTAAAAAAAATAATTTTGTAATAAAGATAAAATTTTTATATTTATATATAACAATTTTAAAAATTAGTTTAAAGTATTTAAATATATTTCGAGGAAATCATCCTCATCTTCAGTCTGCCATCATAATCTTTGTTAAATGTTATATACGGAAACAATAACCATGTAATAGTTACGATTTAACAGAAAAGTGAATAACGAAATAAGCCCTTGCTGTAAAGTAATAATTATATTGTTGAAAAAAGCTTCGATTATTAAATAATCCTCTTCAGTTTCTTGCAGAATTCTTGTCATCAATGAAAAATTATCAAAATACGTACCAATTTTCATTAAAATTCACTTTTTTGTTTAGTTTAAATTTAAATTAAAAATTTTTTAGAATTTAAATTTTAAACATTTTTTCTTCCTTTTAAAATTATATTAATTATACATTTCCAACTATGAAATATGAGATTTTACATTTTCTATTTTTTATATATCTAATTAAACATTTTTTAATTTAATTTTAAAATTTTTTCCTATAACTTCGTTTGTTTTATAACTGTTTATCCTTATTTTTTAAATTTCTTTATTTTTATCAGACATTCTTATTTTACTTTTATAGTCTCTATTGTGCTCACTAATATTGGTAAAACCCTTCAATCGAAAATGGTCTAGAACTCGAGCCTGTATCTGTTGGTTTTTTACATATTTTGGGTTAAAAACCCTTAGCCGTTTTTTCAACTAATAAATCTAAATATGTAAGAAATGAATAAACTTCTTTTCTACTGTAAACTTAATATTAGGATGAAGCCCATTCATGTAATTTTAAAAAGGAACAACATCATCAGAACTAGAAAATGCTAAAAGGATATCATCAAAACATATCCTGATCACTCACAAAATAAAATTTAACAAATCTTTCGATTTCTGCTTCTTCTCGGATTTACTTTTCCTTTCCACGAACGTTTTCAAAAAATATATTTCTAAAGTTTATCCAAATTTGTTTGCAATACATAATAATTAGGTGCAAAAAAAAGATATTCAATGCAATATCAAGGATAATCAAGTCAGTTACGGTTGTGACAGAGGCGTAGCTAGTGGGCAGGGGGGCAATGTCCCCGAGCGCCAGACCATGGGGGCACCAAATAGGGTTTGAAACTTGTTAATTTTTATTGTA
The DNA here is from genome assembly GCA_022537955.1 of Schmidtea mediterranea. NCBI lineage: Eukaryota > Metazoa > Platyhelminthes > Tricladida > Dugesiidae > Schmidtea > Schmidtea mediterranea. The sequence continues at coordinate 170,407,998 of CM039680.1, forward strand.
ACTTTTTTTGCATCTGTTTAATATGATCTCTATCAAGATTGAAGGTTCGTCACTTTCTTTCAGCCAACTTTTTGTTATGCACTATCAATCTTATTGTGTGAATGTAATATTGCTGTTGGGCCAGAACACAAACGGCTTTGTAAATGTTTAAATGAATCGGTAACACACATGCAAACACAACATGCAGATTTAAATTCAAACCTACCAAAACACCAGTTAACCCTATCAAAATATGAAAAAGAAGACAACTACATATAAAATAATAAACATAAAAATAAATTAAAATAATAACAAAATACAACAAGATCCGCACGATATAAATATAAACATAACACGAAAACCTAACAAATTTGACCGAAATTTGATAATTTAACAAAAGTGTGAAATTTCATAAAAATGAAATAAAAATCAAAGAATTTGAATTAGAAATAATTCAGTAAAAATTATCAAATAAAATTGCAAAATAATAAAAATTAAGATTAGAATACACTAGAAAATTCCAAGGTCAAAATTTGTTTTACTAAATCAAAAAGAACACACAAGGTTGGGGCCAAAAAATAGGTATATATACCGATTCATTTTTACACAATTTTAATCGTTAAATCAATTTTTCAACTTGAATCTTTAAAAATCTATGTAAGTGAGAGTTTTATTTGAAAGCTCTCTCCACGTCGTATCCTCGAAACCTCGATGGAGCTCTGCTTGGGTGTCGGTGTGGGGAGAGTGATGTTTTCATGATATGTTGTATATGTTTGGATCGGTAATTTTATATTATTATAATAAATTATTCTTAATGCATAAATTGTTTTTATTATTGTCGAAATTTTTCCGGCCCACAGCCAAAGACACATCACAAGTTAGTAAAATCAAATATATTGTCGAATTCGTGAAAGTGCGTGGAATATCGCCAATGATTCGTGCCCGTGAAGATCCGGCGTGCGGAACGCAGAGGTTGGAACGTCAATATTATTCCGTATAGGGGAAGAGAGGGATAAGGAAGTGGTCTTTTGGCTATCTCCTCGTCTCTCGCTTTCAATAAATTCGACCTAACTATTTTACATACGGCTCAAAATCTTCACACCGAGTAGTCCAGTGGGCACTCATTAATTATAATGTAAACACAATGCGCCTAAGGCCAACTAAAGGGACGGACGCGGGGAAATAATAAAATAAAATCGTTGTTATGAATCTCTCTGATAAAATAACTCAAATCTTTTGTAAATAAAGTTTAATAAAATTGATCACAAATGAATAACCTAAAAATGTAATTAAGAATTTATTAAGGTCAAACGAAAAATTTTTTTTATTAACGACGAGCGCTAAAATCGACTTCTGAAAATCGAGAAATTTAATCGGGAAATAACTAGCGACCACATTTAAATTAGTGACCACACTCCAAACCACCAAGGGTTAATTATACTACAAGAAGCGGATTAGCTCATAACCCCACTTAAATCCAAAAGATCCGCAACTACTTAACCACAAATAATAGATCAACTAAGGAAAGCAACTCTTAGTCGAAATCATCAACAATTTTGCAAACCGAGACCCACATAATTAACCTACGGCAAGAGTTTTATAGAAATAAGTTAGATAGTGAAATCACTGAAACGAATAAATTCCAAACTTCGTAACCGTAGTTGAAAACCAAACATTTTCCCATGTAAGACGAAATGAAATAAACCCCATCTTATACATTCCTAGTCCAACTCCATCCCTCCAACCGAACCCAAATGATAAATCGAAAATATCTCTTTGCGTTCATATTTTATCGACCCAAATAATTAATTAGTAAGGTTTTCTAAATATGATGCAATTAACTCAATATTTGACTTTAATAGTATAGTAAACAAAAATTTATTAAAAAAGAATGGAATATTTGTTCCGATTAATTTAAAATGAAACAAGTCGAAGTAAATTAATAAAATAATTTATTTAAGTCAAATTGAGCTGATAGAAATTTACCTACTCTTCCGACAAATATCCTACACATAGATTTCGGATTTACATAAATTTTCCCTGAGAGGTTCTAGAGATCTCTGTAAATACATTGGGTTAAAAATCAAAATTCGTGATGACAAGAAACTCCCATTAAATAGAATATTAGTCGTAGAAACTCGACACAACATCCAACATGATACGCGATAGGAATGGACGGTTTGAGAACACGAGCCCGTAGCGTCTCAGTCTTGCCAAACCTTGGTTAAAATTCGGAATTATGTCGGCTCGCACAGTATCGATATTTCCATTCAATAAACTTTAGTTGACCCTGAAATTGATTAGATAAGCATTACCGGAGATATCCTCTTCCTAATTGCACAGGCGTGACCATATTTAATCATATGAGCTCTCAACTTATTTGGGCCCGTATTGAATACAGTGCATTACCGATTAATATCAGCTTATCTGCAAATTATGGAAATTAAATTTTCACCCAACATGGTCAAATAAAACTCACCTTACATTAGCAAATTGTAAGAAAGTAAAATGAAATCCATCCGCATCTGTGGGTACGAGTTCACAGGATCAGCGTGATGAGAAGCATAAATATTGAAAATTTTGTAGATGATACCTGTAGTGCTGGTGATCTAGCCAGGGCGAAATGCAAATGAACTGAAATGAAAAAGGGATTAATGAGATAAAATTCAGAAAATTCGAACACTTACCACATACATCTACTATGACCTTCATCTTGGCCTGGATCGATAATGTCTCAGGCCTGACACTGTACGACTGAATACGATAGGCACACATCATTCAGAGGACACGCACTCATATTGGGTAAAAAATTCATTTAGTAATGCCCGTAGCAGTGACCTTTCCGACACACGCTCACTGCTAACAGGCATGTGTATTCCATCATCGAGTCTGCAAATAACACCCCGAACTATATATTGGATCGTAATGATTCAACCCGACAGTTGAACTTCAAATAGAAGAAAAATAAAATTTAGCATGAACGGACAAGAAAATTCACCGATCCAGGACATCGTGGCCAAGATTATAGAAGAAGATATCGTGGTGGAAGGACAGCCATTAAGTAATATATTTTTTCTTTATTATTACCTCATAACTTTACTATTTATGCGGTGCAAGCCATAGAGAAAACCCTTCATCCCGAAACCACACCCAGGATAAGATGGAGTGACACAAGTGGAGTGACTACAATTTCTTTTTAATAAACCGTGATTTTATTTGTGCATTGTTCAACTCCCAATATTATGATTCTTATGATTAGGTTTATGACTTCTTAGGTAATTTATTATTCGATTAGGAAATTCTAACTATTTGAAGTAGTATATAAAATTTTCTTACGTAATTATTTTAGATCAATTTAGGAAATTCTAATTATTTGAAGTAGTATATGAATTTTTCTTTCGTAATTATTTTGAATCGATTAGGAAATTCTAATTATTTGAAGTAGCGAATGAATGTTTCTTTTTAATTATTTGAAATCATTTCAGGAAATCCTAATCATTTAAATTAGTTTGTGAAATTTTGATCCGTTTAGAGAACTTCAACTTATTTTAAATCATTTTAGGAAACTATTAGGCATTTCAACTTATGTGGATTATTTTAAGAAATTAAACTATTTTACGAAATGTTAGATATTTTAGCTATTCTTTAATCATTTTTGGTATTATAGTTCTATAAAATCTTTAGGTATGACGATCATTCGAATTATTCTACGAGATTTTTAAATATTTTATTTACTCGGTATTACATGTAATTTAAGTATACCTATTATTTTGCATTAGTTGATGAACCCTTAGGTAGTATAACCATTTCTAATTATGTTTAGGAATTTGATTTATTTTTATAGAGCCTTGGGTATTTTTTCTTTACTATTTTTATTACTCGTAGTTATTCTTTCATGAATATGATTATTATAATCCCAATCGTAACGCGTTTCATTTTTCCTCCAATTAACGTTGATACCATTAAAGAAGGGCGTTATACTAAATTTATTACCTAGTATTAGAACTATTGTTTAGCTATTGAATCATGATGCTCACTCACTTGACCGAGACCTAGGGGATCGAGTTTTTCAAGTATGTTCCGATCAGATGGACAATTTCAATTACAAAACTAATTAACTGTCTCCCCTAAGTTTTTTCTCGTTCAGAAAGATCAGGACCTTTGGTCTATGTCCCCACACGCGTTGCGGATCAGTGGCGATAAATATGGAGACGTATCTGGAAGGAAAGATACCCCGATGTGCCCCAACCCGGAGAAAACCAACAGGATGCTGTACTCATGGTGAACACACTAGGAGGCAATTTAGGCAGAGCGGTCAACCAAGCGGCCCAAGACATCCATGATCGGGCCCGATCACTTCTGGCCCGCCTCGAAGACCACCAACGCAGAGTCAACCGCCACGTGATCTGGGCCAGACAATACCTGGCCAACGTAAAGAAGCAACGTTAACACCCGGTAACCCACCATTGCTAAAACTACTTGACCTAAATTTATTAACCTACCTATGACCAGAAATATACATCTTATTTGGATATCTGCCTATCGGGTTTTATTCACAGTACTATAATACTACTGGCTACTGGGAAATCGAAAGAGACCCGATTATAATCAGATACGCTCAGCAGTCAGCATCAACTAACCACCCTCACCTGCATCCAGACTGAAAATGAGTTTTGTCATAATCAGTGAAACATAGAAAGTATTCCAAGTTCCAACACATATAGGAATGGAAGCAGTCATCTGGGAAAGAACTGGGCTCATTGGCTTGGCTTACTTGGCACCAGACTTAACATTAAGTGAATCGCACTGCAAATCCTTCTAACAATTTCAGTATCAATCGCTAGATGTGAGCATTCTTTCAGCAAACTGAAGTTGATTTTGTCCTATTTGCGAGCATCGATTGGACAAGATTGTCTTAGTGGCCGAAACGAAATGGAAAAGTGTGGTTTTGATGAAGTTATTGATAGGTTTGCCACAGTCAAATCCAGGAAAATAAACCTAATGTGAACATTCTACACGTATGAGCACAACGTATGTATACAGTTATTAATATAATACAAATTAATATAATATTTCGTTTGTACTACTTCTTGCTTGACTAATCACGTGTTTCGTCTGCATTAGTTTCTTCTTCACTTAGTTCATTGGATAACTTTTAATTTTTCAGTGAGGGGGCGCAAAAATGAATCTTTTCCCCTGGCGCCAAACACTCTAGCTACGCCTTTGAGTTACGATTTATATTAGATACTATATTAACTTCTATAAATTATCAAACCAAATGTATGTTTCAATCATAATTGATTTTTTCATTCGGACCTCTGTGTTGTAATCCTCTATGTATTTTCTCAAAGTAAAGTTATAATATAAGGACTTAAAATCTCTTATTACTAAGCATTTCATCGTCAACTTTTATTAAAATCATCAGATTGGTAGAACACTGATTTATTGATCAAATTTATATGTATATTTTCACTCAGTTATATCAAATAAATTGTGATTGGTTTATCAAAAACACAAAGCAACGAAAAAAGGTTTTATGGTGTTTGAGATATCATACGTGATTTTGTATAATTGTGATGTGCTGCGTTCGAAAATAGGATCAGGTCTAGTTTTCTTGCTACGGTTACCCTAACTACGGAAAAATATTCTGAACAACAACAAAATAATACGACAAGCACAGCTTTTATCCAATTATAATTATAATACTGATCTAACAACAAATTGCCTGCCATATGAAAGTTTTTAATGGTTCGGTATAAATTTACGCTTTTTGTTTTGTGCTCGGAATTATGACAGTTACGTTTAATTGTCCAACAGTATTCAGTGATCAATTTGACGCCCCATCTTCCTTGATTTCTAAATTACAATTTCATCTTAACTTTAATATCTTTAAAACTCGATAGCATTTTGATAACTATGTCTTCATAATTGTCGGATTTGTGTTTTATTAACTACTTCAACGACAAATATAAAAGAGTCATACAGCGGATTCAACATCAGTCATTGAATTGACAAAACTAACATCAGAAATGAATTTTCTTGTTTGAAGGTGATCGAAAATGCCTGTTTTAAATTTATCCATGCGTAGCCGAGGAAATTTGCTGAATATGTATTAAAAGCAAGCACCATCCTAATTTATTGCTTTGACATATTGCTTCATGAAACCTAATTTAAAGTGAAGTGGCGGAAATATGATTTTATCTTTATGAACTAACGGCTCTGCAATAATTTTATGGAATAGTGTGACTTCTTGATTTCCTTCTTCTCCCAAAGACCAATCTTTCGTTACCCAATGTTGATGCTTGGCTCGACTATCACATAAACAGATAAAGCATGGGCATTTTGTATATCCAGATTGTTTGACTAGTAAAAAATTCACCATCTTGAGATCTACACATCACCCACTGTTGTCGGTTATATTCTTTCTCCTGTATCACATTTAATATTTTCATATTTCTGTCATTTTTATAGAATGATCAATCTGAATAGAGATAATAAAGAAAAATGTATCTTGAAATATGTAATTAAAATTGCAAAAGAAAAGAATATGAAATATAACACTCATGAAAATTGTATTATAAACAAACTGTTATTAGAAGTAGAGATCATGATAAAATTTAAAATTAAATAAATATCAACACAATTGAATTTTTCCATTCACTGTCGAACTAAGTAATACACCAGTGTTTTTGATATTCCAAGAAAATCCATAACCTTCCTGAAAATGTACTTGAAGAACGAAATCGGGCTTACATTTGCCAATTTTATCTGGCTTGCTGGGATGTCTCGTATAATCAAACAAATATACATTAATATCGGTATGAGCAGTGACTAAACCATATCCTCCAAATTTATCTTTCTCACCATCATAATGTCTGGATAACTGTGACAATCATTCTTATAAATTGTGTTAGTGCATCACTTAATTATTCAATTTATAGGTAAAAATAATAAATTATTGCTATATCTATTCTCAGCTTTAAATACTTAAAATGTAATTTAAAATTCAAGTTCTCGTCCAGTTTGCTTACTTAACTTGAGTATTGATAGAAAAGGCGACAATTTTGGAATAATATTATCTCAAACATAATGCTTTTAACGTGGAAAATCTAGTGATGTTTGATAAGAATAAATATTATTAACATCAGCAAGGACGCCCAGCTCATTTGTACCTTTTTCTCATTTCAATTCATTTTTCAACATTCATTTAAATAAATTTGACTATTTTAGCATAAAACTTATTTTATTTTAAACTTTAATTTAATTTTTTGAAATTGCATTTTGTTGTTTTATTCGATATTTGACAATTTAAAGTGCAGCCAAGATGTAACTTTCCTTAATAAAATACTAAAATGGTTAATTATTGAAAATCAATCATGTTACAATAATGTATACAAATCCATATCACTGCAGCAGGGGTAGGCAAACTTTTCCATGGCCAGAGCTACTTTTTAAAATCATGCGGCTTCAAGATCGACCTCTTATTTTAAAAATAATACATTAAAAAAATGCAGAAATATAATATTTATTAAAACAATTAATGTGATGAATGGAATTGTTTTTAATCCAATAGTTTGTTCATATCGGGAGAATAGTTTGCAACAGCCAATCTTAAATAATTATCCAGATTTTCATTGGTAAGTTTTGTTCGATATTTATTCTTTATGAATTTCATATTTGAAAATATGGATTCATATAAGTACGTTGAATCCAAAGAGGCAAGATATTTTTAATGCAACATCTCTTAAAAACGGATACTGATTCAATGTTACATGGCTCCAAAATTCCAATTGATTTTTAGAAAATTCGCAACTCAACTCTATATCATTTTGTATTGAAATTAATTCCATTTCTAGTTGTGCTTTATTGTATCCAAATTGGTTACTATTAACTTCCGAGAGAGTTTCAATATTAATATTTATGAAAGGATACATAATAAATTTCACAATTAGTTCAATTTTGCCGAAATCTGTGAAGCGTTTTTCAAACTCTTCTATTAAACTGCTAACAATTGGTAAATAACTCACAGGAAAAAGGAGCTTTAAATTCACAAAAAAATATTTTTATACACTTAAAAAAAATTCTTCAAATACTCTGGATCGGCCATTTGCCGACTCCTGCACTACAGTATTAGGATGTTTAGAAAGCTTTATTGTGTCAGCCAAATGGCTTGATTTTGTTAATGAATAGGTGAGTAAAAATTCTTTAAGCAAGTAGCTTATTTATATTTTCAATCGGTTAGAAAATATTCAGCTTGATTGTTTCAGTGCCGTATCCCAAAGAGTTTGGAGAGTTTAACACCCACCAGATTGGTGAATATAACAGCTTACAGACTAAAAGTTGCTTTATGCAATGTTTTTTGCATTTTGGATTATGTTTGAACTATTTGTTAGCTTTTCAGCTATGTAGAACAACATGCAACACCTCGATAAGACGTGAATAAAAGCACATGTAATTATTAAAATTTGAAAGTGTTTTTAATATTACTTTCACAGAGGCCAAATTTTATTAGAAATATATGTCAAAAGTTCAATTATTATAGTATTCGTTCAACTGATACTAAATACATATACATTTCTGATGACTATCTGGTGGGGTATGATAACGCCAACAAAATGAGTAATGGAACAAAAACAGTATGCCCCGTGGTATAAATCTTTTTCAAACTAAATATCTCAAACATCTGTTTTACCGGACCAACCCAATGGACTGATTCTCTGGGGTATTTAGCTTGAAATTTCTTTCTTGTCACCTCTTCCCCCATAATTTTTTAATGGAATGATTTTTTAGTTTAAATTAAGTGTAATTATTTTTTTTATTTGTTTAAATGAATTAATTTCTAAATATCAAAAAAATGATGGCACATTTTTAATAAAACCTCGATAAAGCCATCTCCTGTGTGACGTGCTACTAATATTTTTTGGTGAATGCTGTGTTTATTTGTTTACAGCAAATCTTTTAATTAAAAATTAAATAAATGATAACAAAAAAAATCGAAAAACAAATCAATACGCTGTGGAAAATCTAAAACTATAGAAAAACTTATCCAATACAATAAAAAATTTGTAATCAACAAAATAACAAGAGGGAATTCATCAAACAAATAAACAAGGAAACAAAGCTACGATTTTATTTTCTTACTCCTAGTCAAACTAACTGGTTATTTTTTACTTAATAATTTATTTTTCCTTTGATAATAAAAATCTTTTTACATATCAGGCACCCTATCTGTCTCGATTCAGTATTTTTTTACAGGTGACTCGGTTGGGTTCTCACATTTTTTCCTACACTCACGGTTTTCCAACTAGCATCAGTACAATTTTATAAACGAACATTAATAATATCATAATCTTTGTCAAATGGTATATGCGGAAACAACAATGATGTAATAATTATAATTTTATGCAGTGGCGTCGTGCTGATAAAATATTTGGGTGTGTCCAAAAATCAATTAATAGTAGACAAAAATGATTCGTTTTACATTAATAAAAGTAAAACATGTTACAATACAACAGCTAACAATTAACTCCGATCACCAAAACAGTTCCAGAAGTGGTTTGTAACTTGCAATGGATCCGTTACTTTCGATCGTGCAGCCTCCACTGTGATGACCATTAAGTCGGACAGTCGACCTTGGGTTATAGTAGTGCAAAGGTTATTCTTTGAAAGTTTAGGAGCTGAAACTAGCGCTCGCAGCTGCAATAGGTCACTGGCAAGGTTAGTACCAATTGATAGAGAGTTGCTGGAGTAGAGTACACTTTTAGAAGATCATTGCGGGTCATATAGAGATACATGGAATGGATGTCTCGTTTTTCAAATGTTCCTATTATATTAATGTCTTGTTATGCAAAGTTTTGGATAAAATGTTGCATAGCAGAAGCATATCGTGCACAACTGTGAGGCACAAGCAAAAGTTGAAATCGACTGCTTTTAACAGAGAGAATACATCAATTGCTGTTTCACTGTCGTAAGACTAATCTGTTGTGATTTGTTCAAGTGTTGACACAATTATTGGAAGTGTATCACTGCACAATTATCTGCTCAACTACTCCAGCGTGTGGAATACAAAGATTTCATGATTCGACATCCAGACTGCATGTTGTCAGATTCCCTATCTATAATATCCTGAAATAGGCCATGTTGTTTTGTGCTGCCTTCAAAAAAGCAAAATAGTTTCTGTACGATACCAAAGAAGTTTCTTGCCATCACATTCTCTGAACAGACATCGACGACAACTAAGTTAAGGCTATGCGAGAAACATTGCATGTAATAAGCAGTTTGGGACACTTCCTTAACTCATGCTTGCAATCCATAGTAGTAACCTCTCATAGTAGATTTATTGTATATTTGCTGGATTTGTTGAATATTCGGCGGATTTGAATATTCGCCGGATTAGTATATGCGCGCGGGTTTATTGTTTTTAATAACTATTCTTCCGCGCATAAGTATCCCTATTTAAATATAATTAACCAATGAAATCTACTCAATTGTTAATAATTTTTAATTGAATATAATATTAATTCATCCACTCTTAAAGTACAATTTATTTTCAGTGAATATTTTCTTCTTTTAAGTATATTTGTTGATCAGCGAATAATTCAGACTCCATTTATTTCAAGTATTTTCCAATATTTAATTTATATTTCATATCATCATTGAGAAATTTTACCGTTTAATTTATTATAAGGAATTCTCGATTCTCTGAATATTTGTTAGCTTCAATTCATATTTTACGTTATTCAATGATTGTTTTTCTCTCTTCAATAAATATTTTTTCTCTCCAATAAATAATTTCTCTCAGTGAATATTTTCCTCTTCAATGAATAATTTCTCACTTTAATGAATATTTTCTCACTTTAATGATTATTTTTCCGCTTCAATGAATATTTTTCTCTTCTATGTATATTTTTTCCATTAAAAGTATATTACCCTTATAAGTTTTTAATATATCAATTGATATTTCATCTATTTAGTAGATATCTTTAGCTATCCCAGTTTTTTTCAGTAATTTCAATGATTTTAGTCACTTAATGTACTCTCTCACCAATATTACTTCTTCACTGAAAATTTTCTTTATAGAATATAATCTCTACTAATTAAAATTCCATTTGTTGAATTGTTATTGACTTGTCATTTTCAATGAAAATTTAATTAACTTTTAATAAATTTAATTACACCCTTCAATAGATTAGGTTGTACTCGACAAAAATAAAATAATTTTAGACTATATAAATCTTATGATAATTTTAATAATTTCTAGTTTTACGAGGTATTTATTTGAGTAAATTTTAATCATCTTTGTGAATTTTATGTTTTTCTGTTGTATTTTAATGGATTTAGGGTTTGAATATGTTTTTAATGAAATTATTGAAGAAATGAGGGTAAATCTATAATTTTAGAAACACTTAATTTCTTGATAATTTATTAGATTTGACTTGATTTTAGGATTATTTTATAAAAAAGTTAAATTTACGAACAAATTGTTTATGAAACATATATTTATGATAATTTTTTACCAATTTGACTGATAGATTTTGAATAGTAAATGATATTGTAATTATAATTTTATGTTCTATTTAAAAAGTTGATTAAATCAGTTCATTTTTAAAAATATTTTAGTGAAACCTAAAATTTTAATTGATTTTACAGTAAAAAAGGGTGGTAAATTAATTACTTTCATTTTCTATTTTATTGATTTTGTGAATATCAATCACAAAAGTAGTATAATTTAGAGATTTTTAAGAGGATGCTCAGTGTGGTTATCAGTATACATATGGAAATCGTTGAATTATATCTATGGTTTGATTGGTATTTTTTATTGAATTTATACTTGATTTACTGATTAATTTTAATTATTTGAGCAATATGATATGTATTTTATTATTTTACAATAATTTAAAGAAATTTAATGATTTTTTAGGAACACGTAGATTTTATTCAATTTTTGTAATTTTTGACGAATTTTTATTTGCTAGAATTTGTTGCCAGAATCAAATTGTGATGATTTTCGATGGAAAATGTTGGGTATCGATAACAATTTTGTAATACTTAAAAGAAAATTTATTTTTATTGGTAAAATTCCATTTTTTATGATAATTTTAATGGAATTTGATTGGTTGAGTGCATAGCTTACATATGGTTAATATGATCAAAATGTAGGATTTGTAAAGGGTATTTTAAGGGATTTATTCGGTTGAATATAGATTTCCAAAGGAATTTTACTTGATTTGGTTTTATGAAAATATTGAATATAGCTGGTATATTGTGGAGGGAAAGTCATTTGAAGGGAAATGATTGGTTATGAGAGGAATTTTATTTTAGGGGGGAAATGATTGGTTAAGAACAGGTTTATTGATATTTTTGAGGGATTGTCAGTTGAGTTTTGTTATTTTAAACGGAAATAATTGGTCAAATGATGAATTTTATTTTAAGGGGATTTTAAGAAATCTATTCCTGTGAATATCAAAATAAGTCGGTGATTTTTATGAAAATAATGAATATAGCTGAAAGTGAAAATATTGTCAGTTAAAGAGAAATGATTGGTTGAGTGTAAATTTTATTTTATTTTATGGGAAATGATTGGTCAAGAGAGGAATTTTATTTTAAGGGGATTTCTAGAAATTTATTTGGTTCAATATCGAAATATGTCGGTGATTTTTTATCAAAATTAATGAATATAGCTGAGATTACTGTTATTTAAAGAGTAATCATTGGTTGACAGTAAATTTTATAATATTTAGAGGGGAAACGATAGGTTAAGAGGGGAATTTATGATATTTTTAGTGGGATTTATTCGGTTGGATATCGATGTCAAAGGATGGATACTTAGTGAAATCGATACATTTTCATTGGTTTAAGGGTTATCAAAATATATCAATAAGATTTTGGTTAATTTTAATGACATTATTGGAATCTGAATAAAATATATGAATGTTCTAAGAAAATGTTTGATTCATGTAATTATTTGTATTCAAGTATTTATTTGATTTTATTATCATATTTGTAATTTAATTTAATTAAAAACTAAAATTGACTAGTATTTAAAAAATTTATGTTACTCATTACTTATGTTATTGACAATTTTCTGAATAATTTAAATATTTATGATTATTTTCATAAATGAAGGAAAATTGTACAATTAAATACTATAAACAGTCGATAACATACATTAATTTTCATTCAACAAGTACCTAGAACAATTACTCAACAATCTTATAAAATTTTTAAAAATGATCTAACAAATTTTTCTAATAATTTTACAACTTAGTTAATTTAATTAATTTTTAAATTGATAATTACTATTTTCTTTACAATTTGTTACTATGTTGAAACTTTTTTAAAATGTTTTATTCAAAGTACTAACAAATTTTATTAAAGATCTATCAAAACTTGTCAAAAATTATAAAAATTTGGTTATTTTAATAAGTATTACTAAATAACTGCTAATTTCTTACTAATTTGCTGAAGGTCTTATTTTAAAATTTCTTCAAACTACTAACATTATTTACAAATTAATCAGTTTTATTTAAAATTTAACAACTTAAAATATTTCGCACAACTTTAATCAAATTCTATTCACATACTAATCATAATTTAAAAATAAGTCTTATTTTTACAAAAACAAATATTTTACAACAATTAAATATACATATTTTTTTAGTAGATTTTATCTGTATCTATCAGTACACAAGTACCTATTCCATGTAGATTTTTAAGCATTGTTAGAAATTCAAATTATTTAGTGGTCGGTCGATAATCATTTGATTTATAGTAATGTGGTAAATGATAATTATTTTATCTATTAAATTTATTCAATGATGTTTAGAAACTTAAAAATCTAATAATTTTCAATAAATATATGAAAATTTATTTCAAGTACAGTGAAAGTAATATATGTTTTGTGAAATTAATATAGGAATATTTTTATAATTAAGTTTCGTTTTACTATCAATTACAAACACTTATACTTACTAATTAATTTATCATTCAGTAAAAAACAAGAGATGAAGTGAAAACAATAGAAAATGCGTAAAACTAAATTTAAGTAATATATGTTTTGAGCTGTTAGCAATTAATTTATTTAGGGCATGTGAAAATTAAATGAAAAGGTTGACATTCATCTTTGAAAATAACTTCTAATAAATGTTCATTGTTGGATGTAATTAAAAATATTACAACAATAATAGAAAAATTTCAAAGTTTTTAAACAAAACTATTAAGGTTTACAAAATAATTTTAATTTTACCATTTCACAGGGATTAACATTGAAGAACTTCTCGAAATTCACTATGACAACGTTAGGGATCTGGTGACCGATGTTTTGCACATTGTATTATTTGTAAAGATAGTATGAGAGTAACATGTTCAAATGGATGTCCATGTTGCCACGATTTCAAACGTGACCAAACAATCCATATATTGTTGGCCGAAATGCGTAAAGCATATTACTTGGATATTTTTAATTTGAAATAAAAATTAATCTTTTTTATTTAATCTTCATTGTCAATAATAATATTTGTATGGATTGAAAGTTTGTTATTTCTACAATTCAAAATTTATCGATGATTTATCAATCTTTTATACATTGAAAAAGTATTCTTAGACTTTGAATTAAATTTAAAAAATAAAAAATAATAAAAAAATATTAATAATAAGAAAATAATAACAATAATATTAAATAATTAATTAATTAAATAATAATATTAAATACATAATTAAATAAAAATAAAATAATTAATAATTATTTAATTCACTTCATTAAAACAAACAATTTAATTTAATAATAATATAATTTTTAAAAAATAAATAAATAAAAATAAATATCAGATATAGTAATGAAATAGTTTAAAACAACATAAATGAAATATCATAAAGTCAGTAATTGACTAAAACAATAATTAATTTTTTTAAAATTGAATATTAATTAAATCAATGAATTTTAAATTAAATAAATTTTGCAAGTTCACATAATTCTTTATTTTTCTCATCACAGTTTTTCAAAAATTTTATTACATTAAAATTCGTTTCTGAAACAGAAACTCGTTTAATAATTTCAAATCCTTTTTGAAATTGAATAATTGTTTTAATTCTTTTTATTGATTTCTCGAAATTTTTTATGTTTCTCATTTTCATTATTTTATTCATTTCTTCCAGTTTATTGACCTCCATGTTAGAATTCTCATTTCTATTAGAATTTACAGGCGCAGTTACGATATTACGTTAGTTTTATTAGCTACGCTTTCATCAACAAAATATTGCTATGAGTGTAAATATATTTGATATGATTTCACTCTTATTTTTTGAGAATCATTAAGAGGAATTTTATATCTCAAATACATATTCGCCAACATTGGATCACAATTCACAAATTTTCAGTTTGATTATCCAGCATAAGAATAAAGTTTTTCGCTAATTCAATTTTGAGTTTAAGCTTACAAATAGTCCTAGCACTATAAAAGTCGTTCATTGTCAAATTTTGTTTTGAAGAGCCTTAAACGCTTTGTTCGTTGGCTTGAGAACATTCACTATATTTTACATTCTAAGTTGAGATAAATCACCTATAATATAAAAGAAAATCAATAAATTTATAGCATATAAACACACCAACTCACCTTGAGGTGGCTTGTAAAATAGTCAATGAGACAAACCCTACACTATAGAAACAGAAAAAGTGACAGAGAAATAAAATAATGCACATTAACACAACCCATAATAAAACATGCATGCAAACTTTTAACATGTAGCCATCCGAAGTTGAAAAAACCATTATAATAAATAATTTTATAGACATTTTTGAGATAATTTTAGAAAGAAAAATGGCGGAAAAAAATTTTGATTTATATTTTGAGGTTTTTGCTAAGAAATTTCGAGTAAATAAGGATGTATCTTCATAAGATTTACCCTTAAAACTAAAATTAATCTAATATTTCAGATATTTCTGTCGAAAAAAAGCAAAACCTGAAATCAGAAAAAAACCATAAATTTTTAAATTATATAAAATAATCATAAACCAAATTATTTTGTGTACATAATCGATGATTTTTTACAAATATTATGTATAAAAAATATAATTATTTAATGCAAATAATAATTTTTATAACTTCAAAAATAATTTTACTCACATTTTTTGAATAATATCCGAAAAAAATACATATTTTTGGAGATTAGTTATTGTTACTTACTTAATTTCCTAAATATTATTTATAATAATATATATGAAATAGTTTATCAAAGTTATATTTAAGAGCTTGAATTATGATCATATTTCCTTATGAAATCATAGTTCAACTCTTAAAATTTAACTTTAAGTTATATAACTATATAAAAAATAACTTACTTAGCAGCCATTTAAAAAATGGCTGAAATGCATTTATTTTTTTACAAAATAAATTCCCCCAAGTTGATTTATGTATCAACTTGAATTATAGCGGAATTTATCTCAGTGGGTCTTGGTGTATCAAGTCATCGATTTCGTTTATCGGGTCTGTGTGCGCACTTGTAGTTGCTTGTTTTTTTTGGATGCGCACACAGACCCTAAGCAATATTGTAATTTGGGTTTTTTTCGAAAATGATTTCTAAATTGATTTAATTTTGGAACATAATTAATTAATGTTTTGTTTTAGCGGATTAATGCTTGAAATTAAAAAAAAGATTTTTATGAATTGTGGCAGGTTATTATGAACTTACGTTTTTGAATTTGGGATTGTAAATTTTTAATTGTAATTTGGACGTGAATTTATTTACGAATTTCCTACGATCGATTGTGATTTACAATAAAATAAAATCCTGGAATTTACTGTCATTGTCTTGTTGATTTTATTCTCAATTATTGAAAAATGTCTGGTATTGATTTGAATATTACCTATTCTTTTTAATACCTCGAAATCACTAGAAAATGTTTTACAAAATGACTGTAACTCAAGCAGCCTCACGTAAATTGCAAATGAACAGTTCCACCTGCTAGTACAATCCAGAATAGGTTTTTTATATTTTTCCAACTTAAGTAAATTAGCACTGTATTCATTCGGAGTTTTTTCACGCGTTATCTTGATTTATCGATCGTATCTTTAATAGAGCTATCTATCAAAACATCACCAACTGTTATTTGAAGCGTGTGTGTGACACAACAAATTATTCTTATAATTCTTATTTATCAACTAAAACTAAGAATACCTACATTCTTAAAACTTATGAAGTGAATTTAATTAACTCTTAATCTTAACGTTCTAGACTAAATGAACAAGATGTTGTCGACAACCAGCTCACATTAAGAGTCAAGTCAATGTCAACTTAATAACAAAAATACTACCAGAGCAACCAGAAACGGCGATAATTATTTGTAAACGAAATGTGAACAAAATTCACAGATTTAAGGAATTTTAATAAAGTATATTATTTTAAAAAGAGACTCGTCCTTCAAAGGATATTGACTATGCTGATTACAAACAGTAGTGTTGTGCTCATTTTTTTTACCGGAACGCGTATATATGATTATATAGACAGGGCCGATCCTGGGTAGGCGGCCGCTCTGTGCGGTCTCATGTCCCAAATTTAACGACGTGGGTGATTTTCTATGATAATCCTGGCAACGGCGTTTTTTAGGTCTCGATGAGACCTAAAAAAACGTAATAATAATACATATAAAAATTCGTCAAAAATTAGAAAAAAAATCAGCAATTCTTTTTAATTTTTTTTCAATACGTCAGCCAATTCTCGTTATCAGAAATCATCTTTAGTTCCGGAACGTGTTCCTGTCCAAAAAGGAAGTACCGGAACGACGTTCCGGAGCGTTCCGGCTCGACAACACCACTGATTACAAATATGATGTTGGTTTCTATTTACAAATGTGACAAAGCTATGCAACCCCTTCAATGTTATTCAATTTATTTCAAATTTGAAATCATTCTTTATATATATAAATTATAAATACACATTAAATAAACACTTTCCTTATATGGTGAACAATTGGTAAAATATTAAAAGTAGGTTTTATATGGTACGTAAGGTTTTTGATCAAAAAATAAATAAAACCAGTATAAATAATGCTTTAAAACCATTCCTCATATTGTAGTACTATGGTCATATAAATTTTAAAAAAGTTACCACCCTACTGTACAGCTTTCACAAACACTTTTACATTTTCTAATTTTTTATCAGATAAATCCAATTTTAATATTAATCGATTGACAAAATTACTCATATTATTCTATCTAAAAATGTCGTTTATTTTATTTTGAAATCAAAATGCTCAATTCATAACAAAACATAATTTATTTAATCAAAATTTCTTCCATCAGCTTCATACACGTTGTTCCAATGAGAAACTAGTAAATCTCTGCCATTAATAATACCCTTTATTCCCCACCAGACAGTAATCACTGTCTTTTTTGAATGTAATGGGTGTTTCGGCATGTGCTTTGGACTTTCATCCGCATCCAACCACTGTGCAGACCTTTTTCTGTTATCGTAAAACACTCATTTTTCATCACAAGTAATGATTCAATTTAAAAAAGACATCTTATTTCTAAGAAAAAGCAAACTTCCAAACGCTTCATTATTTGCTTTTCGTTCAATTCATGGGGAACCCATTTATCCATTTTTTTCGTTTACCTATTGATTCAAAGTGTCTCAAAGTTGTCCTAGGTTAATTTCATATTTTTCAATTACAAAATCACAGACTGATTGTTTGGGGTTATTTTTAACAATTCGTCGTAAACTGTCATCATTAAGGATAAATCCTGGTTTTCTCCTAGGCAAATTATCTAGGTCCATATTTCCTTAATAAAACCTTACTAACATTTGTGCTACCTTCTCCATAACCCAAATTTATGTTTTTAATAGCATCTGTTCCCGTATGTCCTAATTTAAATTCATAAAGAAAAAATAGTCTTAAATTCTTAGAATCCATCATAAATAAATATCAATATAAAGCAAAGATTAATTAATTAATTTTAATATTATCTTGCAATATTAAACAGCCGTATAAACACCTTGTTGAAAAATTATATAATATTAAGATAATTGATTTTAAATAGTTTTAAAAAATGGGATTTCATATGAAACAACCTAATAAATTAACGAAAACATTCAAATTTACACGTTTCTACAAAAAGCTAATTTCAAATTTCTAATTAAAAAATATTAATATACAAACAAAACAAGAAATTCCCACAAATACAACGTTTACATTAGCAATCATCAAAACTAATACTGGCTTATTTAAAGAACTTTTCTAGTTTTCAACCCTGATTACTTTTCATTTTGCAATGACATTAAGAATTTTATATTGTTTGACTGTGAATTAGATGTTTTATTGATACTCATAAATTTTCTTCTGAAATAATATAATAACATAAAAAATAAAAATTAAATTAACAAGAGAAAATTCATCCCATAAGGAAGACTTCTCCATTTCATTCCACAACATTAAACTTTTCTTAATTTCATTATCATAATTCTTATTCACTGGATAAAAATGTAGTCAGCAAAATTGGAATCACCATACTTTCGCTCAATTCTTTTTATAACCAACAGGTAGCAATCCGCAACCAATGTAATATATAATGACAAATTCTGGATTTGCTAAATTGGTAAAATTACTTTTACATCTTCACTATCTAAAACATCGCATGCTCAAATTTATATAACAGCATGTTTTCCATTTTAAAACAATTTATTGTTTACTTTTATTTTCAAAAATTCTAATAAATCTGTCATTTGACTAGCATATCTTCAAACCGTCGTAAATTATAATTAAGTTATTCTCGTTTCTGGTATTCTTTTTTCTGCTTCTACAACAGACATAATTTCCAAACATATAAGTAAAAAAAACTTTCCATTTCAAAAATATTGGAGTTATTAAAAAGGGTTTGGAACATTGGAACATTTAAAACGAATAAATAAATACAAAAATTAATTAAAAAGCAGAAAAAAATTAAAAAGATGTATGTACGGATAATAAATGAGGAGACGAGTACAAATATAAAAATGTAAAATAAATTTAGGTTTCCAAAAAAAATATTCAAAAAATAAAAATTTATGAAAAATTTATTAGGAATGTAGAAAGTCCTAGCCATATGGGAAAGCCGAGGCATTTGAAGAGTCTAGACTACCAGGAACACCCGTGGAAAAAATTTAATCAACTTTCTCAAAAAATCAATAAACCGAAAATAGTTTTCGTAGTTAGTAAAGAAGCTAGAAGTTCCCGACCTAATTAAGCCAAATAAAAAAAATAGTTATTGGATTAAAACTTCATATGATTAGTTAATTGACTAAAAACAGATATAAAATGTAGAAGTTGAAGTTAACCGAAGAGTAGAAAATTAATGGGCAAATTAAGTGGATATTTACCTTTCCAGTTGAAGGTCTTCTCTTTCTATTTTTCTTGCTCTTCAAAATTTATTTAATATATTAGGCCCGCCTTTGACAATACCATTTTATGTATAACTCTGTACTTTCAAACAATTTGAAAAATAAAATTGAAGGAAAAAATCATCGAAACAAAGGAGAAAACAAATCTAACCATAAAGATTGGTGTGCTGCTGCAGTGTGAGGATATTTACCGACTATTTACCGAGTTGGGCCCTGAAAAATTGCTTATTGTCTTTTCATTTTACAATGCTCTCGGAAAACTTTTTCAAAATTCGTTTCCTCTAAAACAAGCACGATATTCATTTGTTTATTTTAGTCAGCAAATGATTACAAAGTAAAACAAAATTTATAATGAAATAGAAAGCCTTTTGTCATGAACAATTTAATCGTTATTTGTTTATTTTCACGAGCTTAAATGATATTTGGTGCCCTTATTATTTTTATTAACATTTTTCATTCTTATTCTATAACTTATAAACCTTGTCAACAGCTCCAGGTTTACATTTCGACGACTCAAGAAACTTATTGTAATGCTTGGTCAAAATGCTTCGACATTGGCGGGAGACTGGCAAGCGAAAGTGACATCTCGACAGTGATGGATTGCAACATTTTACCGAATGTTCATTTTTATATTGGGCTGAATGACCTCCTATTTGAAAGGTACAAAAACCAGACAGGATGGCTGTTCAGTGATGGATCACAGTTGAATAATACAAGTTATTGGAATACCCAAGAGCCTAATTCGATGGATTGTGTAGAAGATTGCGTTGTCATAAATACCAAATTATATGACACAAGCTGCAAAGGTAACTTCAACTATTTTTGCATAGCTAATAGCTACGATGAAATACACGCAAGAAATCTCAAAAGAAACTCGACTCGCCCTATTTTTAACAACGATGTCGAAGTCGGATGCTACGATATTGTCTCTGCGAGAAGTGTTCTGGAATGCGGGGCAATGTATGACTATTGTATAAGGATATTTTAATGCTTTGTTACTTGTAGATCATTGACCAAGCCCTATTATAGATCATTTTATTTCGATAAAATTCAAAGCGATTGCGTGCTCGTGAAATATGTGGACAGCACTTTGCCTCTCAGCTTTAACACGTCTGATCGCCAGTGGATCGGATATTATTAAGAAGCCTTTCTTTCCTCGCTTTTCTTTCCTAGAAAACTGATATTGCACTTCTCTGGTTAAACTTATCCAACTTTAAATTATTTTAAAAAAACAAAATATTTTCTGTATTTTATTGAAAGAAATATTTGATATTTTTCATTATTTCAGATTGAAATTGTAAGGATTCTGCATTTGCTGTCAGTTTAGATATGTAAAAATGGCATATTGCGTGATCATAATATTAAATAAGTTTTCGAAAAGATTTCACTGTTAGATTGCGTTTCTCTTGTATTTATTGAATGCATTGAATAAATTTTCAAAAACGCATTATTTATTGGCATTATTTAAACAATTTACTTACTAAGGAAATATATGATTATATTACGAATTTATGTTACAATTGCATTTATTTTTAAAAAGATAATACATGTATACCTCGTTCATAAGGCGCTCGCTTTGCGGCGTTTCGCTCATGCGGCGGTTACAAAAAAATACATGAAAAAACGCATGGCTCAATGCACCACCGCTGAAAAATTATTTTATATCGTTTCGGTAATGTAGTACAAAATTAACAACATCTGCATCGTTCTACACTCCGCCACCACGCACCAATCAACAGCTTGTTTCAATCATCTTAGCACACATTTGTTCATTGCTATCAAACTCGCTGCTTTATTTAATACACCAGCTGTCACTGAGATAAATTCCGCTATAATTCAAGTTGATACATAAATCATGTATTACATGAAAATGTGCATGGCATAATGCACCACCACTTTTGCTAGATGAACAGCGTATGATATACCTATAGGCTGAATCAGCAGTTGATAAACCCGTATTATCAGAAATGGCATCAGAAGATATAGAATTCTCTGCAGGCCTATTGCATACGGTTGTGGAAGGTTTGGAAAAGATTGACAACAACTTTGAGACAAGTTCGAAAGTTGGCAAAACGTTGTTAAATGGCATCGCATGCTACACAGAAATTCTTAGAAAGCGAAAAAGAAGCTCAATGAAGCAAACATCATTAACATCGTATTTTAAGCCAGTAGCCCAACTTTAAGCTCCGATAATTCAACAGCCAGCATTGCCTACCAAACCATCAACATCAACGCTAGACTCCGCCGAACAAAAAAATAAGATTTGTTGAAGGGTCAGATGACTAGTCTTCACTATCTCCTTCAGATTTCATTCAATAATATTAATAAATTTTTTAATCTAAAATATTTTATTTACCCTTCAGTATGTATTATATTTTTAAATTGAATTTGCTAGCCGGTTACATTTATAAAAGTGCGAATTTAGAAGTCAAGACTTGTATTTTATCGTAAATTAGCCTAGCCTAGGCTAGTATTTGTTTACAATCAAAAAAGTGCGAATATCACGATCATTATAAAACTTCGAGCATTCAAATTTGTACCATTGGCATTTACTTAAATTAGTGCATATATATATATGCTAGGCTAACGTTGTTTACATGTATTTAAAGGGTGTTTATATGTGGTAGAGAGTGAAAAAAGCAAGTGACTCGTCATATGGTGGTGGTCTGGAACAGAACCCGCCATATAAGCGAGGTATAAATGTAAGTATTGTATTCTGAAGAGTGTTGCTATGGTATTTTAAGGTCACATTAAGTATGTCAAGGTCAAATTGATATCAAATTTTAAAATCAAGTTCGTTTTAAAGTCTAGATCTTTTATAAAATTATGTGGGTCAAATTCACTCAATGAAAAATGAAAGTCATAAAAATTGACAGAGAAATATGAGCGGTCATATAAACGAATTTCTCTCGGTGAAATTTGAACGTACAAACAATGTTATGAACAATAAAAATATTTTAAGTCAAGATATGATAAACAGAAATATTTCGTTAATTGTTAAAAATTGATTATTTCAGATATGATATTTGTATATGCATATTGAAATTATTTTTTTTTGGATTTCTCTTACAAAATAAATAATTTTTTGTTTCACCAGTAGGTACACGACTATTAAAAGCGCATATTATTATAAAACAGCGTTGTCAGAGCGCCGAATGGTTGCAAAGCACCGGGAGTTGCGCCTAATAGGAAAGCTACGGTTGCTTCTTTGAACACTGGAGCGTTTAGGTCACAGCGCATTGTATGGAAACGTAGTCCGTAGGTCGGAAACTATTTAGTGTAAACGATACGTTCGTTTCCAATTAGTTCTTACTAAAATTTATGAATTTTCGAAGGCTTATGTTGATTCTTAGGGTTTTTGATAAATCTTAGACAGGCTTCTTTCCGATCGAAACTTGATTCGTCTGGTATTATATTCTTCCTCACAGTACTATAATTCCCAATGTGGCTAATATTTTGTTTCCTATTCCATTGTTAATCAATTATATCGTGAATTTTCTGTCGAACTTTCTAATATCTTTTACATGGAATCTTTTTCGTTTGATCTTCATATGCTTTGATCAGCCATGAATGATCAAGACATTTATAATATTTATTTTCATTCATAAATGACGGTGGTACAATATTTGCAATAATGAAATGAAGGCATTTTGATAGATATTTTGTTTCATATTTTTAAAAAGACAAAGACAATTTCGCTATGCATCACTGTCAGCATATAAAGATATGAAACTTCTTCACAAACTTGAACTTTTTTCTTGAATTGCTTAGTAGTTTGATAGACATGTTTAACAAAATATCCACCAATATCCTTAGCCAAATTAACAAATTGAAGATTTGAAAAGCTTTCCTTCAATACATTTAAATCCATTTCATTAGAGTAATGCTTTAATATTTCTCTTCCATAAAAAATACCCATTTTACCCTTTTAAATCCAAATCCAAATAGATTGTCAAGTTCACCAAAGCATCTTTATTGTTCAAAAATAATACAAAATCATAAAACTAGCCCGATTAAACAAATTCATATTATATCTAAAACCACAATTAATTTAAAAAACTATATAAAACCCCACAAAACCCCATGCCTACAAAAGCCAAACATTTTTAACTACACGTACACACAGACGCGACAAAACATAAAAATCCCAGATTTTACAGCTTGTTTAAAACCTACTGAAGAGATGACTGGGACAGACTGGGATAGACAATATTACAATCAAAGACAAAAGATTTGTGCAATAGTTGAGGTTATAGCATGTCAACGCATGACAATAATAATCACAAATAAAACGATAGATAGTAAAATTGCAACAAAATTGGAGAAACAGTAAAATTTATACGATTTTAAATTGATAAAGCATACGAACATTCGACATGTATTATGTAATAAAATAAGACCATTATCTGGCATTCTTGAGGTCGCAAATTTCAAGGTTTTTAGGCTCACTAGTATAGTGCTTTATCTATCGAGTGTCTTAAGAGTAAGATCCCCTTGTACGACAATTTACTACTTCGACATTACATGAATATAACACTATTGCTCATCTGAAAACGAGAATTGTGCTGATGAGTTGAATTGCCTACCATCTATAGTAACAATAGTAACAACTTTAACATCAAGAAGGCTAGGGATATAAATACTTATCAAAATTCTAACATCTTAAGGGCGAATCATGAGAATTAACGACCCATAGTCTTATTAATACAAGTGTTTAAAAATTATTAAAATAAAGTACTCAAAATATGAAACTTATTTTATTTTTATACGATAATTATATCATTAAGTACACACAGGGTCGGCTGTGGGTTTTACGTGAGCTCAGGAAAATATTAGATGCGGGGCCCCTCCCCAAAAAGAAATGAATACGAGTATAATACGCATCCCTATTTACTGACTAAAATGAGAAAAAGTGCGTATTATAGTCAAGATTTTACGGTACATAGATATTAAAAAGGCAGGAAAAGACTTATGTTAACACCAGACTTATAAGAAGCGTAGCATTTGGTGTCAAAACCTTGCGAAAGCAACTAATAACTGTTAGAAATATGAAAGAGAAAAATCCCCAAAGTCCCGACTTCTGAGCGGCCCTGATTACACACCTATTTTTTTATTTTCAAATCTCCATAAATCTTTGCAACTTTCATATGATGTTATATATAAGCATTTGTGTTTTGCGAAGTCTGAACATTTCGTAAATTAGATTTTGTGATGTAAATTATTATATAATCAACAATTCTGTTATTTTAATATTGTTTCAATTATTTTTTATTAAAAATCAGGAAAGCATAAAAATGGAAAGAATGACCACAAAATTTGAAATAATAAATTGTAATTAATTTAACTTTAAACGCATTTAATATTTAAATTGTCATTTAAAATTTTTGTAACGATCCGAAATAATCACTGTTATTTTTATTGTATTTTCACATGAACAAAATATCACAATCACTGACAACTTCTCTGTTATATCTCGATTCGTCATATTCCATTGGTTCAAACATACTTTCATTTGATTGGCTTAATAAAAACATTAAAATTATTTTTTACTACTAAATTAATAAAATTAATATATATATATATATTACTTTAATAAGTATAGTCATATAAATTTCCGAGAGCGGATTTTCAAAATAAATTTTTATTAAACGGTTTTATTGATTTTCTATATTATATATATTTATTTTACATGTAAATTATAAATTATAAAAATCTTATAAACACTCATTTCTATATATATATATATATATATAATTTAAATAAATAACAATGTTAGCCAATTTCCGTAATGTTTAATCATAAAATATGAAATATTTCGACCGATAAACTGCCCTGATCACTCAAAAAAAATTTAACTAGACTTTAGCTTTCTCCTCTTCTTCTCTGATTGATATTTTCTTTCACTCCACTGTAATCAACAAATATATTTATTTAAACAAATTTCCAAAATATTTTTCAAATTAGATTTACCAACATTATCAATATAATAAATTAAATAAAAAACTTTTAAGTTTTTTTAAAAAATAAAAGCTATTTATTCAATTTCAATAAAAATTTTTTAATATTTTAAAATCTAATTCGCATTTCAGGAAAAATGTTAATAAATATATAAAAACTTAATTATTAAATTTTGTATTTCCGACATTTCACCTTGCCAGGGGTTTGTTTTGATGAACTTTAAAATCTTTTTTTTGTCGGTAGCGGAATCATTTATATAAATAAATTTTAAATGAATAACATTGTTATTCAATTTTCGCAATGTTTATTCATTGTGGAAATGTTAAAAAAATTTAAGAGTTTTTATTCTAATTTGATAGATTTATAACAGAAATTTTTCTTCCTCAAAAGATAAAACAAGCAGAAGATGACAAATCCTCCGGTCTTTAGAAGCCATCAGCGAACAATGGCCAAATGATATAATTTACAGTAAATAAGTATTTTTCGGTGATGTGAAGATGTTTAGGCGTCATTGTATTACTCAAAAATATATTTCAATGGACGTCATTCATTGGTTGAAAGCTTGCAACAGTCCTACGATTCACAATATATTGAAGTTGTCTGCAACTTTACCTGTTACAACACCCACAGCTAAACGATCTCTTTTACGTTGCGTAGAATTAAGACTTACTTCATCTTTGACCTCTCACAAAGACATTTCAATAAACTTTTTACCATTTACACAAAAATAAAATATATTTCTATATTTATAATAGATGGTTGCCCTAACCCCGAAAAATGTTTTGAAGATCTAGCTAAATTTATGTAATTTATGTAAAATTATGTAATAAACTTTGTAATTAAATTATAATTTGAAACTAGAAGTTGATATTTAACCTCTTTTGAATTTTGAAAACTCCGGAAGAATTTAAGGCGCTTCAGGATATTTATATTTCTTTCGGAGTTAAGAGTTTGTTTGAATTCCAACTGTCTATATCTTCGGAGTTTCGAGATATTTTAAGTTGAGCATTGGAAAAGTATAATCGAAATATTTATAAAATGTTTATAACATTGTTAAAATCAGTGCAATTATCATTCAACATGTCAAATTTACTGAAATATGTAAAATGCAAAAATTACCCATTATTATTATGTAATTCGATTTCGGTTTTACATGGGAGTGGATGAAGGGACGTCGAATTTAGTTGGATACATTGGGAATAATTTAATGATGTTTCAGAATAAATAATGCGATTAAGTGTTTGGATTATATGCTCAAATTCCTGTATCATTGATTCAGTGTAAAATAAGTGTTCCAACCATAGGAAAACTAAATTCACCTGACCTAATAATAATAATAATAATAATAATAATAATAATAATAATAATAATAATAATAATAATAATAATAATAATAATAATAATAATAATAATAATAATAATAATAATAATAATAATAATAATAATAATAATAATAATAATAAAATAATAATAAATAATAATAATAATAATAATAATAATAATAATAATAATAATAATAAATAATAATAATAATAATAATAATAATAATAATAATAATAATAATAATAATAATAATAATAATAATAATAATAATAATAATAATAATAATAATAATAATAATAATAATAATAATAATAATAATAATAATAATAATAATAATAATAATAATAATAATAATAATAATAATAATAATAATAATAATAATAATAATAATAATAATAATAATAATAATAATAATAATAATAATAATAATAATAATAATAATAATAATAATAATAATAATAATAATAATAAAAAAATAATAATAATAATAATAATAATAATAAAAAAAAAAAAAAAAAAAAAAAAAAAAAAAAAAAAAAAAAAAAAAATAATAATAATAATAATAATAATAATAATAATAATAATAATAATAATAATAATAATAATAATAATAATAATAATAATAATAATAATAATAATAATAATAATAATAATAATAATAATAACCAAAACATTTAGATAGACTTAGAAACATTTCTTGTAAAAACTTTGAAAAGAAAATTGTCCAAGTTAAGAAACAAGTTTTGAAGCTGATTCCCATCTAGAATATTCACGTCATTATTGCATTTATAAAGTAAAATTACATTCTAATTAAATTGAAATTGAAATTTTTATATATTTAATAAATATTTTAAAATTAATATAATTTATTTATTTATACTTTTACCTACTCATAAATTTCAACTGAAAATATTTTGATTAACTTGTAGGACACTGGGACCAGTTTGATAAGGATTTAACAATAATAGAACATAATCTGTAGTTGTTACGAAGTAATATTATACATATTGTTTCGATGAATAAGTAGTTTCAGAATAATTTTTAGAATATTTGAGTGGAGATGTATTTTGCCACTGGCACAATCGAAATATTTCTTAGCTAATTATTCTTCAGTTGCCGGAAGAGGTGAAAATCACTAATAGCAAGGTTGGGACTGTGAGCTGGATGAGGCACCAGTGATAATTCACTGGAGTTAATTGTTACTGTGTTCAAAATGGAATGTGGTATTGTTCATTATTTACTCTTTTCTACAGCTTTCCTCTGGCTTCATTTACCAATGGTTTTAAAAAGTCTTACTGATTTTGGCATCTGATGCAGTGGAATCCATTATGAGAAAGTCTTTTATGCCCCAGAAGATAGTGAACATCAAATATTTCTTTTGATATATCCCAGTTCTCATCTTCAATAATGGTTTCTCTTAAGGCATATTTCATTCCGTAGATTCACGTTTAGTTTCAGGTATGTTTAAGCTCAGAATTATCTCATCTTCAGTGATTATGTATTTCAAAAAGGTATCAATAAGTTTTTGAAGGAATTCCAAATTTTTCTGACGACACTCAATATAATATAATGCTCGTAAGAAATTGTGACCACAGTTTGCTAGTGATCATTTCATTCAGAAAGTTATTCAACATACCTTTTGAGAAATTTTGACGTTGAATCAGATCTCTTCTTATAATGCGACGATCTGTCATGATGAATTTTTACAGCATTTCATTTTTCTCATTTCTAAATTTCACAGGTTTGCCGGGCTTTCCAACTTTTAAATTCACAAATCCAGTAGAAAATGATCGCTTTACAAGCTCAATTACTTTTGATGTGGTTCGTATTGATAAAATTAACGAATAATTATGAATAATGAATAAATTTGCTTAAAAATTATATTCACATAATATATTTTTATAACTCTTTTAAAAGTAGTGCTTGTTTAATCACTAATTCGATGTAATTGTATTGGAATATTTGATTTAATTTTTCTATATATTGTATTATATTAAACCTTAAGTGAGATGTTTATGAACGCATGCTTGTTTGATTGATTATATTGACTGTCTAGATCAGTGGGGCCCAACGCAAATCGATTTGTGGGCCAACAAAAAGTTTACTGAACTGATGTAGGCCGCGCACATAAAAATAAAACAACAAATTATGCAAAAATTTTTTATTATTTTACAATCTGACACTTGTTTTGCATTTTTTGAGATATTTTAAATATCAACAGATAATTTAGTCGATGCGCATTGTTGTTTTGATTGGTCATGTTTTCATCGAGTAACCTGCTGCATAACTTTGTTTTAACAAGGTTTAATTTGTAAAAAATGATTCGCAGCAATAAGTATTTCCGAATGTTGATATAATGCATATTGTCAATCGTTTTAAATTTGGAAAATTATTTTTGAGGATATATTTTTGATAATACTCAATCTTCTTACCTTAGTACAGCCATTTCAGCTCGATGCTTGATTGTAAATTTGGAGGCCCTGATTCAACCTCTACATTAAATTGAGCTAAGAATATTTTTAACATTTCCTCAAACTTTCAAATGTTATTGAATTATTTAAATGATTTTGAAGAAGTTTTTTTGGTCTCTTTTATACTCATTTAAATTTTATTAAATCAATTTTTAAGAATTGAGATTTATAAAGCAGAATTTATAATTTTTTAATATAATATTTTTTTATTATTGTTTTCAGTTGCAAAAATTTAACAACTAAAAGTCTATGTTTCAACTGTTTATGGTCTAAATGTGTAAAATAATATAGAAAGTTGAAAACCTCAATTGGGCCGCAATAAGTATTCAAAAGGGTCGCGGGTTGGGCATCACTGGTCTAGATCATATGATTATGTCATTGTTTATTATTCATCCCAGTGAAATATGTGCTATACGACACATCGTTTACTTTGATTAATAAACCGATTGTTAATCTAATCCTATTGCAACTAGCTCATTGTATTGTATTGCAAAATGTACGTTTAAATTCACTCCCCACTATTTATTTGATAATTGATGCAGAGAAAGCTTGATTTTAGATAATATTGAAATGAAAATGATGTCATTGATTCAAATTAAAGTTAAGAAAAACTTATTAAAATTGTATTTAGATATGAATAATAGAATATTTTTTTAAAAAATAGTAAGTCAGATTGGTTTGACACTTTTTCATTTTGCTTCAACTTTAATTAACCAAAGTGTCAAACTAAGATGAACATTACAAACGAATATAATTTATTATAAGATAATAAAGCTTACATTTTCCCAACTGGAATGAAAAATGTCTTTAACCCATTTTAAAAGTTCATCAAATGAAAAATCCAATTCCAACAAATTTTCAAAGTTCTCAAAATCTACATATTTAATTTGCATTTTTGATAGGAAAACTTTAAATTTACGTTCATAGATGAGCTGCGGCATTTGAGGTATTGCAGAACTTTGCACGATGTGTACTGTGTCGTCTATGATATTTTCTATACAAATCCCTTGAAACTCTTCAAGAATTTCCGAAATCAGATCAGTATGACTGAGAACAGGGAAAATGATTTTGTATAAATGAGATCCACGGAGCCAACTAAAACACATTTGCTTGAACATCAGAGCATCTGAATTGAATTTAATCAATCGAATTTCATTATTATTAGTTTGAAGTTATTTCATTATTTTTATTACAAGCTTTAACCCGTAAAAATCATGTGATGTAGTTACGCAATTTATAATAACACTTGTCATGAGAATGCTGGATTGCAACTTGTCTGTAACGCTATATATCTGCAATGGACTTACTACAATTAAATGTGCCTGTGTCAACAAAATTTATGGACTTACAGAGCGGGCGTACATATGTTATTGATAAATAAATATTTATATATATATATATAGATGAAATTTATTATTATTTTATAATATATAACTGGTAATATATAAATAGTATATCGATAAATATAAATGAAATTAACTGTAGGAATATTATGGAATCCTTTCGAGGTACATGACGCTCTGTCATATTTCTATTACTCCATATACAGGAGTCGTAGTGGTTGTGCATTTCATATTACGTTGCGATATTTTAAGCGATCATATAAACGTTCCGTCGCTTACAGTTCTAATGGATTTACATTAAGTCAATAGTATTGTATTAATAAATTGATTATTGACGTAAGCAAAACGTAATTATATATGTTGATGAATATTCAAATATAATCTTACAAAATATCTTCTTTTCTCTAAGCAATTTGTTTATTGCAGGAATTGAATTTGACAGAATTATTGAATAATTATTTAGGAAATGGACGAATTCTTTTAAATATCTAAATTACATAAACTTGATCATATTAAAAAAATCAAAAAAATTATTACTGATCTGGCAGAGAGTGATCCATTGAATGGAGCACAAACCTATAAACGGCTATGTAGACTTGTAAGTCAATGGTTATAACCCCATCAATTAACAGAGATTCCTCAAATAAATGTTTGAAATGTTCCGGGCAAGTTTTCCAAAATGAAAGAAGATATTTTAAAATCTAATAAATAATACTGTTTTTAAGTTGTAACAATTCAAAAAAAATTATATTGAAAGGTTTATAACATTTGTATAATTTTATATAATATTTGTTTAATTATTGTATTTTTTATACATATTCCTTTGAAATTAAATTGAAAGGTTTCAATCACACAATTTATAAATCTTTTATCTTTTTCATCACTGATATATTTTTATTTTTCTTATATATTCATTTTTAGACCATCGATCAATATTTCTGTTTATCAATATTACATAATTTTAATAAATTTCCAGCACTTCCTTTATTAAGTGTAAAAAATTAATAAATTAAAAATTGTACATTGTTTTGGTCATACTTTTATTATTATTATAATATGGTTATAATTTATAAATATTAATAGTTTAAAAATTTAGATTTAATTATTATGATTATTTATAAAATTTACAAATTATTACACAATATTGATGAATTACACAATCATAGAAGAATCCCAATAATTTGGTTTCAATTACATCCAGAATTTTGTCTTCAATACTAACTATGATATGTTAAAATTAAACAAATTTTATTAACACTAGATTTACCACCATTTTGATATAAATACCATATCAAAAACGTTAATTTGACGGGCTCGGTAGTTCTAGTGTTAATAATAAAATATATACTTCAATTTTATATTTTGTGACATTTTATCAACTCATATAACCACTTTTCGAAATAGTCATTTCAAATTCATTTTATATTAAATATCAAGGATTTATTTATTCTCAAATGGTCTATGAAATGAATTAACTTATCCATCAACATTCTGCTTTCGAATATCTAAATCACGTTTTCAGTAAATTATTAAAATTGTTGGGGTTAACAAAATTCACAAAAATAAAATCGAAAATCAATAAAAACATTGATATTCGAAATAATAATTAGCAAGGCAAAATCAATTAAAATTTTAAAATAAATATTTATCGGGGGAAACGGGTATGGGCGGATGCCAAATGACGGGACGAATTCAAATATAATAAAATTAAATCGATTGGGGGTTCCTGAGAAGGAAATATTTAATAAAAATAGAAATTAATTAAAAATAAATTGACAAATGGAAAACCCGAACTAATGAGAAGTCCGAGCCAACAGAAAACCCGAACAGTGTGAGAAACCCGGAACGTCAACAAATTTTCTAATTACGGAAAACGAAATTGAGTATAAAAGGAAAAGGCAGATCAACAAAATGGCCAGTTGGTCGAAGAGAATATTTCAGAGAGTTGAGCAAAAGAGGTAATAAGCTTAAAGATATATCAATCAGCCAAACAAATTAAATTCTTGCTCACCAGACAGGGACATCTCCCTTTGGAAGACGTATCCCTACGCATTGAAATATTGTGAAATCGTGCAGAGTAATTGTGTAGAGTATTGTCAATTGAATCGATTTTTGTGAAAGTTGTAAATAAAGTTGTGATATATAAATTGGAAATAAATCTTATTGTGTTGGGTTAATGGAATTGATTAAAGAAGGACACCAAGGAGTCAGACCTAAGCACGGACTTTCTATATAAAAAACTCAACAAAATGATAAACCAATAAAATTAATTTAAAATTTAATATAATTCATTTTTATACGCATGTTTATTAAATGAATTAAGATTGTCAGATTTACTTTAAATAAAGTTTATGCCAAAGGTTTGTGGTTATCCTTGAGTTTATTGATCTATCGTTATCTTATAATAAAAACAAAAAATCTGACTTTTATCTACACAATTACACAAATCACAGATCTACTTTAAAATACAGTCTAATTAAATGTAATTTTTATTCAAGTAAATTATAACTAGTTGCTTTAATTTCTACCTTAAATTTTTTCTTCAAATTTTCTGTTGCATAAAAAACCCTTACTGTCATTATTAACAAGACTATTTTTTCTAAGTCCAAAAAAATTAAGTTTTATATTAGAATAACAGTTAACTAGCCATTTATGCCTTATTTTACAGTTGAGGATAACTAAATAATAAAATAATGTAATTAATAAAATGTGTAAAATGATTAGAGGAAAACGGATAAAATAAAAAGAATGCTGTTGCAGAATTCTCAGAAGTAGAAGTGAGAGAAAAAGAGAGATTGTAGAATGATAAGCAAAAATCAAAGAAGTTAAACAAAAACTAAACAAGGTCATTATTAATTAGTAAATCTAAAAAATATGAATTAAAAAAACAAATTTCTTTTATCTCGATTGCTTGTAAGTTTGTTATCCCACTTTATCATTATTATCTTCCATAAATAAACTTAAAAGGCTTCAATTTATTTACCAAGTATTTTCACTATTTGCTTATAATATA
Source organism: Schmidtea mediterranea (assembly GCA_022537955.1). NCBI lineage: Eukaryota > Metazoa > Platyhelminthes > Tricladida > Dugesiidae > Schmidtea > Schmidtea mediterranea. Next base: position 170,442,455 of record CM039680.1, read on the forward strand.
ATTATAAGTGATTATTTGGGAAAATGTGCGGCCAAATGCACGATCACTTAGAATTTAATTTTCATTTGCCGAGAAAACCTTCTATGATGAAAGATTTTCCTTCAAAAGATTTCCAATATTTTTCAATAGGGTGCAGAAATAATTTAGTCTTTAATGCAGTGGTTCTTAAACGTTGAATTAGTTGAAGTGTTCCGTCAAATTTAGATATTCAGAAATATATGGTATTTCAGAATTCAATTTAGTTTCATTTTTACATTGTTTTAAAATTGCAATTCCACGGTACTTTTACAAAAAAGTTCTCGCGGTGTAGGGGGCCTCTTCCTTTTCCGCGACACCAACCATAACGTTTAGGAAGGTATTGCACTTCGCGCAAATCTTGCATCTTCGTTCTTTGGTACTTAGTTGAAAGGACCCTAAGTGTTTCACCAAAAAATTTGAGATAACAAAGTGTTCCTTCATTACTAAAAGATTAAGAACCACTGCATTAATGTATAGTTATTATATTGATCAATAATAATTTATGTAATATCAACTAATTTTTTAAAATGAAGTGCATGAAATGAGTCTTAGTGTTGGGAACTCGAAGAATAGTCACAATTACAGAAAACTTAATAAAAGTTAATTTCAAAAAAATAAAGGTGATCATCATTTGGCCCCAAGTTGGGACAAATTATATTCATTATTTTTCTTTTCAAACTTACTTCATCGAAGGATCCATGAATAATTGAATCTATTATTTGTTGAGAATGAGTCTGATACATGATGAAAAAGTTTCCAATCTAAAATTACTTTGTTAGGAAGTTTATTTCACATTTTGTTTACTTCTTGACTCAATTGGTCTTCGTTATTTGAATTTTTTATTGTCTCAATAGTAAACTGAATCTTTGGAACAGAATCCACTCGGTTTTTTGGATGTTGAACGTTTAGAGAAGGCGAAGTCTTTTGCGAATAACTATGTAAAAAATCCTTGAGTTTATTTGAGAAAAATAAAAATCTTATTTGTTAGGATCGGGAGAGGATAATATTACCAATACATATACAAATAAATATCTCATTTATTTTTAGAACTACTATAGATCTAGCACATTTTTTTCGGCATTGCTTTTATCAAGTGTTATTGTAAATTAGTCGATCATATACTTATCTAAATGACTAAAACAGCCACAATTATTATTAATATTTTTATTTTGCTCAATTTTAACAGTTTAAAATAAATTTTAAAAATATTTATTAAATGAAACATTTTAAATTTAAAATAATCCTTTTCAACTGGAATGAAAATTTAGTTAGAATGTTCGGTACTTTTTTCGTTTTTCTCTAACCCAAAAATATTCAATAAATTTAATAATTAATTTAAAAAAAGAATTTCAATAATTTAATTGAAAAAAGAATTTAATATCTTCAATAATATTCAATATGGATCTTTTCCATATTTCTCATGCAACATGAATTCACATATAACTTTCTAGTAATTCTGAACTAGTTCCGCATTTTTTTATTTCTGTGTTTGGAGCGCATTCACATATTCTCAACCGATTGGTATAGCAAAAGTTTTCGAATGGCTTACAACCAAATGTTCCTAGCCGTAAATGTTGCAAAAAATGGTTTTCCTCGGGTGAAATGACGCTTACTGTCAATGTAAACATTAACTAAATAATGGCATTGAAAGCTTCATTGTTAACCCTATCAGAATATACGAAGGGACAAAAATAGTTATAGAAAAAGTAGACAGAGCTTGAGTAATAAAATGGAAAAAATAAATTCTTTTCCTTTATTCCAAAAATTAATTCCAACTTACGGGTCAATATCTCCAATGTTGTTGAAATTGAAATAAACTGAACTCTTTTTTACAGCCAACCCATGATAATGGTATTTCGAATTGCCTCTTGTTCCCAGTCGCCGAGTGGTAATTTGTGGAAATTGTTGACGGATGATCTAAATTGAACCAATGAGCCGAGCCTATCAGAAATCAGTATTATTTCACCTTTCCGAAAGTCGCAGTACTAATTTGAGAATAAACATGAGATCGGCAAAACGATTGATAATTCTCATAAAGAGTTTTTCTAGACAACGAAACTCCCTCTACGAAGCAGTAATTTTCTTTCAACCTTTAAAAATTTTATTTGTTATCTTTGCCATAATTATAAATTTTATATTTGGCATGTTAAAATTATTAATGCAACCAGAGAATTCTTACCACGAAATCGTTCGGTGCAATGAATCCCTTTTCGTTGACTCCCCATCAGCATCTGTCTAAATGAAATTCACATAGAAATGTTTAATGAATGATTATAAAGAAACGTATTAATTAGTACCATTTTCGGGATTTGGTATCCAATTTGCGGAATGCTGTATAACTGAGCGCGTTCACTTGTAATTTAGTTGTAATCTTTATTACTTATAAATGTCTATCATTTATCAACTTTCTTTATTGATTTATCAGTTGCCTGCCAAATGTCACACTTGAATAATTTTTCTTTTTACTGTTGGTTTGGGTTTCTTATTTTATTGGACAACTAATGTTGACCGTTACGCTTCACTTGTCACTTTACAGATTTTACAATTATTTTGTCACGTTTCTGAATCAGTGATTTTTATTTTAATTTATAAAGAATATCAGTTATGATAACTCTATTATTATTATTATTATTATTATTATTATTATTATTATTATTATTATTATTATTATTATTATTATTATTATTATTATTATTATTATTATTATTATTATTATTATTATTATTATATTTTTAAAATAATTTTAATATTTACAATATCAATCTTAATTTTTTTAAAAATAAAATTATTTTTTTAATTAATTTAAATAATTTTACGTTCTATATATATTCAAAGCATCTTTAGTTGTGTTTATTTCGAATTTAACGCTTTATTAGTACTTAATTAGCATTTCCTACTTCAAAATTTCTTTTTTCGATCTCTTTTGCATTTGTAACTTTCTCTCCGTAGCTCTTAATTATTCTTTCTTTGTTGACTTACTATTAAACCATTTTGATCTGTTAATTCTCCTGCCAAAAAAGTTGTTTTTTGTATTGTCGCATTCAGATTATATTCTACTTCCGGTAATATTTCTGCCCAACACAGTTTATAAAACGCGTCAAACCTTTGAAAAATGCATTCAGTATTAAGGGCCAATGTACTGGCAATATTTTGCTCCTAATGTAACTTCATTCTTGACAATCTAATATATGCAAAATATTTAGACGATAAACTAAAAACCCTTTGAAATTTAAACACAAAAGATTTAACTTCAACTACACCAAACTTCAAGACCAAAGAAATTACATTTGGAGTCTACTCAAAAGTCACTGTGACCTAAAATTACCTTAGCTTTTAAATTCGACAATAAATTGACATGTAATAAAATCTACATCCTAAATTGTCTAAGGATCTCTTTCGAGGATCTTTTTCAAGTCTTTAATGAGCAGTTTTCTTGGTCTTGGCCCAGACAGCTTTCAGGATAGTTATCGTATTTGATTTTTAGTAAGAAAAGAGATTATTTATCTTTCCTTGAGCTTTGGAATTTCTTAGTGCAGTTTATAGATAACCTTTTACAATAAATCCATACAACAATCCATAAATCTCCGGAACTTTAGAATAATTTTCTTTTTTTATAGCAATATGAACAGAGGAAAGACAAATTCATTCGTGGACGTAAGCAAAGGAAAAAGAGAAGAAACTGATATAAATACTATAGTGTAACATAATGGAGGAAGCCCTAATAAGCAGCAGAAGAAATCCAAAAATTAAAGTTTATAAAATACAAATACGAATACTAGAGTTTTAATAATTAAAACAAATAAATATATGTTGTTTTCAAAAGTAATACACTCAACATCCCACCAATGAATATTTCAACACTATTTCCTGCACTTTTGGTTAAGGAACAGTCGGGCATCATATTACAAAGTTCCGTATTGCAGCACGTTTCATTCATCTTCAATTCACCACAGGTCTCTGAGCTGCATGACATTACGGAATAATTACTTTTCACAACTGTTCTACATGTGACGCAATTTTCCTTTAATTTGAAGCCTTTAGGGATAAATAAGTGGTCCATATTGTCTACACCAGGATTGGGACATTCCTCACATTCTAGGCACATTAGTTCCAGAGAGAAACTCTGTTGTAAAGCTGAAAGTAAAAGACAAATTTTAATAGTTTTGGAACAATATTAAAACAACTTACTGAATATCGTAATGAAAACTATTAGCAAAGCTTTCATCCACATTTTTGATAGTCCAACGCGTTCAACTTATATATGTATATTTATATATAAATTTATATTCGGAGATGTCTCAAATTAATTCCAAAACTCAGTTTGATTCGAATTCCAATAATTTTTTACAATTTTTCATTCTAAAAAATTAAATAAAATGTGGAAATATGCAGAAAAATGTCTTGAAATATTTCCAATGATCAGATCTACATATTTTCTGATTTCATTTGAATTTGTTTAAATAAATTCAATTTAAACCAAAAATGAGTAAAATAATACGCCCGGAAACCTCTGGAAATAAACACTCTTATCATTTATTTATTTTAAGAAAAAAGTTCGGGTGTACATCAGACAGACATATGGCCAGTGCAATGAATCTATGTACCTCTAATTAGTTATCCAACATGGACCTTTAAATATAATAATATTTAGCATAATATTTTTACCCTTTGAATGAAATGTTAATTTTGCATTTCTTACGAATAGCACAAATCTGAACTTTTGAGTTAGACTTTTTTAAAATGTGAAGCGGATTTATCTTAAGAACAGTACCGGGGAACCTCACGGTGCTGAAAAAATACTGGTCAATCTGCATTACCAATTCTGAAATGTATTAGTAGTAGAGGTTTGAAAACTGCAAAGGATATGATAATGAATGATCAGAAAATATTACCATTTTGAAAACAAATGCATTGTCTGAAATCAATAAAGAATTACACTGTGACACCAGCTGTATCAAATATGATGCCCGATATTGCAAGCATGCTTAAGAGTAAGGAACATAAATACAGAGGAGGGTCTAAATCTAAATGTAGAATGAATATAAAAAGCAAATTGAAAGTACATGGGACTATATTTTTAAATGATTTGTGGTAAATCTGAATTATGTCTTTTTATAGATCCTCATCTCAAACAGTATTTGAAAAAGTATTTCCCATGAATTCAATTCATGATATTTTAAACGATTTACAATTTGGATTCCAAAGGTTAAACACAAATCTAGAGGTCATGTATATATTACGTCATACAAACAAAATACATTGATTAATAACACACACAGTTTAAATCATCGTTACTACATGCAATACAAATGCATTGATTGGTTAATAACACCAAACGACGTCATGACTCGTTAGAATTTCATTGGGATTTTAATAAATCTTTTCCTAAACTGGCTGCTTTTGTTGATTTAATTTTATTGTGTAGATTAGTTTTAATTTACTTTTACTTTTGATTAAATTCCATGACCCTATCAACTAGACTCAACTTATAGTATTCCACCATAAAATATTCTTTTACCCACTAGTATCCCATTCACACGATACCAATCTGATACCATCCAATACTAATTATCTCCCCAGAATCCTCCCCACTTAATGCCTTCCACAATTTTTTAGTCTATCTTGACACTCTACCTATTCTGTACCCACCTAGAACCACCTCAAACTCTTTTACCTGCCAGATACGAATTTATTTATTTAATACCCTAATTTACCCATCTAGCATCCATCATGACCCAGAATCTAGCAACCCGGTACCAATTAGGTGTTTACACATTGTACTTTAGGTTTAGATTTGCCAACCCCCACAACCTTGAACCCGGGAGATTATAAAAAGGGAGACATTATAACGCTTAATAAATATAACAGGTGTTTTACAGGTGGTCTACATATGTTAGTGATTTCAATTATATGATGATTAATACCATCAAGATTTAAACAATACATTTTTTTTAATATTACAATTTCCAAATCATGCTACTTATTTTTGGTTTTAAAATTGTAATTTTCTTGTCGACGGGCTGACTCCAATAGCCTTGGCAAATGTGCATGAAATTCTTTACAGGAAAACAAAAAATTATTAATAATTTGTAATTCATCCTTTACTAATTCAGTTCTTAGGTGATTCCTTTCCTTTCTCCACAATTGACCCATTCCACTAAGAATTCTCTCACAAGTTGCATTTGAAATAGGAATTGACAAAACAAAAGAAAATAGTTAAAACATTTCTTTTCCACAGATTGTTTCTGTTCTTTTACGAAAATATTCAACCCACCTCATACTTATCCGTTTGCTGTTCTACATGAGGGTGATCCACTTTTTTTTATAAATTATGATTGTATATTTATTATAATTTATATTCTTTCAATAAGTTTTTATGCCATTAAATTGTAAACAGCGGGAAAACGTGACGGGATACTAATAACGTGGGTAAGAAGAAAACATAGAATCTCTTGCCGTGAACAACATTTTAAACTTATGACTGATATTTTTTATTAGGAAAGTGGCGAAATGCAATAATGTATTCAAAGTTTTTATATTTTTTACAATATTGTAAGTTATTCTGTATAACCTGCAACAGTCCATAAAAAAATTGACAGTTCATAGCAGAATGTTAAATTTGTATATGAACCAAAACCAATTTATAAAATACAGAGTCAAACCCAATATTGAAAAACTATAATAATTTTATCTATTTTTTTCAGCTGGCTCATGGTTACTCTGAAAACCTTCGAAATGGCTCAACAACCAAATGGGTTGCACACCACTGAATTGGATGAATTTATGTATGATATGTTGAATGTTTAAGAGAATGTAATATTATTATTTACGGGAAATATTAGTGCTTAAAAAATTTAAATGGATTAGTTTTAAAAGATTTATGAATGGTAAATGTTGGTTTTCAAATTTATGTTTAAGGGGCCGTTCATAAATGACGTCACGCTCCTAGTGGGAGGGGGTCACACATTTGTGACGAGAGGAGGAAGGTGTTTAGGAACTGTGACGTCACGTCTTAAATTTTGTATTTTATCAACATAATTTAATACTAATTTCCGAATTCCAAGGCCTCTTTTTAATATATCTTTTCTCATTCGATATAAGTGCAGCATTATACTAAATACATACCAAAATGTTAATAAAGTGATTTGAAATATGTTCATTTTCAAATATGAAATGCAACTTTTTAAGGGGACCAAAGATTTGTGACGAGGGGAATGGAGGGGGTAAAAAATCGACCAAACTCGAGTGATGTCATTTACGGAAGGCCTCTAAGTTGAAAATGTAAGCTTGTGTAAAATTTTTAATGCAAATTATGATTAAATTGTGTTTAAGAATCGTGGAAGATTAGCTTTTTAAAAATGTATAAAAATGCATTGTAGAATCTTTGAAAAAATTTCAAATCTCGTTATATTATTTCCTGATTAATAATTTTATGAAAATAAAGATTTAAAGTGAAATTTTGTTTAAATGTAAAGTGATAAAAGCGTCTTGAATTGTGACAGAGTGGTTTCGTTGGACTATGTGGATTTCACTACCGCTTCTTACTGCAGTTGTTTGATTATCAAATATATTATTACGACGAGATTTAACATAGCGCCTGCAAGTCTGAAAACTCACTTTGGATGGAAAGAGGAAACATCAGTAATTATCACTTATTTCCAAATTTGCCATATATATATTTAAACAAAATCATTTACATTTCATTATTAAAACAACTAAAATTTAAAGAATACTGTTTTAAGACCATAAAGGAATTTTAATTTTGATGATTTTAAAAAATACATTATGATATCCAGATTCAAATAATTATTTCTTCTGATTTAATTTCGTTATTATTGACAGTTTCCCATCCTTACTGATTTTCGTCCTTACTAGAATCCCACAATCCATATGATGGTTTTATTTCTAAACTTTCATTTGGTCCTAATGACAAAGAATTCACATCTATTGACTGATTCCGGCTTTGTTGTTTAATCTTGAGTTCTGATTGATTTCGAATATTTTTTGTACTCGTTCGATTAGTTGATTTTATCATTGCGAATTTCTAAGCGATAATCAACCTCATATTTAGTATTAGGAGGTTCATCCTGTAAAACATTAAAATCAGTTTTTGTTTCCATAAATTTTATTTCAATAAATCTCAAACTCTAAAAAATGTTTTCTTTAATCTTTCTTATTTAAACAAATTTTCTACGATGATATTTTTAATTAAAATATCTTCTTATTTTGTTTTTTTAAAAATTAATCTAAACTTTTTAATTTTTAAAATTTTCAATTTAAAAATTTCTTCATCATAAAACTTCCTCATATCCCCCTTCTTAAGAAATTTTTAAGTTTTTCCACATTTCTTTCGATCCTTTTTCCATCTTCATTTCTTAAGATGTATCGTCTGTCATGCACTTTCTCTATCACTTTGTACGGACCTTCATACCTGTCCTGGCCTTTGTGCCGTGTTTCTACTTTTACTAATACTTCTTCTCCTACATTGAATTTTCTCCTTGTTTGTTCTTCTAGTTCTTCCTTTATCGATATTTCTTTGGACCCGTACCATTTTTCCCTGCTAATCTTTTTTCCAAAAACTATCTCTGCCGGGCTTTTCCCTGTCGTTTTTTGTTTGGTTGCATTTAAAGTGAATTCGACTTCTGGTAATATCTCTGCCCAATCCGTCTTCTTTCTATCCTGTAAAGTAGCATTTATCAAATCCCGTATTGTCCTGAATTGTCTTTCTATCTGACCGTTTGTTTGGTGATGGTATGGACTCGAAAAACATAATTTAATATCTAACATCTTTGTGAATTCTCTCATCATTCCTGATTCAAACGCCTTTCCGCAATCAACTCTTATCTCTTTTGGGCATCCAAATCTTAAAATCCACTTTTCTAAAATCGTTTTCTTTATTGTTTCTTCGTCTTGTTTTGTTATCGCTGTCAAGACTTGATACTTACTATACTGATCTATTATGCCCAATATATACTTCTTACGTCCTTTTGTTTCTGCCAACGGTCCACATATATCTACGAATATGATTTCGAACATTTCCTTCGAATCTTGTCTTTTTACTGGTTCTTTCGTTGTTATTGTTAAAGCCTTGGTTTTTTGACAAATCTCACAACTTCGAACAATCTCCTGAATCTTACTCCACAGGTGTTTTCCAACATATCTATCTTTCATATAATCGGCTATCTTCTCGACTCCAGCATGACACAATAGTCTATGTATTTCCTTTATTGTTTCTTGTAACTCATTTTCAGGTATCATCGTTTTCTTTCGTACTTCTTCTACAATTCCATGTTGGATGTTGCTTCTTCCCTCTTCTCTGATCGAGTCTAGTAATCTTGTTTTTATCTTTCCTTTCTTAGCTTCTTCGTGGGCCATTTGACATTGAACACATGTGTCACATTTAGTTCTCGACACCATGTCTGCATTTTGGTGATTAATACCCTTTCTGTATTCTACTCTTATATCTAAACTGCTCAAATAATTGATCCATGTTTGGAATTGTGAAGTAATCGGCTTCTTGGTTGTCATCATAAACGTGATTGCCTTGTGGTCTGTCCTGAGCGTGAATCTTCTTCCGTAGAGATAGTGCTTAAAATGAATGCAAAAATAATATACCGCCAATAGTTCCTTTCTTGTAATACAATATCCTTTCTCGTGGCTCGTCATTGAGTGTGATCCATACGCAATTACTCTTTCCTTTCCATCTTTATCTCTTTGTGAAAGTACTGCTCCAATGGTATCGAAACTAGCGTCGGTATCTAAAATGAACTCTTTTTTCAGATCCGGAAAACATAAGATTGGCGCCGTCGTGAGTGCTAATTTCAATCCCTCAAACACGCTATTCGTTCCTTCACTCCATTCTAATTTTTTGTTACTTGGTCCGCTACATAATTGTTCTAACATCCTTGCCTTCTTTGCATAATCACTGATGAATCTTCTATAATAATTGCAAATACCTAAAAAGCTTCGGAGTTTCTTTACGCAGTTAGGCTTCCCAAAGTTCTGTATGGCCTGAATTTTAGATGGATCTGTCTGTACTCCTTCCTTACTGATTATGTGTCCTAAGAATCTGATTTCTTTCTTTATTATTTGGCATTTTTCTGGATTAATCCTTAGGCCTGCTTCCTCAATCGCCTTTAACACTTCTCCGAGTATTGTATAGTGTTTCTCTTTACTGCTTGAATAAATCAAGATGTCGTCCAAATACACCATTGCTCCCTTTATTTTGCCTAATACTTTTGTCATCATTTCTTGGAACGTACCTGGTGCTGCTGCAATTCCAAACGGCATTCTGTTGAAACAATATTGTCCGTTCTTTGTTGAGAAAGCTGTTTTCTCCTGTGATTCTTCTTCTAGTTCCACTTGGTAATATGCATTACCTAGATCGATTGAGCTGAAAAAGACGGATCCTCCTAACAAATCCAACATCTCGTCTATGTTTGGCATTGGAAATGCCTGCCTCTCTGTTACCGCGTTCAGCTGTCTAAAGTCCAAGCATAGTCTAATATCCTTTTTCTCTTTTTTCCATACACATATTAGCGGTGTATTCCATGGAGAGTTACATTTCCGTATAATTCCATTTTCGTACAAATTTTGTAGATCCTTTAAAACATCTCTTTCACGATCGAATGCCAATCGCAACCTAGCCTGGAATCCTTCGGCTTTTTTCAGTGTTTTGGCGTACACTTCCAGGAGATCCTCATAATCATGCAAGATGTTAATCTTTCCTGGTCTTTCTTCTGCGTGATTCCCTTGGCGTCGAAATAAATTTCGCATCTTTTAATGAACTTTTCCAAATCGTCCCCTTGGCAGAATACCTTTGGTAGCAATCTTTCGGTGATTGCGTCCGTGTTTACCGCTGCCACCATATTAGGAGGTTCATCCTGTAAAACATTAAAATCAGTTTTTGTTTCCATAAATTTTATTTCAATAAATCTCAAACTCTAAAAAATGTTTTCTTTAATCTTTCTTATTTAAACAAATTTTCTACGATGATATTTTTAATTAAAATATCTTCTTATTTTGTTTTTTTAAAAATTAATCTAAACTTTTTAATTTTTAAAATTTTCAATTTAAAAATTTCTTCATCATAAAACTTCCTCATATTTAGAAGCATAGCAGTTGAACTTAGGTGACCCCTAATGGTCATTTAACATTAATTAACCATTTATTTTATTTTAAATATGATTTGATTTTAACGGTGTTCTAATAATTATAATAATAATAATAATATTATAAGGACTTTTTTGTGTTTCACCTCTGATTTCTTTATAAGTGACATAATATTTTCTACAAAATTTGACTATGAATCAGAAAAAGGCTGTGTCGAAAATTAGTGAATATCTTAAATAAATCTGATTCATAATCAAATTTTGTAGAAAATAATAATAATAATAATAATAATAATACGATTATATTGCCTTTGTATTAAATGCATTCAAATCTAATTTACATTTTTTAACATTCTCAATGGGAATAGTTTCTTTTTGTTTTCACATTGAAATGGTCCATAAGATGAGTCAAAGCAAAATTAAACAATTAAAATTATGTAAAGATTTTATGAAAATTTATTTTTTCTATTATTCAAAGACAATGACTTTCAGCAAGAAATCTAATTGAAGAGACATTATTTTTTAAATATCAAAATATTATAAATAAATTACATTTTAGTATTTAAATTAATAAAATACAAGACATTCATAAATTATTTTAATAACATTTACCTTTATCCGGATATTTTGAAAAATCATTTAGATATTAAATTATTCTACTTTAAAACAGAAAATGCGTGAGTGTGTTTGTTACAGGAACTCCTCTAAAACGATCCAAAACAAACTTCATTCATTTCAAAAGTTTTAATTTAATCTTTCTATTTTCAACTTTTTTTCGCTCAAAGTCACAGACTTGGGTTTGACAGATAACTGCTTCCCACACGAACATCTGAATAGGAAAATGTCAAAGGCTTATCCTCCTTCAACATTGTTCATCGTCACTGATGATAAACAAAAGACTAAAACTATTTTATGTAGCCAAGAATAGAAGTCAAGCTATAACGACATAATACACTAAAACATGATGGGCGTGGATATCATATAAACTGTATGCTATTTCTACTTCAATAATTTGTATGAATTGTTAAAAAAAAGACAATACGAATTAAATTTAATTTAAAAGTAACAAATTAAAAGAAATCTTAATCATTTGCCGTGATTTCTGAAACAAGGTACAAATCATTTACACAAGTAATGAACAATCTATTTTAAAGAACTAGCAGCGCTTCATCGAAATTTATAAATAACTTTAACAGATCGAAGGTCAATGCTGAGAGTTCCAACAACGAAAGACAACCCAGTGTGATATTTGTCAAAAAGTTCGGCATAATTCAAATCAGTGTTGGTATAAAAATAGTACACAGAGAATTCCTAAAAGAATGGAGCCGGCTTGACTGAAAGATGATAATGAGCAAAACTACATAAAGCAAAGTTCAAAGAGTCAACAAAATAATGATAAAGCAATAATGCTTTGTTAAAAATAGAGGACTTCTTTAGAATTTGTCTACTGAAATCTACATTGTCATAAAAGTCTCACGAATTACAAAGAGATAAGTTGAATTTAAATGGTTATGCGATAGTTCGTCAGCGAGTAATATTAGAAATTTTGGAATTATTGAATTTAGGAACTTTTAATTCTTCAAAAAAAATTAATTTTTGGTTATTCATTGATTGAGGCTACAAAATCCATCAAATATGGATTTACTGTTTCGTGAACAAAACGTTGTAGCAGATGGCACTATTGTTCTTGATGTTATGTTAAGGTCTAATTCAAAAATGATGGTAAATTTGACCATTTCTTTGATCAATGCAAAATGATCAGAGATTATCCGTTCGAAAAACAATTGGAGTTTTTGCGTGACTGGAAGACATATTTATTGTTTGAAGCCTGTGTATAGGGTAAAGGAATGTTCTAAAGTTTAGAATCTAAACCATTCTTCTGTAGATTTACAGACTATCATAGAAAACATAGTAAGTTTCTCCACTAAAATCATGCAAAAAGTCCTAGAGTGAAAACTTTAATGGTAGTGAAAAAAGAAAACGAGAACAGAATAGAAAGGAATTACCTTAGCCTGAGGATGACTTCAATTTTTCTCAAAAGAAAGCTAAAGTTAATGCGTTGCATGATGTTAGTATAATCAGTTACATAAGCTAGAAGATATTAGATGTATAAAAAGAAGGAGTGAGTGTAATCGGTGGTAAAGTACAAAAATTGAGTACAAAAATGGTAAAAAATAACTTTGATTAGTTATGATCAAAGAATGAAAAAAAGAATTCACTGCGATAGTTGTCAAAAAGTTACAGGAGAGATGAAAGTGGTAAATTGGGCAAGAGAAAGAGAGAATAAGAAGTATCTAAGGAATATTCATTTTCCTTTGATGGCTGAGAGAGAGGGATTAACTACTTGAGATTGCAGAGATCGCTAAACGAGATAGATGTGCAAATTGGAGACTCTATCTCTAGATAAACTTCGTTTGGTTGAACCTGTGTCTGTATCTCGTCGATTGGAACGTTATGGAACTATCAGAATAATTTTATTACATCTTTCTTTAGTCAAAATGATGTATTGGTGGAACAGATGAAAGAGCTGTGGGGAATTGACGAAACTGAATTAAAGGAAGTGGAGTTCTCAAAACCTAACAAAGATGTTTACGACAAAACCAAAGGGTGTTGGGCGTTATGAATGGAAAATTCCATTGAATTGTTCACCAAAGTTATTGCCAGATCGTACGGTATTGGCTGAAAAAATACTCTAATATTTACTGCACAAGTTGGACGAGGAAGGGATCATGGAGGAGTAGGATGTCATTATTGAAGACTACCAAAAGGATCTGTGTGAAATTGAAGACAAATGGATTTTACCTCATTTTCTTGTAATCAGGCGGGAGAAAGACACCACAAAGGTTGAGTTTGACGCAATAGCGGATAGCAATGGAAATGGGCAAAACGAAATGGTAGAGAGTGTACCAAAAATGCAAAATGATATATTTGATATTTAGGAGTAGTTTTTAAGGTTTTTGGTGAATTAGTTTGCTATATTGCAGAAATCTACTTGCGTGTAAGAATTTCATCGAAGGATAAGCCATGCAATCGATTTCTATGGAAAAAAGATAGGAAGTTAATCTTTGGGTTAAATGAGTCCCCGTTTTTAGTGTAACTTGTAGCTAAGTAAATGCAAAAATGTTTGGGATGAAAATCCGAAACATGTATGAACGACACGATGGATTCAATAGACGAGGGATGGAGCTCAAACATTATCTGTTAATGGTGTGTAGTAACGTGGGAATTAAATTCATTAAAAATAACGGATACAATTCTTGTGGAGGAAAGAGCCAAAACGTTGAATGTTGAGAAATAGACAACAAGTTCCAATAAAACATTAGTTTTGAAATGTTATTCTGTTAATGATGACTTAGTCTTTGAAGAAAATCTGTCTAAGGATGAATATTTATCTAAAAGAAAGGTACTATGTATTGTAGTAAGAATCTTCGATCCATTAGGTCTAATTTGTTTCTTCATTTTTCTGGAGGAAATGATAGTGGAGAAGTTATGGTTATGAAGTCTTGAGTGGGACAAAATGTTATCACTGTAAGCGCCTACAGAGGTAAATGAGTGGGTTGACTTCTCAACTTTCCCCAAAAATGGAATCCTTTTCCTAGAGCCAATTCTTTTTTAGAACAAAATGATCTAACTTACAGACTACATTTACCTCTATTCTTCAAAAATTGCAAATTGTTGACCTGGAGACATGTTGAAAATATTGGTACGGCTCAAATGAGATTTGTAAGTATGTCCCCCAGATTATATATATATATATATAGTGAATAAGAGATATACTGTCAGAATGTTTTTATTTGTTTTATTTAAAACCATTTATATATTTTATCATTGGGTCAGAGAAAATGAAACATAAATTCATTATTGAAATATTCTCCACTTTCGATCGAATTGATTGAATTGTGCTGACAAAGTGCTATCTACATATTTCGACCAAACGCAATCTTTGGATTCAGAATCAAAATAAAAGGATTTATAATTCGAATGTGAGAGTGATCTATGAAATAAAATAGCAATAAAAAATATATAGTAAGTAACTAATTCATACAACATTGCACATTGTAAAGTAGTTTCCGCTTTATATGCATCGTAGCATCCGGATTGGATATCATTATTATATATCGGTCGGCTGGCATTACTCACGAAGTTTCTAAATCTAAACTTAAATTCTTCACTTTTTACACAAACATATTTATATGTTTCTTCGCATTCGATGTCAAATATTGCATTATTTTGTATTACCACGCAGTCTTCGCCGGCTCTTAAACTGTTTGGTTGAGAACTGTCCCAATATCCCGTATTCATAAGCTCTGAACCATCGCTGAATATCCAGCCGGATTTGTTAGTAAATCTCTCGTTCACAAGATCATTCAATCCAATCCAGTAATTATTATAGGATGATATTACTCCACAACTCTTTATTATTGGTATGTCATTTTCTAGGATTAATCTCCCTCCAGAATTGTAGCAGGTATTCCAAGCATCGCAATAGTTTTTCATGTCAGTAGAAACATAAATAGATAATTGCCCGCATTGTTGATACGTAATCAACTGACATAAAATCATATTTATAATTATAAAAATAAAAATTATAAATAATATTTTCATGAGAATTGACAAAATAACCGTTCTAACTAAATTTGCGATTTTATTAGTTACTCTATCCAATAAGAAATATTTTACTAGCTTTCTTATTGGTTGCATTTATTATTTTTTGTTTTCTATAATTGTCAAGATAAATACAGCTGTTCAACTGAATAGCAATTCCTTTAATAAAATGTAAGAATCAATTACTTTATATTATTAAGACATACATACATACCTGTGTGCGTATGTAATTTTTTACAAAGCATAACAACTTATACTGAAGGAAGTAAAAAATTCGAAGACATTTTTTTAACACACAAACACCATAAATAGTAAATAATGCATAAAAACTTTCAAAATATAGAAATGTGAGGATGAATACTGGCTCTATATATTACCATTTTAAACTTTATTTACACAACTTTTTTTTTAAATGTTTGACGATTTCAATAACTCTACTTCGAGTCGTCGAAAAAATGATGAAATAATTTTGATAGATTTTTCATGAAATTCAATCAATTTAATAATTTCACAGAATTCCAGATATTTCAGAAATATAAATCAAAACACTCTATGTTTACGAAGGTGAAGAAATAGCAATGTAAGATTTATCTTGAAGTTAAAATAAATTCATTTTTTTTCAGGACCTTAGTGACTCCTTCAAATTTGGAGTTTAATTAACTTACCTTTAAGAATAATGTTTTTATACAATATTGAAAATTATTAAAAATTTGCATAGTCTCAATAAAATTAATAATTCATAACTGTCAAAAGGAAAAAGAATTTCCGATGAACATGGAAATAATTTTTTGGTGATAAATGTATTTTACTTTAGTAAATTTTAGTTATAAATTTATCTGACTTGCATTTAAGAGAAAAAAATAAATATCCAAAAATATTCATAAATTCCTAAAAACCTCAAACAAATTAATCAATAATAAATATCAAATAAATGTCGATAAAAGGTATTATTCAAGAACTTGAATAATAAAATTTACTTAAAATTAATTTTTTTAATAAATAACTTAGCCAAGTCATTTTAAAATGGCCAAAACGTAATTTGCATAATAACTGCAGTTAGATTTTGATGCAAACTTTTATTATAGAAGTTATTATTATCACGTAATTTTGATTAATATACCGTTAATAGAAGAATACGTTTGAATGCTGTAAAATTAATAGAAAACATTTGAAAGGAATAAGTAGTAGGATGTGAGCCAATCAGATACAACCCCCTTAGATTTACGTAATATTAAGTAACATATGACTCTTGTCCATGCCTGTACTACCTGGAGATTGATCTGAGTCCACTATGTTGCTACCTAGTGGTGGGTTACAGGGTTTCGTTACTTGCTTATCCTCATGGTAGCCCTGGTAACGCCATACAAAATGATTCTGATCGCCACTTGGCACCCGTTGCTAGGCAACGTTGGTAATGTGTTCAAGTGGTGGATTGCCCGCAAAAATTGAGTACCATTGCTAGTACTATAGTTGCTCGGACAACCCTCGGGTTCACGAGCTGTCGATAGAAGACTTATGCTCGCTTAGCTCTGTCCCTTGTAGAAATTCTAGATCAGGTTCTTAATTGACTGTGGAAAACTAAGACGTGGTAAGAATGTTTATGACAATGCTGGCATACAATTATATTAAAGAAACAACTCAACTAAGGCTAAAACTACTCTATTTGATTCAACCACATGTGTAACATTTACTACTTGACGTTTTGAAGTTGGGTTGCGTGACGTCGGGCACGTTCCTTGCGTCCCGGTCGACGGTTATTAGTTGGAGGGGTAGGTTGCTCTGCTGGCTTCACGAGCTGTCGATAGAAGACTTATGCTCGCTTAGCTCTGTCCCTTGTAGAAATTCTAGATCAGGTTCTTAATTGACTGTGGAAAACTAAGACGTGGTAAGAATGTTTATGACAATGCTGGCATACAATTATATTAAAGAAACAACTCAACTAAGGCTAAAACTACTCTATTTGATTCAGCCACATGTGTAACATTTACTACTTGACGTTTTGAAGTTGGGTTGCGCGACGTCGGGCACGTTCCTTGCGTCCCGGTCGACGGTTATTAGTTGGAGGGGTAGGTTGCTCTGCTGGCTTGGTGGTTTTCTGCGGCATTTGGGTTGGGGCGAAGATGAGCGGATAGGTTACCGCTTCCCCTTCCCGGCAGACTGCTAGGGCGACTTCGAGTCCCCGAATTTGAGTGCGCAGGCTTTGGTTAAGATGCCGCTCTTCTGTCCAGCCTTTCTGTGCCGCCGTGAGTCGGTGGTAGACCGCTTTCGTTTTTGCGGGATCCGTCCAGGTTGCTCTTATCCGCTGCATTTCGCGGGTTAATTGAATAATTTGGGTGAGTAACTCCGCGTTTGACTGTCTTGCATGGTCCAGTTCAGATTGTAGGATTTGTAAGGAAGACATCACTCCAACTAAAGATATCATTTTAATTCATTATAGGTTAAGTTAGATCATCATTTATCTCATTAAACAAAATCACGAATAATTTTAACCATAAGAAGAAATAACACGCAAATTTCTAATATTTTAGATCAGTTATTACACACGAAATCTATCACTATCAATTCATTCTTCGGGACAATGTCTCTTCAGGCTTCGTTTGAGAGCCTCCACTGTATAGAGTCGTCGGGTATCTCGAACTGGGTGAGGTGGATAGGCGACTGCAATCCGCCCGGCAAGGATGTCTTCCACCACGTTCGCAAGATACATCCTCGCCTTAACCACCTGTAAATCCA
The DNA here is from genome assembly GCA_022537955.1 of Schmidtea mediterranea. NCBI lineage: Eukaryota > Metazoa > Platyhelminthes > Tricladida > Dugesiidae > Schmidtea > Schmidtea mediterranea. The sequence continues at coordinate 170,460,922 of CM039680.1, forward strand.
CCTGCTCCTGCACCCGTTCCCATTGGGTGAGGAGGTCCTGTGCGTTCAGGTAGGTCTCCGCAGCTGGATATTGCTGTCCCGAGAGACCGTAGGGATCCTTCTCCAAGCCTAATATCCTCCAGGTGGTAGGATATGGCCACTGTTGTTGTATCTGGGCGAATGTTCTCGTAGTTGGCGGAACTCTTGTCTGACCCTGTTTGTCGGTGCTTCGTTTGGGCGACATGTCTAAACATTATTGCCATTAGATTCGATTGATTCACTCATTGTAAATTATCAGCAAATAAATGGTGCCTGCGTTATTGGAAAGGGTGTCATCCAAACTAAACTTATCGAATTCTATTAGCGTCACTTTCTGTCGTAACTTTTGTGAAACGGGTGAGCGGTTTATCTACAAGTTTTACGGACCTGGCTCTTTGGGTGTACTCCTTTATGGGGTGATATATAATAATATGATTAATCATATGGGTGAGATAACCTGATGTTTAATTTATTTAATATATGCACATTAACCTTAAAATATTACATGTTAGATAGTGGGTGGATAATCTAGTATTGACCTAAGAGAATTTGTAAATCGATTTAAAGTTTCTTTACCAATTTCATTTACAATTAATTCGAACTTTAGGATCTAGACCGGATGTTGATCCGAGATAACTTAGTCGTGCGTGGGTGTATCCTGGTGGGCGAACGATTTCCGGCGGATCTTACCATTACAACTTAAGCGGTTGACTAAAGGTGATTTAATGTCGACATCCGGTAGCTACATTATTCACGTCGTATTTTCAGGATTACTATTCAACTACTCCGCCTACACTCGATTATCTCAATTTTAGTAAGTTATTTCATTGATTAGTTTGAATGTACTTTACTAGCAATTTTTAAGAAAACTTCTTTCGCTTACCGATGCTTCCAAGTAGCTGGGATACCTTTCTTTGGAATATTTCTGTTTTGTGGAATTTTATTTATTCAACAGCCATAAAATCGGTAACAATTTATGTGATATCAATACAAATTTTCTCTTATTTTAAACTTTGGTTTTCTCAATTGATTTTAAGTAATAATTCGTCCATTTTATCAATTTGCTGTAATTCCTGAATTTTTAATAATTACAGAAAACCTTTTCCGATTCCATAGATTATTCTAGTTCTAACTAAGGGATTGGGTTATCGTCTATTATTCAAATTTCTAATAGTTTTCCCTAAGGCTAGTTGGATCAACTATTACTTTAGTCCGTAAAATTATTTTAATACTAATAGTTTTAAATCCGTGAATTCAGTTTTACTTTAATTTACATCGAAAATTGCTTGATTATTTTTTCCAAAGAGACTATCTTACGGTTATGCATTCCTAACTTTAATCTATGAATTACTTTAGTCAACGAATTATTGTTAATCAATACTTTACTCTACTAAAACTAGGTTACATTGGTTTTACTCAATAATTATCTGAATTAGTTTAATCAATGAGATATTTCTGTTTACCCTAAAATCGTTTTAATGGTTATCAATGAATAGATCTAATTTAATCAACGACATATTTACTTCTATTCCAGATTCATTTTATTTCTAACCCATAATTTAATTTAATCACTTGCTTTTACTTAATCCCTTCTTCAATTTTATTACAATGAATTATCAGTAAATTACGTGTCGTTGCATTAATTTTAATCAACAATTTAATTAAGGGATTCCACACTTTTATTCGAGAATCATTTTTCTTTTAATTGATACGTTCCATTACTTGAAATCAATGAATTCGATTCTTAATTGCTTTCATTTTTATCGGGGGTTGATTTTTGATTAGATCGTGCATTACTCGTTCCTACCTAAGGATTAGTTTAATTTTATTGCAACGAATTACAATAATTTAATGGATGGAATTGTTTGCCATTACCCTAATTTTTATCAATAATTTACGATCATTTAAATTATGAATTATCTTTACCTGTAATTTTAAGCCATAAAACACTTTACTTTTCTTTATTTACAATCAATGATTACTTTAATTTTTATCAATAATCGCAATTTAATCGAATTCAATGATTTTCAATAAATTTTATCTATAAAATATTAATCCAAAATAGTTATAACAACGATTTCAGTTAATTTAATCCCCGTACCATTCCCCTTTAATAGGCCTTAAGCGCATATTGTGTTTACATTATATTTACTGAGTGCCCACTGGACTACTCGGTGTGATGATTTTAAGCCGTGTGTAATATAAATTTAGGTCGATTTTACAGAATTGAGAAACGAGGAAGTAGCCAGAGACTCCTTCCTTATTTCTCGCTTCAGCTATAGGGATAAATATTGACGTTACGACCGCTGCGTTGCGCACGCTGAGTCTTCATGGGTACATATCATTGGCGATTTTCCACGCACTTACATGCATCTGTACTATGTAGATTTTACTTTCTTGCGTTATGTGTTGGCTGTGGGCCGGAAAAATTTCGACAATTTAATTTAGTTTATGAAAACATATAAAACAATATATATATATCTAAATAATTAAATAAATTTGGCAACGATTTAATTAAACGATAACGCCAATAAAAAACCTTTCTTACGATATATTTCGATAGCACAGCTATCATCTTCAGGTACTCAAAACCAACTAAAAATATTATGAATTAACATTTAATTTAAACAAATTATTTTTTATTAATTTAATTTTTTAATAAATAAATATTTTTAAAAATATATCTTAAATTAATTTTAAATTTTAAATTTTTTACTTATATTCTAATTTTTTAAAAATTAATGCAATTTAAAATTTTCAATTATTTTAATAATATTAAAAAAACAAACATGATTTAACATACGTAAACTATTTAAAAACATTCAAAACATTCGTAGTCACAGCACTCTGCACATTAATCTTTGGATCCAATGACCTTATCAGCAATGCTTCACATATCACTCGTTCCCAATAACTATTAAAACTTCTCAACAAAATTCTAAAATCAGACATTCCGATATCACTTTTACAGCCTCTATTGTGTTCACTAATATTGGTCAAACCCTTCAATCGACAATGCTCTAGAACTCGAGTACAGAGATGACGGGAAGTCTCTCCAATGTATGTGGCATTACACCCATTACATGTAAATTGATAAACGAGATCAGAACACAATCCAACCGGAGTTTTTGATTTATTAATAAACATATTGCGTACCTTACACGAATTAGAGACGATCTTATACTCTAAATTTCCTATCAGTTTACCCAACTTCCTCTTATAATTTGTAAAGCCTTCAGAGTACGGCAATACTAACACATATTTAGGCTCAATTTTTTTATATCCATTTTTACAATCACCCAGATCAACACTCAATTCACACCCATCCGACAAATTACATTCAGACTTTCCACAACATGGATCCTTAGGATTTTTAATCAATTTATCAACAGTTTCTTTTATCATTAACAATAAAAATGATTTAGAATATCCATTCTTTATCAACAACTCAACCAATTTATCAACACTTTTTACCGAATTAGCAAAAGTAGAAGATAAAGCCCATGAACGATAAATCAATCCTTTCACCATATTTCTCTTATACTTAAATTCACAAAAGCTTTCTGGAGAAGTATAAAGACCAGTATCAGTTGGTTTTCTATAAATCTGTAAGTTTTTCTATAATATCTGTAAGTTTGACAAAGGAAATGGGATAGTCATTCTTGACCATGATGTGTATGTAAATAAGTTGAATGATTTGTTAAATTCTCCTCAGTTTGTGAAATTGCCAAAGGGTCGGAAGAATGGAAAATTACCTCCTCTTAAGGATGAAGAGTTTGTGCAAAAAATGTTAAATGGTTTTATTGAGAAGAAGCTTATTGATGAAGAGGTAGGTAAGTCTATTCGTCCAATAGGATCGCAGCCAGCTAAACTATATGGGCTACCAAAAATCCATAAAGATGGTGTACCTATGAGACCAGTTTTGTCGATGGTTGGTACTGCCCAGTATAAAATAGCAAAGTTTTTAGATGGATTATTAAAACCATTAATGCGATCAGAGTTTGAATGTAAGGATAGCTTTGAGTTTGTTTCTTGTATTGCAAAGCTACAAAAACGAAGTATGAATGATGTTATGGTTTCGTTTGATGTTTGTAGTTTGTTTACGAATGTGCCACTGGTTGAGACAATTGACTTATGCTGTGCGTTGTGGAATGAAAATGATTCGGAACATCACATTTTGGATAGAAGGGCATTTCGAAAACTTCTTGAATTTGCTACTTCAAATGTCAATTTTCTTTTCAACGATGAATGGTATCAACAAATAGATGGAGTCGCTATGGGTTCCCCTTTAGCACCAACGATGGCATCAATATTTTTGGCTAGTTTGGAAAAGAAAATTGCTTCTTTCCAATTTGAAAAACCTTTTGTTTATAAAAGGTATGTGGATGATATTTTTCTTATATTTGAAAACCAGAAACATGTAGAACCGTTTTTGCAGTTTATGAACAGTTTACATAAAAACATTGTATTCACATGTGAAACGGAGAGAAAGTCATCAATTGCGTTTTTGGATTTGTTAATTCAACGCAAAGATAAACAGTATGAGACAGAGATTTATAGAAAACCAACTGATACTGGTCTTTATACTTCTCCAGAAAGCTTTTGTGAATTTAAGTATAAGAGAAATATGGTGAAAGGATTGATTTATCGTTCATGGGCTTTATCTTCTACTTTTGCTAATTCGGTAAAAAGTGTTGATAAATTGGTTGAGTTGTTGATAAAGAATGGATATTCTAAATCATTTTTATTGTTAATGATAAAAGAAACTGTTGATAAATTGATTAAAAATCCTAAGGATCCATGTTGTGGAAAGTCTGAATGTAATTTGTCGGATGGGTGTGAATTGAGTGTTGATCTGGGTGATTGTAAAAATGGATATAAAAAAATTGAGCCTAAATATGTGTTAGTATTGCCGTACTCTGAAGGCTTTACAAATTATAAGAGGAAGTTGGGTAAACTGATAGGAAATTTAGAGTATAAGATCGTCTCTAATTCGTGTAAGGTACGCAATATGTTTATTAATAAATCAAAAACTCCGGTTGGATTGTGTTCTGATCTCGTTTATCAATTTACATGTAATGGGTGTAATGCCACATACATTGGAGAGACTTCCCGTCATCTCTGTACTCGAGTTCTAGAGCATTGTCGATTGAAGGGTTTGACCAATATTAGTGAACACAATAGAGGCTGTAAAAGTGATATCGGAATGTCTGATTTTAGAATTTTGTTGAGAAGTTTTAATAGTTATTGGGAACGAGTGATATGTGAAGCATTGCTGATAAGGTCATTGGATCCAAAGATTAATGTGCAGAGTGCTGTGACTACGAATGTTTTGAATGTTTTTAAATAGTTTACGTATGTTAAATCATGTTTGTTTTTTTAATATTATTAAAATAATTGAAAATTTTAAATTGCATTAATTTTTAAAAAATTAGAATATAAGTAAAAAATTTAAAATTTAAAATTAATTTAAGATATATTTTTAAAAATATTTATTTATTAAAAAATTAAATTAATAAAAAATAATTTGTTTAAATTAAATGTTAATTCATAATATTTTTAGTTGGTTTTGAGTACCTGAAGATGATAGCTGTGCTATCGAAATATATATATATATCAATAATATTTATTAATTATAAAAAACAACATAATTACCCTTGATAACCATTCCATAAAATTGCATAAAACATCATAGCATAAAATAGAACATAAATGCCGCTCTCCCCACGTCGACGCCGAGCAGAGCTCTACTGAGATGCAATGAACGTGACGTGGAAAGAGGGTTCGAACATAAATATTTCTCACCTAGAAAATTAAGCTTTCCAAAATAAATTGCAAATAGTTTTAAAATAGTTTTAAAGTTCTAAAACAGTTTGAAAATACGGTTTGTTTCGAAAAACGGTTAAGATTTTCAAAAATGGTTAAGTTAAATGTGAAAATGGATCAGTATTTATACCTAATTTTCTCGCATGTGAAATTTGATACGGTAAAACAAAATTCGACCTTGTTATTTTCTAGTAAATTCTATTCTTTAATTTTATTATTTTTTGATTTATTTTTATAATTTTTTATTTAGAATTTTTATTGAATTATTACTAATTCAAATTTTCCAATTTAAATTTCACTTTAATGAACTTTTATTAATTTTTCAATTTTTGTCGAATTTGTTGTGTTTTCTTGTTATATTTGTGTAGGTATCGCGCGAATCTTGGTGCGTTTTGTTATTATTTGAATTTATTTTTATGTTTATTAATTTATATTTAATTCCCTTTTTCTCATATTTTATAGGGTTTAATTGGTGTTTCCAGGTTTATTTAAATCTGCATGTTATGTTTGCCTGTGTGTTACTGATCCATTAAAACATTTCTCAAGGCCGTTTACGTTCTGGCCCAACACTAGTAATTGACCTTTGCCCATTGTTACCAGGTGACCGCACTATTATGTAACGTGTCCACTGGCCAGTCACTACCCGGAGACATACTTATTACACCATACACACCGATTACCTAATTCACACTTATAATGTTACACAGTTCTGGACCAACACACCTACCTTCCGTTCTTAAACCGTAGACTTAACAAAATCACTCACTAGTACTATCTAAAATTTTATTAAATATAACAAGTTTGTTTCACAGTGAAAAGAATATGCTCAACATGAAGCATGCAATTCATACTGCAATCGTAGTAGAAAAGGATGAATTCAAATGTAAGCTATCAAGTATTTGATCAATCAGTCTCTTCTGCAATTGGCGTCTTCTGAATTTTCTTTTGCTTGATCTGATATGATGATTCATCGGCGTCGTCATCCGGCATTGTAAATATAAATTTTGCAGTAATAAATACTACGAACTAAGCTCTGATTTGATTTTCTAAGTTTTCTAAATTCAATTACGACTTTTACATAGCCAAAAGTCAGGTTAATAATATTGAATTTAAAGATAAATTACGAATGTAGTCTGAATCATTTCAAATAAGAAAAATAATTCTGATCTCAATGAAAAAGTTTAAGTTAGTTTAAATATCCATAATTTTAAATTAATTGCAGCAGTCTGGTAGAATGCCGTGCACGGTAATACCATATTTTAGCTGAGTACATGATATTGCTCATTGCACATTCTTTAAGCAGACCTTCTGTTTGAAGTGGTTCAGTGCCACGTTTATAAATCAGGTCATAAATTGATGGAGAAATCGAGCCTAATGCTCCAATAATACAAGTGTAAAGCTCTACCTGATAATCAGGTTTGGCTACCTGTAATTCACTCTGAAGCAAGCTATGTTTCTCAATATTTGCCTTATCAGTTAAGTCAAAATGTGAAACAGAATCCATTGGGCACTTAATATCAATCATGAATATTCTTTTTCTTTCAATATCAGTTATTATAAGATCGACACGTTGTTTTGAATTCAGGACAAGAGAACAAGAATGGTCAACCACGACAATAAAATTAGGATTTTTTAGATTACTCATTATTATCTTTAGGCAGTCATTGTGTCTCTCTAATGTTAGTATTTGGTGAATCTTACATGACTGTAAAGCATGAGACATAGTTTCATCATCTTTCTCACAACGTCTACAAAGTCTAGAATCCCCTTTTTTATTAGGCTTTGCATTGATGTTAGGAGTATTAGTTCGTGCTCGATGTATAAAGTTCCATGCAAATTCGCCAAATTTGCTTTTAAAAATTAGTATATTTATTATAATACTTACTTCATATAAACTCAAGGGTTTCGTTGATCTCATTGATTTATATTACTTCATGTGATATATTAAAAAATTATAATTACATGAAATTTTCAATTGTTAATTATATTATTACATAATAAATTATAAAATAATCATTAAACATAATAAATTAACATCAAACTCGTCTTAAAAAAATATTCAATCTTAAATTATTTAGCTCACTGGCTATTTTGTTAGTAGTATATTACGCAATAATTCTATCAAAATAATCATAAAACTTTAACAATTTTATGAAAATTTAAGTTTGCAACAATTAAAGTATATTAATAGTTTATTTAATTAAAAATAAGTCACTAAAAACTTTAATTTGAACACTGGATTTATAAAATTCAATATTTTAAGAAAATAATTCACAAAGTTTAAAATTTTAACTTAACTAAATGTAAAAATCTAAATTATACAAGATATACCTTACCAATTTCTATAAAATTTGAAATTTACAGCAAAAAAGATATACTGATTTATATTCTATTAAAAAATTTAATTTTGAAAATAAAAAATAATTCGCCCACGCTAGGATTTGAACCCTTGACTCAACGAATTTTTACCGACACCAAAGATGTAAGAATTTTGAAAATAACTCATTCAAGATAGGATTTAAACATTGGATTTATAAATTTTATGAAAATAACCCATAATAGGATTATTTACATGTAAATATTTGATCAAATTCTATAAATTTATTGCAAATATACTGTTTCTATTAAAAAGTCAATATTTTGATAATTATTCACCAAGTTAGGATTTGAAAATACTAACTTATAAATCCAATCAAGTTCAACCGACTCTATAAATTATTAGCAATACCATCAACTAAATTCGTTGTAACAACTATTTTCGATTTAGTGTTTTTATGAAAATAAGTCACTGGGTTTACAAATGAAAGTCACTGGACTCACTATATAAATTGATAAAGAATAATCGATCAATGAGTTTTATATCAATATTTTTTTAAAAATTCACACATACTGGATTAATTAATGCTAACAAAATTCACACAATTATGGTAATAATAATGCTATTGATAATAATAGTTTAACTTTCACAACAATAAAAAATACAAACAATTTTTCAAACGTAAATTTATTGCAAACACGTATTTGGTAAACATCGTCAATATCAGTCAAGTGGATACTAGTGATATCTAAATAAACTTTTGTTTTTAATAAGAGCTTTGAAAATATCTAAATACTGATTAAAACTCATCATTTTTAGTGTTGATACCAAAACGTGTAAAATTAGATTTACATTCATTAACAACTTGCTAATTAGCCGATAATTTTGTACATTAAAGCTTTATGTAATCAAACATTGATTAAATAACCATTAAAAATTCATCAAGTCTTATGTGATATCTATTAAATATTTCAATAATTTATGATTTAAACTAGGTATATTATAATACTTTTCGATAAATTTATGAATAAACTATTACGTGATTTGTTATAAAGTTATCTAAAAGGTTAAGAACTTTAACCCTATGTGAAGAAATAGGTAATAATGTTAACCCTAAGTAATGAAAGAAGTAATAATATTAACCCTAAATAATGAAAGAAGAAACAATTTTAACCCTAAATGATGAAAGACGTAATAATTTAAACCCTATGTGATTAAAAGTTTGAAATATTATTATAACCTTATGTATACTAATAATTACTAAATACCAAGTATATTATATCACATGTCTTTAATAAAGAGTAGTTGCTTAATTGGTAAAAAACAGATATTTTAAAAATCAGTCAATTGTTGACAATTTTTAAGTACCTGTTAAAGATTTTAATGGTTTGAAAATATGAATAAATTTGTTATATTTTAATTTAAGAATATTAAATTGAAAATCTCTATTGAAATTATCAAAATAATTAAATTAAAAAGTATATAAATTTGTTAATCGTTGATGTAAATAAACTCGTAAAATTATTGATAGAATTGATTAAATGCAATTGTTAATTAGATATATTAATTGGAATATTATTGACTGAACTTTTTTTTCAATAGAAAGTTATTCTTGAAACAACATAAGAATCCTATTTCAATAACTTTTCTTGAAATTAATTTTGAAAAAGTAGAAACCAAATACTTGATTTTGATTGGCTATTTTTCGATAAATTTAATTGCTAAACTCATGTTCAAAATACTAATAAATTTATCAACATATTAAAATTATTAAAGTTTTCTTGAAAATAATTTGATAACTTACAAACCATATTGAATTTTTCAATAAACTTATTATTTAACTTAAACCGGTTGTTGAATATACTAATAAATTTATCAATTAAAATAATTACAGTTTTCATGAAAATAATAATTTGAAAATGAAATTATAAAATACTTGATTTTAATTGGTTAATTCTATTTATTACCAATGACAACGACTCAAATTAATTCAAATTCAAATTTTAATGTTCTAAAACAGTACTTTATCACTTTTTAAATTATTTTCTAAATATTATCGGTACCGCATTGATTAGTCTATAGGAAATAATACTATTCAATCGAACAAAATTTCATTAATCTTCAAGCAAAATCAAATAGATCGACTAGAAAATTTTCATGTACAACAAATATTGGTTAAATTGACTTTATCAAATGTTGTAATTTATGGTTACCGTACAATAAAAATTTGCCTCTATAAAAATATACTAATTATCCCTATTAAAAGTTTAACAATTTATTGAACTACACATACTTTTCTTCAATACAAAATGAATTTAACATAATAAGAAAAACAATATTTGTTAGCATATTGATAAAAATTAATATACTTTAATGTCCAACTATATATCAAACCACCTTAAGATCTTCGATAAAATTGTCATAATTTAGTGAATTTCTATCATAATAACAATAAACATCAAAATACCATAAATCATCGACAAAAAAGGATAAAACTACTCAATCCTTGAATTTATCTTCGATTCACGTAAAAACTATATTTACTATCATGTTACTAGTAAAGATTGCATTAATAAGCTACAATTTACTGACAATAATTAGACATATAAAACTAAATTATTGATTTCTCTATACATACTTTACATTGGATTTAACCCCTAAAGTTATAATGATTGTAATTTAGTGAATTACATCTTACCAAATTGAAATTTGTTTACATAAATCCTGCAATAGCTAGATTTATTAAAATGTAGTAAGAATCTTTAATGAATTTCTCTTATACGCAATAGTAATACCCTGATTGATCATGCAAATCAACAAATCCTACAAAATCTTTTCAAACTGATTCATCACGAATCACGTAACCCAATATTGTAGTCTTTTAAGATTTATGTTATGCATCTATTGTTTCGTCAAACATAATATCAAAATAATTTGATTCTCTAACACGACTCAAAATTTGCTCATGTATTTCTTCTCCGCGGCCTTCAATTAATACATTTTGTGTGGTTTTGGTAATGTATGTTGCTGACGCTCTAGCTGTTTTCAAATGATTTTCTAAATTTGAATTGCCACAGTTTACTCTAAATTTTAACAACTCTCAAAAATTACCTTCATTTGTCATTACATCACAATCGTCATCGTCTATGTCTAATAAGCTGCTGTCATTTGTGTGGACTTTGAAAGTAATATTCTGCCTTCTTAAAAATATAACGGTTTTCACATTAGGCGTCAAGCGTTGATGATTTTCTAAAACTTGTTGAAGATGTTGAGAATTTACTCTGTTTACAATATATATTGCTGGTTCATTGTAGTTTTTAAAAAAATACCTTCCTGCTGCAACAGATTCCTTGTGATAAGTTGCTTTTCGTGCATCGTTCGATCTCCATCTTTGCCAAACAGTTTAGCAAGCACCTGTAATGGTTGTTTAACTAGCTTCTGGAGCTTGTTTATGAGATTCTGCTGTCAGGTGGTATGAAAATAATGCACAATATTTGCAGTCAAGTCCCTTTTTAAAATCTGAATACACTAACCATTTGTACTTTTCCAAATGAGAATGATTAAGATATCGCTTTTCTTGATTATTTTTCTTCTTGTGAACTGAATGCGGCATTTTATAGTCTGCTTAAGGTTTTCATGAAGATATTAACTGGTTCTTTTAGACAAATCATCAATAATTGTTCCAACAGTTAAAATATTTCGATTTTTGGAAAAGACACAACTATGTCTATTGAGCTGTAATTCCTGTTGTTTTTCGCTGTCTGTGTGTCTGTCACATGTTTCTGTTTTCTCATGTTCAACATGTTGAGTAGCAATACTTTTACTTGCCGATGTTACCGCTGATATGGTTTCAATCTCCATAGTTCCAGTAGTAACCTCAATAGTAGCAGTATGATTAGTTGTAGGTGTTTCACCACACATTTCTTTCTTTGTGTTGGGCTATAAGCCATCGGTAAAACAAAATAAAACGAGTTTGAAAAATCATGTTTAGGAATTATGAGAATGGCTAATGTAACACAAGCACGCACCGCAAACAGAAAATTAAAAATATAATAAAAACATTAATTAATTAACCTTATAAAACAAAATAAAAAATAACATAATTAATTAAAACAAATAATTAATAAATTTTGCACTCAAAATACATAGAAAAATAAAGTAAAAATATAAAACCGCCAAAACCTTGCAAAATAAGGTTTAGAAAACACATAGGCGGAAGATGCGACCAGAATAAAAATCAGCAAAAAATAAAAATGCAAATTTAATAAAATTAATATTAAAAAATTAAGAAAAATAAATAACAAAAGAGAAAAATATAAAATTAAATAAAAGCCATCAAAAAACAAAAAAAAATGGCCAAAAAAGATTCGAAATTAACTGATTGGTCGCACACACGCACGAAAACAGTATAAATACAATAGCCATTGTCATAATATTTAACCTTAAAAACTAAATTTGAAATTTTTAAACAACCTGAACTTTGAAATTTTGGTAAACTTGTTACTTTGTTTAATATATTTTATGTTTATGGTTTTCACTTTTGAATTTTTGTCATGGATGGCCGCGATACTTTTTAGTATCTGCGACAGGTCCCGCTAAATTTAATTTTATATATTGATACATTAATTGTAGGGAATGGCAAAGCAATATTCGATTCTAGCCGTTAAGTTGGCAGGACGTCGACGTGTTTCTTTGTCACAAACCACCCTTCGGTGTCTGCCTAGTCTGGTCAGGTCTCGTTACACTGATCACGGGGTAGGACACCGTCGTAATTTACCGAGGCGGCCATTTTCAATGTTGGCCGGAGCGGTATGAGTAAAATGCGGGAAGCTCGCTATACCTAAGGGTTGACATTAGTAAATGTCTAAGTAGGGAAATAATACTTTTTAAATGCCTGTCGAAAATTCATTACAGCACGGGAACGACTAGGGTTAAGCATGGGAACGAACGAACAATTCAATGAAACCGAAAAGCTTTATGATTTAACTAATAAAAACATAGTTGATACGGGAAAAATGAAATAAACGGGTTGAGAATTCATTACAAATCAAAAATGACCGGAGCATCAATATTTTTTCATTATTATCTAAAACAATTGTTGACCATCAGTTAGCAACTGATTTCACCAACGAGCAACTCGCCGCCATAAGAAACACTAAGTTCGAATGTGATGAAAATTGGAATGATTGAAAATTATTATTACCTTTTATTATATTTATTAATGTAATTATATAAATTTTTAATATGAAATTCCCCATTCAGTTCTTTCCTGTTGATATTCGCACAATTATATTCTCGTCGTAGAGCCAGAAAATTTTTCTATGAGTTCGAATTACCGTATTCCCAAACTTCCCCAAGCCAAAATTCCGGCAGTTATTCTTTCCGACTTAAGCGCCGAAGAATCAAATCATCTAGCTTGCCAAAAGCGATATAATAAATTATTTATAGAACACGAACGCACGCTCGGTACGGGGTTCGCCCCGGAGGCTGTGAAAGCTCTCCACAAGCAAATTCACCGGCTAACTAGGTGCCGCGAAGACCTTATTGCTGAGAACCGAGCACAGCGGATTGTTATCAATAACCGGAGTGCCGTCCTAGTAGCCTCTTTTAATGAAGCCGAATTGACGAAGCGATTAGCCGGCCGTGATTTGGCGATAAAGTTAAATATAATCCCCGCCAATCACCTACCCGAAAAAGCCGCAACTGACCCTCCACAAACTCCGAAGACCAGTAAGAAGCATAATTCCAGCAAAAACCGGCGTCGCCGTGAACGGCGTCGGGCTGAGGAAGCCACTCTCTTGAAAAATGCAGCGCAGATCCTGGAAGAAGCAGCCATGCTGGTTGCGGAACAGCATTCCCAATGTGTCAAGTCTGACGAAACTTCGCCAAAGTTGCTGGCTCCAACGGAAATTTCTCCCCCCGATTAATGTCAACAAATTAGACGACCTCCAACTTTGTTTGGATATAGCTCCCGCACAAATCACGCCAATAACCACTGAAGAGAGCAGAAAATCGCCAATTTCTTTCAGGTACTGGGCCGACGAGTTCGGGGATGAATTGTGTCATTCCGTGACACAAGTCGGTACCACTCGAATCAATCCAACTCGTAAAAGAACATTCCCCGTGGATATTGATGAGTGAAGCCGAAGTATCCGCCGGAGAACTGTGATTAAATCCGACTTATAATAACTATATCGCTTATTTATATATTTTGCTTTGCCTTTTCTTTTGTTTGTTTGGTAAATTTTAGAAAAAATAAATTCTATATTCATTGTAATTTTATTGAAATCTTTGAATCCTTCTGTAAATAAATAATGAATGAGTGTTTGTGGGTTTGTTGGGTATAGAATCGTATTCATGAAGTCTGATGCATGCAAAAAACATGTTTGGAGGGCTGTATTTAACTAAAAATATTAAAAATTGAAATAATTATAAGTATAATAAAAGTAACTTTTAAGCCTTTATAAAGGATATGTTGAGAAATGAAAGGATAAGTATAACTAAAAAAGAGAATACGAATCTTGAGAGGACTTTATTTCTCCTTAAAAACGGCCAAGAGACTTTCTTGAAGATAAAAACAGCTGATTTAACAGCAATTAAATTAATATATATATATAAAGTTTACATTTTCGCCGGTTATTTAAGGAAAAGATTTTCCAAATTAAAACAAAATTCGAGGTTATTAATAATTTTCGTAAGTTAATAATTAATTTGGAAATAAATTGAAAACTTTAATTAATTTAAGAATCTAAATTTTCAAAAGTTATTATGCCAAGTTTTCCATCGGATAAGTTACTATATTTTAGTAGTTATAATTACTTTATTTAAATATTTAAAATTGTTGGGCCAGCACACCAATAGCCTTGAGAATTGTTTAAATGCATCGGTAATACAGCACGAAAACCCAACACCAAGATAACTTAAAATACAAGATACAACACCAATTAAACACTTTAAAATCTGAGAGAATATAAATAAATATAAAATCAAAAACATAAAAATAAAATAAAATAAATACAAAACGCATCAAGAACCGCACGAAATTTACATAAAAATAACATAATAACAAGAAAATTCGACCGTAAAATGACCATTTATATAAAATTAAAAATTAATGAATTAAATGAATAAAAATAAAATATTTTTGGATGAATAAATTTAATTAAAAATGTTAAAAATAAATTACCAATTTAAATTAAGAAATAAATAAAAATTTAATTTAGATAACATAAATAATTTCAAAGTCGAATTTTGTTTAATCGCAATAAAACTAACACGCAAGGTTAAGGCCAAATTATAGGTATAAATACCGATGTGTTTTCACAAATTTTCAGTCTTATTTTTTAGAGGAATAATTTCATTATAGAACTGTATAACTGGTTGTATAACTGGTTGAGAGCCGTGCATTCAGGTAATTAACACGGGTAAGTGTTTTGCCTGAACACGATCACTCTCAACTGGTGCAATATTATAAATTGATTTTTTCGAAGGGAATTGATGGGTAATTTTTCAATTGAATTTATGTATGACTTTTCAGATCGAATTGATGGATGACTTTTGTTTTTTCAAATTGAATTTATGGATAATTTTGTTTTTCCAATTGAATTATGGATGATTTTTTGAATCAAATTTGTGGGTAATTTTTCAATTGAATTTATGGATGACTTTTCAGATTAAATTTATGGATAATTTTGTTTTTCCAATTGAATTTATAGATGATTTATCGAATTAAATTTATGGGATTTTCGAAGTAAATTTTATGGAATGGATACAATGAATTTCAAATGTATGTAGCCGATGTAATATGCTGAATAAATATTTTATATCTACAGCCTTAGTGCATCGAAACTTTTATTCCAAATGCTATGGTAAAATATTATTTGTTATTTTCCGGCCCACAGCCAACACATAACGCAAGAAAGCAAAATCTACATAGTACAGATGCATGTAAGTGCGTGGAAAATCGCCAATGATATGTACCCGTGAAGGCTCAGCGTGCGGAACGCAGGAGTTGGAACGTCAATATTATCCGTACATAGGGGAAATTGGAGGGTAAATGAGTAGTTTATTGGCTGCTCCTTCACCATCCGTTTTCTGTAAAATTGACATAAATTTTTAACAACAATCGGCTCAAAATCTCTAACACCGAGTAGTCCAGTGGGCACTCATTAACTATGAAATGAACATAAATAGATCTTAAGGACAAAAAGAGGGAATGGGTAGCGGGGAAAATTGCGAAATCGTTGCAACAGTTAAAATGAATAGCCATCGGAAAAAGATTAATCCGGACGACCAAAATCATGAAAAATAATGTTTTTAATAAGAATTAAATAAATTTAATTTGAGTTGAGGCGGAAAATATGGGCGGGACGCTGCTCAAATTTTCCGAACTAATTCAAATACTTAACAAAAATAGTAACGCAAAAATGGAATGCGTGAAATAAGGGCGGAACGCTGCTCAAATTTTCTAATTTACAAAGATACTTTATCGAAAACCGAAAAATATAAATGGACTACGGCTAATGTTGTATATCAATAAACAATTTTTAACGCTGAGGAATAAGGACGGATCCCTACAAAATCTTAATAATGGTAGCGATAGTGATAAGGGTAATGGTAATTATAATAATAATAATATTAATAATAATAATAATAATAATAATAATAATAATAATAATAATAATAATAATAATAATAATAATAATAATAATAATAATAATAATAATAATAATGGTAATAATAATAATAATCATGGTATTTGTAGTAATGATTGATAATAATTATGATAACAATAATAATAATAGTAATACTCATAGTAACAATAACAATAAATATAATGGTAGTTATAGCTATAAAAATATTAATAAAGGTATTAGTAGTAACAATTAATAAGGGTAATACATATAATAGCAACAATGATAATGCTAGTAATATTAATGGGAAACATTGTAGTGATAATAGGGATAAGGGTGAAAGATATAATGTGGGTGTATTTAACATAACAAAGGGTGTACAGGCCAAAGAAAAGTCTTCGACATGGACAACAAGAAGAAGGACTATGAGAATAGACATAACAATGAATGATATGAGAGTATAGGTTAACATTTGAAGGAGATAGGAGAATAATGGGACCTAAGAATCAAAAGCGAGCACAGGTCTTCTATCGACAGCTCGTGAACCCGAGGGTTGTCCGAGCAATTACAGTACTAGCGATAATACTCAATTTTTGCGGACAATCCACCACTTGAACACATTACCAACGTTGCCTAGCAACGGGTGCCAAGTGGCGATTAGCATCATTTTGTATGGCGTTACTGGGGCAACCATGAAGATAAGCAAATAACGAAACCCTGTAACCCACCATACAAATTTGGGGGCTCAGCCGGGATAGAATGATTTTCGTACACAACAAACGACAGGGGACATAAAGCATAACTATCTTTTTAAATAGAAAATGTCGGGACGACATTTTACCGAACCCCGGAGAGATGAGAACGACTGATGGAAAACGAACAACTTGACTACGATAAGGAGAAAAGTCAAAGAAATAAACGACTAGCCCACCAAGTACAAATTTGTGGGCTCAGCCGGGATCGAATGATTTTCTTGTACAAACAAATGAGAGGGGACAGGTTACAGAACTACCTTTTCAAATAAAAATGTCGAGACGACATTTTGCCGAACCCCAGAGAGATGAAATATGTGGAACTTAAAAATGTAAAGATCGATTATAAAGATTGATGAGAAATTGTAAAGATCGATGAAAAACGAATGACCTGACTACAAATCAAGAGAGTAAACAATAGACGACTAGCCCACCAAGTACAAATTTGGGGGCTCAGCCGGGATAACCATGATTGTTTTTGCAAAGAACCCAAGGAAATAAAAGCAAATGTTTAATTATTAAACAGAAATGTTGGAACGACATTTTGTCGGACCACGGAGAGAGGATGAACTAAAGAATGGAACTTAATAACAAACGAAGGAAAACGATCGACTTATTGACGATGAGAAAACAGTTCGATGATATTATGTAGAGAACGATGAGCTGAGTAAAAATGCCAATTGAACTATGGTTGTATTTTCTAAAGGTTCGAAGTTACAAAGGGTCAAACTTTGGCCAAAAATTTTATTTTTGATATGTTGTACAGGACGGTGAATTGAGTATTATTGTCAATGGAACTATAGTCGTATCTTATCGAACTTCAAAGGTGTAAAGGGTCAAACCTTGGCCAAAAATTTTATTTTTGATATGTTGTACAGGACGGCGAGTTGAGTATTATTGTCAATGGAAGTATAGTCGTATCTTATCGAACTTCAAAGGTGTAAAGGGTCAAACCTTGACCAAAAATAAAATTTTTGATATGTTGTAGAGAAGAATGAGCTTAATAAAATTGCCAATAGAACCATGGTCATATCTTCTAAAGGTTCGAAGCTAAAAAGGGTCAAACTTTGGTCAAAAAAATTATTTTTAATATGTTGTACAGAACGACGAAAGGGCAAAAGTGGCGATAAAATTAGGATCTTCCGACCTTTGGATAAAAAGTTATTAAGGGTCAAACCTTCAAAAATTTTAATTTTTGATATGCTGTAGAGCTTGAGAAGCTGAGCAATATTTACTATAGAAGTATGGCAGTCTGACTTCTGGGTCAAAAGTTATAAAGGGTCAAAACCTTGGTCAAAATTTTTAATTTTTGATATGTTGTAGAGCGTGAGAAGCTGAGCAATATTTACTATAGAAGTATGGCAGTCTGACTTCTGGGTCAAAAGTTATAAAGGGTCAAAACCTTGGTCAAAATTTTTAATTTTTGATATGTTGTAGAGATCGACGAAACAAGAAAAATTGCCAATAGAACTTTAGTCATCAGAGCTTTAGATAAAAAGTTATAAAGGGTCACAACTTTGGCAAAAAAATTTTTAATTTTTGATACATTGTGTAGAACAATAAGACGATCAAAAATTACCATAGAACTATCATCATGTGAACTTTTGATAAAAAGTTACAATGGGTCAAAACCTCCGAATACTCTAGAATTCAGAAAATTATGAAGAAATTAAAAATTTGGAAAGTGAATTGTAAATATTTTTGTAAATCAGTGGAGACAAAGTGTTTTAATCAATAAAGTTTATATCGTTTGGAGTTCGTTACTGGTGTTTAAAGCACGTTTGGAGGCAGAGCGACAATAATTTCTATTCGAAGTCACCAACAACTCCAACAATATGATGAAACAAAACAACAGTTTAGAAAACTCATGAATGACGAGTATTGTAATAAGAGAGGAAAATATCAATATATGTAAATAAATTAAAATATTAGATACACAAAATTTCAAAAATGAAACGATTCAACAGGAAAGTGGGGATAAAATTATCAATATTTGTAGAGTAGGAATCAAAGAAACAGGAAACTATAAATAAAAATAAAATTATGGGTAGGTTGTACAAATCAATGGAAATCATCGTGTAAATATCATCCAAAAAACCGTAGAAGTAGTAATAAAAAAAAACATAAAAAATAGATAAATAAATAAAAATTAAAATGATAAAAACAGGGAAAAGGTGGAAATCACGAGGGTTAAAGTGATTAGAAAGAGGGGAAACCACAAAAAGGCGGGTCGTCTAAGAGTTCGTAAAAAATTGGAAAACTAGAAATTACTGGATTAAAATTGTTTGAAATAAGACGAGATCACCAAGTCAGTTAAAATAATTCTAAACGTAATAAACGATTAATTGAAAGTAATTAAATTAAAGATCAAAATAGTAACGGAAAAGGTTGCAACGATTTCAAACCCCTACTCCTATGAGATGAGAAATATTAGCGGAAGTAACGAACAATTGATTGTATGTATTACAAAAGACATGAGGCCAAGTAAAGCCAAATTAGATACCAAACGAGAACAGATAATCGATTGACGAAAAGATAATCCAGATGATGGAGAAACTTAGGCGTAGATAAAAGGAAATGTTCAGGTGTAAATGAAATGAATAGTAAGAAATGAGCGTAGATGAATAAAATTATGATGCCTGTTATTAATGAAAATAAAGGATTAGAGATAATAATGAATTACGAGAATAATAGTTAGCAACCAGAGGAAAATGATGATTAAAAACGAGTACGATGAGTTGAGATAATTAATAATAATAAATGAGACAACAATAGCAACCGAAAGGTGTAAAACATACGGAAAAAGCCGAAAACTTCATGAAAGCCGTTAAATAAATTCTGAGTGGACAAGTAAAACACAACTTAAACAGTGAAAGCTGAAAAATCACACATAAGGTACGGTAAAAGTTTCGATGCATCACTTTGATAGTATATTTTGTAATGTTATTTATATTATATGGAAATGATACTGGAAAGTAAGATTTAAAACCGAGCTATCATAACGATAGTACGCTTATTCCGATGGAGAACCCTGATCAACCCGAGGAGAGGAAGGTAGTAGGTACCGTCGCAAATGTTGGGGAGTTCCTGGCGAGAGATTGATCACCTCTCTGGGGAACAAACCAACGCGATTACTACAATTTTGAATTGGGAAAGTGAAGGGGAAACCGAAAATAAAAAATAAAAATTGAAAAATGCGCATGATTTAGACGTTAAAGGTACCTAGAAATGATTCTCTTTTTCCCTAGCTGGTGGTGAGGCACCAGAGGACAGCTACGGACTGTCGTGTTCAGGTTGTTATCAGCCAAGGGACTGATGGCGCTGAGCCGTTCGATACAAAAACCCGGATCACACACCGAGTATCGAACGATTCTTTTTATTGCTGGGAGGAACTCGATACAACAACCCGGATCCCACACCGAGTATCGAGGGCCAAACGGTAGGTGAGATGTGAACTAACCGGTAAATGGTTCATACTCAAAATGTCCTACTAAGGTCAGATAAGGGCGGCCGAATTGAGCCGGGAAATCTGACGGGTCAGATAAGGGCGGCCGAATTGAGCCGGGAAATCTGACGGGAGAGGCGGGCAGAGATGAGATAGTTTATTGATAAAATTTTCCGCGCCCATATTAAATCGCTTCCTTTTCTTTTCACTATTCGAAAAATCAAGTAAACCGCTTTTGGAACTTGATTGAACGTCTAGGCATTTCCATACTTTTATATTCTCCGAGGTACACAACCCGGATCCCACACCGAGTACTGAGGAAATGTTTTTTTATTGCCCAGCAAGGAGTTTGGTACAATAACCCGGATCCCACACCGAGTACCAAATATTCGAATGGCGGTGAGTAAAGCGTAACCGGAAGAATGCGCGGCCAAAAGACGCCATGGATTGAGAGTCAGTGTGAGGCCTCAAACATACCCAAAAGTCACTGATGAGCTCAATTCCGATGATTAGAATGAGATAAAAATGATGAAAGATAATATGAATAAGATAGATTAGATTAAAGTTAATAGGAATATGAGTAAGGATAAAACCGATAGAATATGATTATGATTAGATATTAGAGGCCATAGAGTGCCAGATGAGATATGATTATGATTAGATATTAGAGGCCATAGAGTGCCAGAGGAGATATGATTATGATTAGATATTAGAGGCCATAGAGTGCCAGATGAGATATGACTATGGTTAGATATTAGAGGCCATAGAGTGCCAGATGAGATATGATTATGATTAGATATTAGAGGCCATAGAGTGCCAGATGAGATATGATTATGATTAGATATTAGAGACCATAGAGTGCCAGATGAGATATGATTACGATTAGATATTAAAGGCCATAGAGTGCCAGTTGAAATGAGATTAGAGATTGAAGGCCACAGAATGCCAGTTAGAAATAAGATGACGAAGGCCCCAGAGAGCCAACGGAATGATAAGGTCATAGAGCGACTGAGGATTAAGTAAACGATTTTTAATTAACAGATTGAATGAGGGTATGAATATAATGATTTTATTATTGTAATATAGATAATTAATGTGACCGCATAGATAATTGATAAGACTCTATAGATAATTGATACGAGGTCGATAGATAATTGTTACGAGATATAGATAATTCAAAATAGACTTAAAAATGAAGGGAGATGAAGCAAAAGAAAAATTATTACAGCGAATAAAGTTTAAGGAAAAAGACAAGAGAATTTAAATAAAAAGGCCCATAGAGCAACAGCGGTTAAAGTTTAAGGAAAAAGACGATAAGAGTTAAGTAAAAAGGCCCATAGCGCATTGAGATTAAGGAACGTTTTTGGACCAATGATAGAGATAAAAGAGAATAGTAAACGAGACGATTATTGATATGATGGTGATGATTTATTTGATTAAAATAGTTAATTAATACGACCGGATAGATAATTGATGCAACTATAAGGATAATTTAGACGAAACAAATAGATAATTGATACGAGCTATAGATAATTTTAAATTAAATTAAAATGAAAAAAATAAAAAAAAAAAAAATTAAAAAGATAAGAAGTTGACGTAGAGAAAAGAATTAAGGAAAAGCAGTGAGAGTAGTATGATAAATTAATGCGGAAATTTATATACTAGAAGTGTTATTTATGTTTAGATAATTGACAAAGAATAAAGAGATCGAGTAAACCAAAAGAATAAAGAGATCAAGTAAACGACGAATAATAGAGCCGATAAACTAGAGATAGAATCAAGAAAACGAGTTACGAGAAACCGGAATCAAGGGAACCATTGTGTAGAGAAACTGAAAATATACCAAAACAAACGGAGAACAGGGATAAAGAAATAGACCATGTTATTGAAATTCAAAGAGAGTGAAAAGCGGCAACAGATAGAAAACTTAATACAGTAGCGATAGCAAAACCAATGATTACAACAAGATTAGAAAGTTTGGAAACAGAAGCCGAAAAATATGATAAATTAACGGAAAAGCTAACCGATAAAGGAAACAACGTGAAATCACCCGAGCTAGGAATTCCAACTCAGTTGAAAACAAGTACGAGTAAAGAGATGAAAAAACCTCGAGAGGAAATTAACCAAGAATTTGCCAAGTAAAAACACGGATGAAACAGAAATATATTTGAGAGAATCAACAATGTACGAAACCACACGCGATGAACCAGAAATGAGGAAGCAAGAATCAATACATTCGAGGAGATGCCTTAAAAAAGAAAATGCAACGAAGAAGATTTAAATGACAAAAAAGAAACTGGAAATTCGGAAATAAAAACAGTTGGAACAAAAATAGCTGAAACATGGAAAACGGAAATCATACGGGAAGAGAAAATATTAACCACAATGGAAGAAAGAGTCGAAAGAGAAAATGAACAAACCGAGTCAAAAGATCGAGTATCAGAACCAATGAAAGTAGTGATGGAAATAACGAGACAAACGAAAGATATTTACCCGCAAACAAATCAATATATTAAAAAACCATCACGAATTTGCGATATTCCAGTTAAGAGAATTCAAGACAGTAGAGGTAAATTTATAAAGTGTAATAATTATTTCAGGATTAACAACGCGAACTACAATCAAATATGTGATATCTATTCAAAAGAAGGATGCAGAACTGATCGAGGTTATCAACTAAAGAATTTCCAAGGATATGATAGAAGAGTTCTCACAGAAAGTATCAATAGACAACCTATATTAATGAACTCTACACGGAACGTAGGAGAAGAAATGATAAAATGTTTTAATCGCGATCAAACGGGTCATTCGTCAAAGAATTGTCGAATGAGAAGAATGCAAAGTCAACAAAAACCAAACCAATTCAAGAAGAATCCACAAAATAGCCCAACACAAGAGATCAGACATTCAAGAGATACGATGATAATGAAGACAACCACAAGATACGAGAGTAGAACCTGTTACAACTGCAACCTAAACGGACATATAGCTGCAAATTGTCCAATAGAGAGAAAATCGAGACAACCAAAACCGTACAATTATAGTCAAAGTACACAAAGCAACCTAAGACAAGAGATTGAGCAATTAGGAGGTATGATTCAACGAATATCCACAAACAATCAAAGACGACGAAGTAATTCGAGGAGAAACATGAATGATGTTCGATGTCAATGGACCAGAAAATATCCAGAACAGCAACAAATTGAATGAAAGAGATTAAAGAGAGAGAAAATCCAAGAAATTCGACAAAGACGGATGAAAAGAAATCAAATATCAAGTAGAAGCAATATGTCGAAAATAGTCAATACAAAAGAAATCCACACTGCGGAGCAGTGTGTCGTCAACAGCGAGGAGGATATAACAATAAATAACGAAAATATCGACAAAGAAAATAAAGTAATTAAGAAAGACGAAACTCAAGAGGTCAAAATAAAATCAGAGCAAGAATCGAGCAGCGAAGAAAAAATAAAGATAATTCAAGAGTTCACCGAACGATAGACGACGAAAAAGCAGAAAAAACAGCGATAAAAGATATCGAAAATATCGAAATACGAGGGTACTACTACAAAAATCGAAAAGAGAATCGATAAGGAAAGCGAAAATAAACATGTTACAACAAGGGCTAACAAAAATGAAAAGGACAAGAAAGAGGAACTTCAAATAAACGTGAAAAGTAAAGTATTGGAGTAAAAAATTTATACAAACAACAGGAGACAATATAGAAATAGGAGTGATGTCAATCGAACAAGAGGTAATAGATATTTTAATGGTTAATAAAATTTCAGAGGGATGAACTAATCGAAAAGAGAATCCAAAGACAACAAACGAGAAATCTGAATATGCAAGACAGATCAAAAACAGTCAGTGAATTGAAAATGGAGACAAAAGAAGATGTAAGAGAAGAACTCAGCAAAACAACGAATGCGGAAAGGAAAATTACAATGCAGCATGAATATGCACAACAAAACACGACTACAAAACCACAACGAACGAAGAAAGTACATGGACAATCGATACGAAAGCTAACGAAGTAAATATGAGAGAATATTGTAAAACATGTCAAAAATCGGGACACGCAGAGAACGACTGCTATTGACATCAAATAAGCCAACTATTCGGGAAGAGAGGACACGTAAATAGATTTTGTAACAAAAGACGCGGAAAATGTTTTAACTGTCTAAAATGGGGATATTTGGCTCGGAATTGTCCAAATAAAAATACTCAGAACCCATTCGGAACAGTGGGACTAATGAGAGGAAGCAATAGGAAATCAAATGAGATCAATACCAACACCAGAATAAAGCCAACGAATGATATAAGTGTCGAATCAAGCTCCGAACCAGGAAAAGACATGAAAACTGGAAGGCAGAAAACCTATTAGACATGACGAAATAAATTAACGGAGCCGCAAACAGCCAAGAGACAAAAATCAAAATATTATAGTAATCAGGCGAAACAGGAACGAGAATATAACGAAATCTACAATGATAGAATGAATTACCGGAAACAGATGGAAGCAATAATCAAAATAACTAAGGAAATAATGCCGAAACGGACTAGAAACAAGAATATCACCGAGATATTAGAAGGAGTAACAAAGATGATCACGAACTACGCAAAAGGCTCAAAATCAACAGCAGAAATCTGCATCTTAAAGAAAAGAATGCCAATATTATTCACAATAATTGACATAGCGGGTAATACACCACTACACCATGCCATAGAAAGCGAAAACGAAGAACGAACAATGGAAATTATCGAGGCAACGAACCAATGTGGACAACATAAAAATATTAGAAATGAGAAAGGACAAACACCCATGATGATTGCAGTGTCAAGAGATACGCCAACGAAAATTCTGAGGGAGTTATTAAACAGGATCAACTCTAAATGAGAAGGACAATAAAGGAAAAACGATGTTAAGTTATATTATGATGTCGCGAGAAGCAAGAGCAATAGATTTAGTTACGATAAATGGAATTAAAGAAGACATCGAAGTAATAGGACAACATTTAAACCCAATCCTTGGAGCAATCGAGAGAGGATACGATGAAGCAGCAGCAAAACTGATCAATTGGAGAAAACAGAAAATCCGATAACGAAATTATAGACGTAAACAAATTCGAAAGCAATGAAAATATGTTACTAAAAAGAGCAATAAATTCCGAGTATGCATTACCAAGGACGATAAAAGCCCTGTTAAAGAGAGTAGAAATAAAATTCACGGACAATAAAAGAGAGCCTAGAAAATAACGAAGAGGAAGAAAACCGAGATAGAAATAAAAAAGGCAAATTTCAGTAGTCTACAAAGAAATAGGACAACAATCAAAGCCAAATAACGTAGACAATCAGAAAAAATCAAAAGATGAAGAAAACACAGACAAAATCTGTTGGAAACAAATGATAGACTCACAGAAAATTCAAAATCGAGAGAACAAAGCAAGTCAAGATATGAACTAATACCCAAGTAGGATATGGACGCAACAACCACCGTCACTAATTTCACCACTCCAGTGGCCAAGTGAGATCGATATATATCCAGTAATTGATGAGAGATGCGGAGGGATACGCACCTTGCGCGTAGACCCTTTGGAGATAAAGTAATAAATAGTTAGAAATGTGCATATAATTTATATAATAGATATGTTTATATAGTAATGTATAAAAGTAGTGTATAAATATTATATGGAATGAATATAATAATATCCGATAATATATAAAAGTAGTATATAAATATTATAGTCAAAGAGCGAAAACAAATTAGAAATCAGACGATGGGATAAAGAATATAGCGGAATGAGAAAGACATGTGATGTGATATTACGTTAAAATGGAGAAACAAATCAAATGGAAGCCAATCAAATATCAAGCAGTAAAGCTTAGTTAGATAGATGAGTGTAAAACAAGAATCAGATCAGGATCAGAAATTGAAATAAACCTATTAAGAGGTACCGAAGCCATCAAGGAAATCAGAGACAAGAGTAGACTTGGAGTGCAATTTAAAACCTGGAAAATCCAGTACAATCAGATGAGAGACGAAAATCAGGAACAACAAAAACAAAGTCACGATCGGAGCAAGATAAAGCAGCAAAACAGTAAAGGAAGTATCAACACGAAACGAAAGCATCGAAGAAATAGATGAAATATCAAGTCAGTTAACGAAAAAGACGAGGGAGAATAATTTAACAAAAAACTGAATCAAGTAATGAGAAACTGGCGAATAACAACAAAGGACAGCTAACTGAGAAACGAAATTTGTGGTGATTGAGTTAAATGGAAAAACTAAAAAGACAAAGAAATAAATGTAGCAAAAGAGTGGAAGGGACTCAAAATTAAAGCCAGGAAAAGAGCAAGAAAGACGTCCAATTGCAAGTGAAACTAGATGCAGCAAAACGAGACAAAATGAATATTACGGAAATAGCAATTTCAAACATGACTGAAGTTCAACACCGGATACAAATAAAGAACGAACCAGAGAAAAAATCAAAGAACAACCCAACAATCAAAAACCCGACAACAAGAAAGATAAATCAAATCAGTAAAGAGAGAAGGCAAAGGGCAATGCCAACAAACGACAAGACGAAAGATGATGAGGCTGAACTACAAAGTGCAGCCAATCAAAATGGAATATTGAAAGAATCTTGCAAATCGTAGTAAAGACAAACAAAGAAGATAAATGATGTCAAAATAAAGTTTACCAATCACAGAAACGAGAAACCAGATATAATAATAAAGGCAACAGAAATCAAAAGGAAGAGAAACAGAAAGTCAAACCGCTACCTAAAATCAAGAGAAATGATAACGAGTCTTATTAAAATAGCTCGAAATTTGTGAAATGCGAAAGCAGCATGATATTGGCGATGAGGAAGAAGATGGCAGTAATAAACCCATTTATACAATCTAGTATCCCTTAGAAAGATGTCGAAAAACCCCACAATCAATCAATCGATGCAAAAATTAACTGTAACAAATATGCCGATATATGAAAAGACAAAGGATATCAATTACGGACGGATCAATTCCTATTATACCCAATGGTCAAAGGATTAACACAAGAAAAACAGATCGTTCAAACCCTCAGAACTCTAGAAAATCAATTCGAAAGTCAATAGAAAAAGGAAACACCCATCAAGGAAACAATATTAAAATAATCATGGATAATCTTTAGAAACCCTACAAAATAACAAAAAGAACCGAAAATCGAGAACAAACAGTCAAAATTGATAACTGAAAAGAAAAACTCAGACCAACCTCAAAGAATCATGAATAATCCCGAACCGATCAATTATCATAAAACAATCGAGACTAGATAATATGACAAAGGGTCAGCTATCCACAGAATCCAATTGAACACCACCCAGTTCAAGATGCAAAGAAACAATCAACAAACGAAAGTTAGAATGTCAATTTACAACTCAAAACCCTAAATAAACCAGCAAAAAAGGAGTCTTGAACTAAACATTCTATCTATTCTTCTTATCTGAGATTCACTAAGCCTGCCAATCTTCCGAACAATCGGCATCTGACGAAGTCAATTCCCCAAACTAAACAAAATCTCAGAGTCAAATCGCACAACAGATATCGAATCGTCAAAATATCAGAACCTGCTGAAGAAAGTAATCAATCAGAAACCAAGAAACTCAAGGCATCAGCGAGACGAATACCCAAGTGACAGAATATTGAACTCATGATTAACAATGAACTAATGATTCTTAGACTATTAACTATTCTTTATGTGTGATCATGACCGGACTGTATGTCATCTTTCACTTCATCTTGTAATCCGTATATTGATGTATACTGTATGATTATTTTTATGCATATGGGTTTTAAGGTCACGACCATGTAACTCGTAGACCCAATTGAATGGAAAATGTAAACTTTGCATAGTTCATAGCTTAGATCTTTTAGAAATTGCGGGTCGCAATTTTACGGGCCCCGGAGTGTTTTATGTTGGGCCAGCACACCAATAGCCTTGAGAATTGTTTAAATGCATCGGTAATACAGCACGAAAACCCAACACCAAGATAACTTAAAATACAAGATACAACACCAATTAAACACTTTAAAATCTGAGAGAATATAAATAAATATAAAATCAAAAACATAAAAATAAAATAAAATAAATACAAAACGCATCAAGAACCGCACGAAATTTACATAAAAATAACATAATAACAAGAAAATTCGACCGTAAAATGACCATTTATATAAAATTAAAAATTAATGAATTAAATGAATAAAAATAAAATATTTTTGGATGAATAAATTTAATTAAAAATGTTAAAAATAAATTACCAATTTAAATTAAGAAATAAATAAAAATTTAATTTAGATAACATAAATAATTTCAAAGTCGAATTTTGTTTAATCGCAATAAAACTAACACGCAAGGTTAAGGCCAAATTATAGGTATAAATACCGATGTGTTTTCACAAATTTTCAGTCTTATTTTTTAGAGGAATAATTTCATTATAGAACTGTATAACTGGTTGTATAACTGGTTGAGAGCCGTGCATTCAGGTAATTAACACGGGTAAGTGTTTTGCCTGAACACGATCACTCTCAACTGGTGCAATATTATAAATTGATTTTTTCGAAGGGAATTGATGGGTAATTTTTCAATTGAATTTATGTATGACTTTTCAGATCGAATTGATGGATGACTTTTGTTTTTTCAAATTGAATTTATGGATAATTTTGTTTTTCCAATTGAATTATGGATGATTTTTTGAATCAAATTTGTGGGTAATTTTTCAATTGAATTTATGGATGACTTTTCAGATTAAATTTATGGATAATTTTGTTTTTCCAATTGAATTTATAGATGATTTATCGAATTAAATTTATGGGATTTTCGAAGTAAATTTTATGGAATGGATACAATGAATTTCAAATGTATGTAGCCGATGTAATATGCTGAATAAATATTTTATATCTACAGCCTTAGTGCATCGAAACTTTTATTCCAAATGCTATGGTAAAATATTATTTGTTATTTTCCGGCCCACAGCCAACACATAACGCAAGAAAGCAAAATCTACATAGTACAGATGCATGTAAGTGCGTGGAAAATCGCCAATGATATGTACCCGTGAAGGCTCAGCGTGCGGAACGCAGGAGTTGGAACGTCAATATTATCCGTACATAGGGGAAATTGGAGGGTAAATGAGTAGTTTATTGGCTGCTCCTTCACCATCCGTTTTCTGTAAAATTGACATAAATTTTTAACAACAATCGGCTCAAAATCTCTAACACCGAGTAGTCCAGTGGGCACTCATTAACTATGAAATGAACATAAATAGATCTTAAGGACAAAAAGAGGGAATGGGTAGCGGGGAAAATTGCGAAATCGTTGCAACAGTTAAAATGAATAGCCATCGGAAAAAGATTAATCCGGACGACCAAAATCATGAAAAATAATGTTTTTAATAAGAATTAAATAAATTTAATTTGAGTTGAGGCGGAAAATATGGGCGGGACGCTGCTCAAATTTTCCGAACTAATTCAAATACTTAACAAAAATAGTAACGCAAAAATGGAATGCGTGAAATAAGGGCGGAACGCTGCTCAAATTTTCTAATTTACAAAGATACTTTATCGAAAACCGAAAAATATAAATGGACTACGGCTAATGTTGTATATCAATAAACAATTTTTAACGCTGAGGAATAAGGACGGATCCCTACAAAATCTTAATAATGGTAGCGATAGTGATAAGGGTAATGGTAATTATAATAATAATAATATTAATAATAATAATAATAATAATAATAATAATAATAATAATAATAATAATAATAATAATAATAATAATAATAATAATAATAATAATAATAATAATAATAATAATAATAATAATAATGGTAATAATAATAATAATCATGGTATTTGTAGTAATGATTGATAATAATTATGATAACAATAATAATAATAGTAATACTCATAGTAACAATAACAATAAATATAATGGTAGTTATAGCTATAAAAATATTAATAAAGGTATTAGTAGTAACAATTAATAAGGGTAATACATATAATAGCAACAATGATAATGCTAGTAATATTAATGGGAAACATTGTAGTGATAATAGGGATAAGGGTGAAAGATATAATGTGGGTGTATTTAACATAACAAAGGGTGTACAGGCCAAAGAAAAGTCTTCGACATGGACAACAAGAAGAAGGACTATGAGAATAGACATAACAATGAATGATATGAGAGTATAGGTTAACATTTGAAGGAGATAGGAGAATAATGGGACCTAAGAATCAAAAGCGAGCACAGGTCTTCTATCGACAGCTCGTGAACCCGAGGGTTGTCCGAGCAATTACAGTACTAGCGATAATACTCAATTTTTGCGGACAATCCACCACTTGAACACATTACCAACGTTGCCTAGCAACGGGTGCCAAGTGGCGATTAGCATCATTTTGTATGGCGTTACTGGGGCAACCATGAAGATAAGCAAATAACGAAACCCTGTAACCCACCAAAATTAATATTAACCAAATTTAGTGGGCAAAAGATAAAGAAGTAGCCAAGTCATAAAAGAACATATTTTCGGCGGTAAATGTGTACGAATATTCACTAAAGGAATAAATGAGACTGGAAAGGAATTCTGATTCGGACGTATTCATAAAATCAATAGTAATATGTGGGAAAGCGTGTGCCAATATCGAGAGGAATAGATACATGACATAGACGTAAGTCCTTCTATCGGCCGTCAGGAACCCGAAAGCGAGATTATCACAAGGAGTAGTCTTGGAAACGGGGCTCACCTGCTTGTGGACTCTCGGCTGCTGTATACAGTACCAACATGGGCTTGCTCATGGGTATACAGTGGTGGGGTCAAAATTGTGGGGCGTCTGGAAGAGAAACCCTAGAAAGGCAAGAGTGATTTGGGAAGTAGAGTTAACAAATGTGCATCGATTAAAACAAAATTATTTCTACCCAGTTCGCCAACATTTGTTTTTTAATTTAAAAGTAATTTGTATTTACTATTTATTGACTTTTTATCTAATGCGGTATATTGTTTAAAAATGGAAGTAAATTAGGCTTGTTAAGTAGACTGTTTGAAAGTGATACGAAGTTTAATAAAATTGTCTGGTGCGAATTTCTAATATATGATGTCATTACTAGATGGTCTGGATCAGCCCCTGTTCAACAGT
Organism: Schmidtea mediterranea; assembly: GCA_022537955.1. Taxonomy (NCBI): domain Eukaryota; kingdom Metazoa; phylum Platyhelminthes; order Tricladida; family Dugesiidae; genus Schmidtea; species Schmidtea mediterranea. The sequence goes on from CM039680.1 coordinate 170,493,085, forward strand.
CCATCCAAAAGTTGAAAACTTGTAAATTTTAGCAACATGCCTACATAAACTTTTACCAGTGAACGCTCAATCTCAACACTTGGCCGTTGGAAAATATATCTGAAACTAAACCAAATGTTAACTGTTAAATCACAATAACAGAAGAAATAAAGAAACGGATATTAGATTTCATTTACTAAATAGTCGGCGAAGCATGTGGTTAAAGAAGCAATTGAATTCTGAAAAATTGTTCAATGTCATCTTGAGTAATTAAACTAAAATCAATTCAATAAATTGATAAAACTATAAATCAAAGCTAAATCTTTCTAAAAAAAATTGTCTGATTAACGTCCTTCAAAAAAATGGAAAAGAAATCAATCACAATAAGAGTAATTTTATAATGGAATCAGTCAAACACAAAATATTTAATTGTAAATTTTATAAAATTATAATTCAAAACTAAAACTTTCTGACAAAATGTCTGATTCCAACAGTTGGAAAACTTTAAAAACGCATGATAAATTTAACAAAGCGAATTGATCAATACAAAAAATCTTATTCACAATAACTATAGACTATCATTATAATATAGTTATAAAATATTGATTAAAAGTACAATAATAAGATTTCACTGTGAAACTTATTTGTCATAAATATAAGTTGTGACGTGTTGATTTCTAACACGTAGCAAACTATTTTTATAAAACCTACACTTAAAAATATACTCAAATATATACACAATAAATTCATACAAAACACGGAATTAGATTAAATAACTTACACACGAAAATTTGATTAGATTTTCAAAATTTTAACAATCACTATGGCAACTTCAAAAACAAAATTCATAAAAATCGATATTTCCAATCTGGAAATATCAAACACAAAAATTGAATTTATCTAATTTATTAAGTAATACAAATACATCCAATCCAAAATTTATTTTTTTTATCTATTTGCTATTTTTTTGATTTTTAATAGCATATAACAAATACGAGCCTTAGCGCTAGTCATGTCGAACGACGTCACCTTCTCCTCCTTTGTGTGCATTTAAAACTAACATAGCCTCGTCAATCTAGAAATTCAATAAATAAGCATTAGTTATCTAGCATAAATCAAACCTTCATCTTTAAAGAATTTTCATTCTCAATCATGTAAAGCAATTCTGCATTATCTAATTCCAAAAACATACCGGTAATTTTCCCTGCCATATCTCCAGCATATTTGCTAACCAATGGATAAATTTTTTCACCTAACAATTGCTTGGCTTCCATTGAATCGGCATTTGCAATTTTAGAAGTTGTGGTCAAATCAATTTGACTTTCAATGTCAGGCATTTTCATTTGATCAGGATTCAACATCGGTTGGTTGTCTTGAATTGGATATTGGTACATAATGTTGTTGCCTTGTCTACCGTTCGCTACCATGTTATACTGTGGTCTTGTTTGATTTAATTGAACATTTCCTGTAATTGGACGTGCATTTCTGTTTTGATTCATCATAGGATCCACCATTATGTTACGACGTTGTTGGTTTTGTGGCATACCTGTCATCATTATATTTTGATTGGCTGGCATTCCAATATTTCTTGGTTGAATATATGGCATAGTTTGTGGCCATCTATTTTGAAGTATGTTACCTGGTCTAGCCATGAAAGGCCTTTGAACATTGGAATTCATCATGAAATTAACCATTCCTGGGTTGAAAACTGGTTGAGGTTGATGACCTCGTTGTTGGAATTGAGATCGCAAATGAGCGACTCTGTCTTCTTTTTTTTGAGCCAAAGCAACATATAAAGGTTTACCTTCTACAATTTTACCATTCATTTCTGAAACTGCACGAGTTGCTTCATCAGGAGCTGAGAAGCACACGAAACCAAATCCTTTAGAAGTATTGTTTTCTTTATTAAGCATAACTTTTGCACTTGTGATATTTCCAAAGACAGCAAATTCATTTCTTAGTCGCTCGTCGTTGATTTCATTTCCCAAGTTCTTAATATAAAGGTTAACTCCAGACTTATGTTGTTGCAATCTTTCTTGTCTAGTTTTTTCGTACCTTGCGCGTAATTCCCTTTGGCGTTCAGCTTTCTTCATCGCGCGACCTACATAAATGGTTTTATCCTCTATTACACGACCATTTAAAGTATTAACAGCTTTGATTGCGTCTTCGTGCTCTTTGAAACTTACGAAGCCAAACCCTTTAGAATTTCCTTCTTTATCAACCATTACTTTAGCACTTACTATTTCACCACATTGTTCAAATAGGTCTCTCAAAGATTTGTCATGTAAATGAATTCCAAAATTCTTGATGTAACAGTTAGTAAAGTCCTTGTTTGGAGTGCTTCGTTGGGTTCGTGGTATAAATTTTGCAACGTATACAATCTTTTCTCTAATCATTTTACCATTGATAGCTTGAATAGCCTTTTCAGCATCCCCTTCATGATTGAAATTCACAAATGCAAATCCTTTTGACACACCATTTTCGTCAGTTTGGACTTTACAAGATGATATTTCTCCAAAATTAGCAAATGTGTCATTGATTTCCTTAACTGTAATTGATGGGTCGAGATTTTTAATGAAAATATTTCCGACACCAGACCTTCTAGCTGCAGGATCTCTTTGGGACCACATAATTCTACAAGGACGACCATGGATATCCTCAAAGTTTAAATTATCCATTGCACTTTTTGCTAAAGTTTAATTAAATTTTAATTAAAGTTTAATTAAAATTTTTTTAATTTTACCTTCAGTGCTAACTTGGTAGTTTACGTAAGCATAGCCCAAAGATTTTCTGGTGACTAAATCTCGACATACACGAATCGATAAAACATTACCATGGGTTTGGAATTTTTCATACAAAATTGCTTCAGTTACGTCAGGATGCAAGTCTCCAACATAAAGACTAGCGCAAGGAATTGTTGGATTTGCCATAGCTTTTTTTTAAAGTGGTACTATTTATGTTTTTTAATGTTTTGTAAAACTGTTCATTTAAACAAATAGTAATTTATAGAAATTCCTGTTTTAATATCAACAAATAAAAATTATTTTTTATTAAAAAATAAATGATTGAAGTTCTATTATTTAAATAAAACTTTTCCCATATTCAAAGCACTGTTGCACAAATTATTATTTTACTTACGAATACGTTTTTAAATTAATAATTATAATTTAAATATAAAAAATGTTATGGAATATGAATAACAACAATTTTTAGGAAAAAGCTAATTAAAAAATGATTTAATGGAATTATTTTCAAAAGTTAAAAAAATATTCAATGAATGATGGGTAGAAAAGTTATATTTCCTATTAATATTTTAAAATGTATCTTACATAAACTACTGCTGGGCCTCTGATGGATAAAAAATATTATTTTCGAGACCATTTTCAAGGAAATCCCACCAGATGCGTGCATAAAAAGAATAACCATTGGATACTCATCAAAAATGACGTTGGAAATGTATTCCAATGGGCGGTTTCTAGTAAAAGGTGAGCCATATTACCATTACTTGTAATACTCTAGAAAACCTTTGGGTTCACTAGCTACCATAGAAGGTATTCATGCTCATTTTATTTGTCCCTCTATAATCAATTTTATGTTAAAACGATATCGAAAATGTTAAAAATAAACGAATTATACGAGATCCTGTAACGATTTAATTTTATATTTGTTCGAAAAGGTTTGGATAAAAGGTGTTGACGATAAAATAATTATTTGATGCAGATTTCCTGTTGGTATTGTTATCAATTTGATATGTTCGTTTCAGCAGTAATATTGAGGGATATAAATCAAATACCATATGTACAGGGTCCTAATAATGTTGTTTTAATCGAAAATATTATCCAAAATATGAAATTCGCATCCATTCCCTTTAAAATGCAACAATTCAAACTTTCAATTTTATGGATTTAAAAAAATAATTCCGTTGTATTTTTAGAACGGAATTTCATTATTCGTATGCCGAATCGGGTGAGAGATAAGGTTTGAGTTACCTATTGATAAATTTTATTGATTTCACTTTTAGGAATTGTGGAAAAATTTTGATGAAATGTTTGACTCGCACTATTGGAATTTAATATTCAGAGGTATGGTAAGTTTGATAAACCTTTGTATTACTGTTGGGCCAAAACACAAACGGTCTTGGAAATGTTTAAATGAATCAGTAATACACACGCAAATACAACATGCAATTTTAAAATCGAACCTATTAAAACACCAACTAACCCTGCTAAAATACGAGAAAGAGAACAATTAAATATAAAATTATAAAACATAAAAGTAAGTTAAAATAATAACAAAGTGCAACAAGATCCGCACGAAACAAACATAAACATAACATGAGAACATTAAAATTTGAACGAAATTTGATAATTTTCCAAAAGATGCGAAAATCCATGAAAATGGGATAAAAAGCAAATAGTTTGAATTGGAAACAATTCAATTTAAAAAGTAAAAAGAAAAATTGTCAAATTAAATTACAAAAATAATAAAATTAAGAATAGAATATTCTAGAAAATAACAAGGTCAAAATTTGTTTTACTAAATCAAAAATAACACGCAAGGTTAGGGTCGTGCAATAGGTATATAAACTGATTCATTTTCACATAATTTTAATCAGTTTTCATAAACTTGAAATCAGTTTTCATAAAAACTTGAAGTCAGTTTTTCCAATCTGAACTTTAAATCGTTTTAACCAGTTTTAATCGGTTTTTACAGCACGTAGAAGCAGTTTTTATTTGTAGCAGTTATAATTGATGTGAGTGAAGAAATATTCAATGACTTTCTCCACGTTGCACCAAGATAACCTTGTGAGAGCTCTGCCTGAGGTGTCGGCGTGGGGAAAGATTTTATGCGATGATGAATGCAGTTACAACATGTATTATGATGACGATTATATGAAATAAATATTTTGATCTAACAACTCTTTGTCGAAATTTTTCCGGCCCACAGCCGCTAACGCACCGCAAGTTAATAAAATATACACACAATTCAGGCTGTGTAAGAGCAGTTTATCTGCCAATAGCCTGTGCTCGTGAAGGTTCCGGCGTGAATAACGCAGGGCCCAAACGTCAAATCATAACCGTTATAGGGGAAATTGGGAGGAGGGGAAGTAGTCTTTTGGCTGCTCCTCCACCACCCATTTTCCTATAATTTTGACCTAAAATTTAGTTTCACATATCGGCAAAAATCATAAACATTGAGTAGCTCGGTGAGCACTCTCAAAATCATAATATGAACACAATTCTCCTAGGATCAACTTAGAGGGCAAGAAGTGGGGATATATTAGGAAATCATTGTTATGTGAAATATAATCTAACTCGATAAATCAATTACGTTAAAATTTTTTAACTAGTATGACTAAAATTATTAGGTCAAAACGGACGAAAAATTAATGATAGAAATACCTAGTAAAGATCAGTATACTCTCATAATAATAATTTCGCAAAATTTCAACGAGAAAAATTAATCAACGTCAGTAAATTGCCCATGAACCAGTTAATAAAAATATTGAGTTAGCAGCTTCACTGGTAATTATCTTCACGATAAAATACTCTTTCCGTCGATTAAATCAATTCATTCAAAGTTCCAAAAAATCACTTATGGATAGGTTCATTAAATAAAATGACAAAATAATAAACCAAAACGGAAACTGATGACTAACGACGGGAATATAGAGGCCATTTTAAAATTATAATTTCGAAATAATAATGCCGCCGAAAATCCAGAAGGAAATATTAGCCTGAGTAAATAATTTATTTTATGCCCTGTTAATGAGAACGTAGTGTTAATTTACCCGGGGTTGAAATTCGCCATAGTTACTTCATCAAGCGGTTCAAAGGGTTAAGAAACTACTAAAAATACAGAAGTACTATTATAAAATTATTACTTGACCCCAATCAGAATTAATAAAAGATAATAGAATAACACAACCTAAAAATTAGCGTCAAATAAAACAAAAGTCGTGTTGATAGTCCCATACGTTGTACTTGGGCATGACCATGATCATCACATAAATAATTAAATAGGACGTCGAATTCACGTAAGATCAAAATAATGAACGATAGGATAGGATTACAGATCGTGGAAAATATTACCAATCAGTAGGCCATTAACAACCGTGAATCCTCACCACTAATAGCATAAAAATCCAAAATGAAACCCATTGAGAAGGAGGATAGATATACACATGAAATACAATAACATCATTCAGAGTCAAACATAATTCCCGACCGATATCCAAAATAAGAGGAGAAGTAGGAGATTAACATCCGTGGAGGATAGCAGAAGCAGACACGCTCATCAGGTTCGCAACTCATCCCGTTGGTTTCTGGAAAATAATTAGTATTATAATAAAACGATAAGACGAAAATTTCTAACCAAAATTTGTCCCTACTGAAAACCATAATGTTGAACAATTAAAAGTAAATCAGCAATAGATTGTATATTGAATTAGAGCGAGAGACAAATAAAATCAATGTGATCATAAGTACATGATCGACGTGGCGAAGCGCAGCTAGTTTCTGACAAGTAGAGAAGAAAGTGACTACGTGGCAAGAGACACCTGTCGCAGGTCAATTGGCACACAACAGCAGGCGAATTGCACAGAGATAGAAAATTAAGGCACATACAGACAAACAGTGGATAGAGAAAAGTGGACGGCATACATATCCAACAGAGGTAAGGGATATATGATATAAACAGACAATCCATTCAAATTTCAGTCATAAACAGCATGAATAGTAATCAGCAAAACGAGATACGATCCAGAGGCCACCACTGTTGATACCCGAATACGGACGAAATTATGCTAGAGCGAAGAACCGAGGCTCAAGGAAGTAGGAATTTATTTTTAATTGACTAATCTTAATTTATAAAATATTCATGCACCAATTCGCCTAATCCGTGAGAGAAATATTATTTAAACCCTCCGACAAAAAAGTATCCTAAACAACCAGGAGGACAAAAGATTGTTTATTATAATTGTTGTTAAATAAATACGAACGTCAGAATCTCATTATGATAATTTTCTATGCAGTCAAATGAATGCCCACCTGAATCTTCACTTTAAACAATCGCCAGTCCCGAGATTAACTTACAATAAATATGCTAACTATTTCATCACGCTCGAGCAAGTATCTAGCCAAATGTCAATGGCGAATTCTATAAAAATCAATGTCACGTCTAATAACATATCCGATGCCAAACGTTTGCCAGAGAAATATTCGATTAGTAGGTAAATGCACTATACACCCGAGTGTAAGCGAAGAGCGTCGAGACTCAGTTTTATGTCTAGGAGAAATCCGTAGAACAATAAAAAACATTCTGCTGAACCTGCCGCTAAAAACATTAAGCTTCATCGACGAAATCGAACAGTTAACTCATGAATTGAGATTCGGATATTTACAATGAATGAAAGTCACGAGATGAAATCAGGAACTACCCCAACGAATTATGAGCTAGAAATCATACAAGTCACCCCGCCATAAATATCTCTTAGATTATTGACTTGATAAATACCTTTAAGTAAACTTAATGCACCTATAGATTGATTCATGGTTTAAAAATTCTACGCAATCGATATATTACTAATTTAATTAATTTATTCTTTCTTTTAATGGATATTGTTGACCCGATCTTTTAACTATAAATGTTACAAGCAAATTATTTTTAAACACGTTAATTGCCACATGAATGATTCAGCTTATTAAATTATTTAATAAATTCGTACTCACAGGTTTTTGGATGGACGAATCTCGTATCACGATGAGATTCCCATCCCACTCCGCCGCAAAATGTCGACAGGCAATGTGGGATGAGGGGTATTCTATCGCCCCGGTGAGGAATTCCAGGTTCGAGAGGCAGGATGAAATAGAGGACATCGAACGGCCATATATAGCCATCAAACGAGAGCCCGGGCGAAATCCGGCTCGCGAACTTCGAGGACAGGCAGAAGATATACTAACTCGGCTCGAAGCTCACCAAAAGAAAACTAACCAAGAAGTAAATCGGGCTCGTCGACATCTCAACCAGATAAATAAGGATATTGCGGCTGGCTTGATCCCGAGCACGGATGGGTATGCCCCTTCTTATGGCATCTCATTCGAGCTCGATGATCCGCGAGTGAACCAGCCAATCCCGCCAATGACGGTATCGGTGCCGAAGAAGATTCTTTCGGAAGCAAAGCGAGCGAGAGATGAAACCCAAAGACCGGAGTGGGATCATACTTATACCCGCTGGTCATCAAGACAGGACCCAAGAGACCGACCTTCTACTTCACACTATATTTGATTGAAAACAATATTAATTCATACTGTAGTTGATCTAAATATAATAATGCTAGTTTCATTGACTTCATATATTTATAATTATTATAAAAATATTCATCCTAATAAAACTCCTTTTACGACTCTAGATCAATACGTATTGAAACTTTGTAATTATAATCATATTCATTATATACTGGTACAATCTGGAAAACGCGCAAAAGGAAAATACAGACCTCCATCGACAGATGTTGGAGTTGACTCGAGAAGTCCATCGTATCAAATCGACGTGGATAGAACCGGCGAAAGCAAAGGTTCTATATCAACGAGTGACCGCCGCCCAACGTGGATGGGCTAAGGAGAAAAGATTGACACAGGCCCTGAAAACGCAGATTCGCGGACTAGAGGTGGCGCTAGCAGCCTGTCAAGAGGGCCAAGCCGTCACGTACCCCCTAGTCTTCGCGCCGGCTCAACTGGCATATCTGGATTCGACAAATACAACCAAACCGGCAGTAAAATCACCACAACGTCGTCCTGGAAAAATCGAACGGGCGAGGCGACGAGCAATGAGATCATCTGGACAATCAAACTGAAAAATATTATATTAAATAAATGTTTTGTTAAATTGTCTGTATGTTTATTAAACTTATTAATTATGGCTAAACAAGTTATGCAAGATAATCAACATTCAATCAGAGAGAGAGAGGAACGATTGACCGTATTTATAAGCGAAAGGGACCAAGAATAGAAAAATCGCACATAAATCTTCTATCGGTGGTGCGTTGAACCCGCTATAGGATCGGGCCTTAGCAGTTCCTATATGGCGCTCAACTTTGGCGATCCTATAACCGGTGGTTACATTACCAACGTTGCTTGGCAACGGGTAACCATTGGGGGCAAGATGATCATTTTCATATGGGGTCAAGGACATTGACGACACCAACAACCCCACACTTTTAACAACTGGCTACTAAAGCTTACTAAGAATTGTACACCTCTCCTTTTCTAGGGTCTCCTTTCCCTCGCACACCACATAATTTACAAACTACCATCATACAACCATGGATTAATCCAAGTTGGTAATGTGTATGACAGCCGAATGGTATTCAAACAGGTGAGCATCGTTACCAATACTACTTTTTGAATAACCTTCGATTTCGGGTTTGAAGCGGTCGTTGGAAGGTCTTACACATTATCTCATAATTTAATAATCCGAAAATGTATTTAATTTAAGCAACAAAACTGTTTGCAAATGTATCGAATTGTACGTTGAACTCACGGTTTAAGCATCAATGGTTTTCAGTGAATAATTTAATTAAGTCTCCCATTTATTTTGTCAGTTTGTGGGGTTAGTGGTTTCTAACCAATAAAATTTTATAGAAATACTTATTGACAGAATTTCATTTCATTGGTTACACTTGAGCTTATTCTTTCTAAAGATCTATTGGAACTCTATAAATTAACATCTTATGATTACTACGGCTTGACGTTACTATATTAATTACTTAGAATTAATATAGTAGGATTATTCTAAAAATTTATTTCAACTACAAGGTGATTTCTTCTATGATCATTATCTTCTCTGACGATTAAAGTTGTGAGAGCTTGATGGGTAACCGGATCGGTTGTGAGCATATGAATGCTCCTACAGTTGAGGCGATCTTCTTTTGTAATTCCGAATATCCTCTGGTAGTAACCGTCTTGGTACTACGACGTTCATTGGAACATCCATTTCTCCAAGAGCCGGATAGTCGAGCTCATAGGATACTCCGGTTAGGAGTGAAGATTAGAGTGAAGATTAGATATACATTAAAACTATTAAGAAATTATATTTCAGAATTAATTAATTTTAGTATTCAATTTAAAAATACTGCGTCTTTGGTTATTTAAGAGTTAGTTATCAACTTTTGATATTCGATTAAATATTTTTTATCGCATACACCGTTAAATGGCTCTATTTATTTGTCTTTTATCAATTTGGAAATTGTGTTTAATTAGACTAAAACTTGTAATAAGGTATTGAATAATAGCTAATATATTAATTTATCATGTATGTCTACTTAGTATAATATAGAGCCTGTTAAATATTTTAGTTTAAATTTAGGATTCTAGATATAATTTTCATGAATTTTATATCTAATCGAATGTCAATTGATATTACTAAAGAATTTATTGAGAATTTGATGTAAACGTTTAAGAGAACTGTATCAATTTTAGAGAGAATATTTCAACATATGAATATTACAGTGTTAGATATAATTGAAAGGTTAGATTTATCACTATGGATTGGGATTTTGATCAATTCTAGTATGCTTTACAAGTTGAAATATCGAGTTTAGATGTAGTAAATTAATAGGGAAATATTGAGTGAGAAATTTAATCAATTAATTATGACGTAATAATAATTTGGATATCAGTATGAGTAATTTCATATTATACAATGTTAAAAAAATTAATCAAAGGTAAATATTGAGTAGAAATAATCATTTAATGTTAGATATTAAATGAAATTGATCAGTAATATATCAATTTTAAGGGATAAATTATGGCTAAATATTGAGTATCTACAGATAAATGTCGAGTTTTACACAAAATGATCAGTAATATATCAATGTTTAGGAGGATATTATGGTTAAATATCAAGGATGTACATATAAATGTAGAGTTTTACGTGAAATGATCAGTAATTTACCAAATAAAGGTGAAAAGTTTAATAATTGGTTACGATTGAGGAGTCTTAATCAAATATTTGTTGGGATATCAGCGCTCATCAATCAGGGTATTACTATTGCGTATAACAAAAATTCAATAAAGATTCTTACTGCATTTTAATAAATCTAACTATTGCAGGATTTATTTAAACAAATTTCAATGTGGTAATTCATTAAATTACAGTCACTATAACTTTAGGAGTTAAATCCAATGTAAAGTATGTATAGAGAAATCAATAATTTAGCTTTATATGTGGAATTATTGTCAGTAAATTGTAGCTTAATAATGCAATCTTTACTGGTAACATGATAGTAAATATAGTTTTTAGGTGAATCTAAGATGAATTCAAGGATTAAGTAGATTTATCCTTTTTTGTCGATGATTTATGGTATTTTGATGTTTATTGCTATTATGATAGAAATTCACTAAATTATGACAATTTTATCGAAGATTTTAAGGTGGTTGATTATATAGTTGGACATTAAAGTATATTATTTTTTATCAATATGCTAAAAAATATTGTTTTTCTTATTCTGTTAAATTCATTTTGTATTGAAGAAAAGTATGTGTAGTTAAATAAATTGTTAAACTTTTAATAGGGATAATTATTATATTTTTATAGAGGTAAATTTTTATTGTACGGTAACCATAAATTACGACATTTGATAGTCAATTTAACCAATATTTGTTGTACATGAAAATTTTCTAGTTGATCTATTTGATTTTGCTTGAATCGTTATAATTACAACTTTTATATGTAAAGATTTGGAAACATTGTTATAAGGAAACTTTAGAGTAATGAATTATGATAATTGTAGCGTTTTACAATGCATATAATTAGATTAGGAAAAGTTCTAAATGAAATAAGTTAATTATCGGTGATTAGAAACAAGTTCAACATCATAATACTTTTAAATAACTTCTGTTTTGTTGATTTATTTAAAAAGATTAATGAAATTATGTTCGATTGGATAGTATGATTTCCTATAGACTAATCAATGCGGTACCGATAATATTTAGAAAATAATTTAAAAAGTGATAAAGTACTGTTTTAGACCATTAAAATTTGAATTTGAGTTAATCTGAGTCGTTGTCATTGGTAATAAATAGAATTAACCAATTAAAATCAAGTATTTTATAATTTCATTTTCAAATTATTATTTTCATGAAAACTGTAATTATTTTAATTGATAAATTTATTAGTATATTCAACAACCGGTTTAAGTTAAATAATAAGTTTATTGAAAAATTCAATATGGTTTGTAAGTTTTCAAATTATTTTCAAGAAAAATTACAATAAATATATCGATAAATCTATTCAACTTTTCATCTATTTTTAGTTTAATAATAGTTTTATTGAAAAATCGCTATAGTTTGTACGTTTTCAAATTATTTTCAAGAAAACTTTAATAATTTTAATATATTGATAAATTTATTGGTATTTTGAACATGAGTTTAGCGATTAAATTTATCGAAAAATAGTGTCGTTGTCAATAGCAATAGTAAAAGCCAATCAAAATCAAGGATTTGGTTTCTATTTTTCAAAATTAATTTAAAGAAAAGTTATTGAAATAGGATTTTTATGTTATTTCAAGAATAACTTTCTATTGAAAAATAAGTTCAGTCAATAATATTCCAATTAATATTTCTAATTAACAACTGCATTTCATCAATCAAAAATTTTACGAGTTTATTTATATCGATGATTAACAAATTTATATACTTTTTAATCTAATTATTAATAGAGATTTTCAATTTAATATTTTTAAATTAAAATATTTATTCACATTTTCAAACCATTTTTAACTGGTACTTAAAAATTGTCAATGATTTTTAAAAATATGTATGTTTTTTACCAATTAAGCAACTACTCTTTATGAAATACATGTTTTATAATATACTTGGTATTTAGTAATTAGTAGTATACATAAGGTTATAACTTTTAATCACACAGGGTTAAAATTATTACCTCTTTCATCATTTAGGGTTATAATTGTGTCTTATTTCATTATTTAGGGTTAAAATTATTACTTCTTTTATTATTTAGAGTTAAAATTATTAAATATTTCATTACTTTGGGTTAAAATTGTTACTTCTTTCATTATTTAGGGTTAAAGTTATTACCTATTTTTAACATAGGGGTAAGATTCTTAATCTTTTAGATAACTTTATAACAAATCATGTAATAGTTTATTCATAAATTTATCGAAAAGTATTATAATATACCTAGTTTAAATCATAAATTATTGAAATACTTAATAAGTATCACATAAGACCTGATGAATTTTTAATGGTTATTTAATCAATTTTTGGTTACATAAAGCTTTAATGTCCGAAATGATTGGTTAATTAGCATGTTGTTAATGAATGTTAATCTAATTTTACACGTTTTGGTATCAACACTAAAAATGATGAGTTTTAATCAGTATTAAGATATTTTCAAAGCTCTTATTAAAAACAAAAGTTTATTTAGATATCATTAGTATCCACTTGACTGATATTAACAATGTTTACCAAATACGTGTTTGTAATAAATTTACGTTTGAAAAATTGTTTGTATTTTTTATTGTTGTGAAAGTTAAATTATTATTATCAATAGCATTATTATTAATTGTGTGAATTTTGTTAGCATTAATTAATCCAGTATGTGTGAATTTTTAAAACAATATTGATATAAAACTCATGGATCGATTATTCTTTATCAATTTATATAGTGAGTCCAGCGACTTTCATTTGTAAACCCAGTGACTTATTTTCATAAAAACACTAAATCGAAAATAGTTGTTACAACGAATTTATTTGATCGTATCGCTAATAATTTATAGAGTCGGATGAACTTGAATGAATTTGTAAATTAAGTACTCTTTTACCTGCAATGGTTTCGGATAATCTTTTGGACACTTCGAATTATGATCCTAGTCATCCTTTGTATTCAAGAAAACTTGACTCAGTAATAGGTAAATTCAAAGATGAGAGTAAGGGACTTGGATATAAGGAATGGGTTTTCTTACGACCAAAATGCTATAGTCTTTTAGGTGAAACTGAAAGTAATAAAGCAAAGGGAATTACTTTGGAAGGAACTGAAATAAAGCATCTTTCTTATCTTAATTGTTATAGAAACGATACACTTTTTTCTGTTCCTCAAAAGAGAATAGGGACGAGAAATCATCAGTTGTTTACTTTTAAAAATTAGACTTACCAATGAACTTAGTTGAATATCCTTTTCATCTATAACCGGTGATTTATTAACAAAGTTTAATTTGTTAAAGGCTGTTTTAAATTCATCATCGAAATTAATTAATGATCCTGTTAATCCAAGAAGGTCATCTGAAGATTTTTCAACTCGATAATCGGTTTTAAAATCTTTGTTAGCTGTGTTTCCATCGGGAAATGAATTTTAAGCTCAAAAGATTTAAAGCAATTGTCGTTATCAATATCCACTTTATCATACTCGCATGAAATTTTGGAATTAAATGTTAACTCATTTAATTTATCTGCTTCTTCCTCTAATTTATCCAATTCATTTGTATACTCTAAATCTCTATAATTGTTTAGTTGTTTAGTCATAAAGATTATAAACAGTATAAAGAGCTAAAGATCATTTATTTCAAATTAAATTACAAATACTTATATTTTCAAAAACTTTTGTTTTCTGAGCTCACTTAAAACAAAAAAAATTCAATTATCAAAAGGTTTTTTTTTACATATTTCAATTAAAAAAACTCTATCCAAGAGAAATCTGTTTTTTTTATTCATTTTTAAAGTAAATTTTATTTTTCTGGCATTAATTTTAATTATTGTTGTTACTTGGAGAAAAGACTCAAATTTTGAATTCATTCTCCAAGTTACTAAACTACATGGGGGCTAAGGGAACAAACTAACCAAATTCTCAACAACATGCAAGTAACATAAATCAATGAGGTAAACGAAACTCTTACGTTTATATGAAGTAAGCAGTATAATAATAATATGAATAGTACTAGTGAGTGATTTTGTTAAGTTTAATAATTATTTAATAATTTTTTATGTAATAATATAATTAACAATTGAAAATTTCATGTAATTATAATTTTTTAATATATCACATGCAAGTATCATAAATCAATGAGGTAAACGAAACTCTTAAGTTTATATGAAGTAGGCAGTATAATAATATGAATAGTACTAGTGAGTGATTTTGTTTAGTCTACGACTTAGTCGTAGATGGGTGCTGATGGGTATGGATGGGTATGGATCCATGCGGATCTGTGCGGATCGGTGCTGATCGGTGTTGATCGGTGATCTTTGGTTGGTGTGTGTATGTGTTAACGGTTTAAGAACGGTAGGTCCTAAAAGTAGGTGTATTGAAGGTTTTTAGAAAGTATGTGTGTGGAATAAAAATTACTCCAAAATTCACTTACTGCTGGTTTGGAAAAGCTGTCAAGGTGGCCGACAGTAACTGCTGTTTCTTGATGTTTTCATAATTCACAGGGGAAGATTTAACCGGAATCCAATAAAAAGATAAATATTCGCTAACGAAATTGTAACTGAGTAATTAACATTCAATTAGTTAAAATTTATCCAAATAAATGAAAATCTCTAGGATTATTAATAAAATTGCAATTAAAAGATTGATCAAACGATCGAGAGGTAGATGATATCAAGACACACCATCAGTGATTCATAAGGGCTAGTACGATAGAGTGACAGCGAAGAAAATATAACGTAAATCCTACTAAAATTTTCGACTAAAAATTCTACAATGGTGAGAAAATAAATGCTAAAATACCAGGTCAAATAATTGGAAGAGATTTTATTGATCTGCACAGAATAAAATGTCACACATGCACGAGCCATATAGATATAAATTGTTAATCGCAGAAGAACAGGACAGTTTATAACAAAATCGATGCATCGGTGCTCATCGGTGATCGTTGGTTAGTTTGTGTGTGTGTGAACGGTTTAATAACGATAAGTCTTAGAAGTAGGTGTGTGGAAGATTCTAGAAGGTAGGTGTGTGAAAGTATCTAGAAGGTAGGTGTGTGGAAGTATCTAGAAGGTAGGTGTGTGGAAGGGTCTAGAAAGTAGGTGTGTGAAAGTATCTATAAGGATGGTGTGTGGAATGTGGTAGGTGTGTGGAAGTATCTAGAAGGTAGGTGTGTGGAAGGTTCTAGAAGGTAGGTGTTTGGAAGTATTTAGAAGGTAAGTGTGTGGAAGTTGGTAGGTGTGTGGAAGGTTCTAGAAGGTAATCGGTGCGTTGGTCCACAACTACGAGACTTAATAAGAGTTAGGTAATCGGTGTGTAATAAGTGTGTCTCAGGGTAGTGACTGACCAGTGGGCACGTGAAATAATCATGAGGTCACCTGGCAACAGTGGACAAAGTTCAATTACTAGGTAGCAACTGAGTTGACAGAGGTCAACCTCCAGGTAGTTACAGCGTGGACAGAGGTCAGATATTATGTAACAGTACGTAAGCCTAGGGGGTTTGTATCTGACGGGCTCACATCCTACTACTCTTTATGTCTGCTAGGTCTTCCCCATTTATCGGTCAGAGTCTTGGTTGCGGAATAAAATTTATATAGGATTTTGGACACTATATCTCATTACCATAAGGTATAGTATTACTGGTCGGTTAGAGGCTCTCAAGTTCTCTTAATTGGGTCTATGCCAATGTAACGACAGTCGATCGAATCTCTCTCTGCCACGAACTCAATTATCATGGTATCTACACTGGGACATTGTAGGTTCTGGAGCTATCGGATTTCATGAAATTTCTTAATTTAGTTCATAACTGAGTTATTTTTGTGTTAATACTTTTATTTTATCTTATTTCATTTTCTTATGACTAATAAACAATTATACTTACTTTAGATATTTATTTTGCTACTTTGTACTGTTATAGGATTATTCCTAATTATGTTATAAATTTAATTTATAATATTTCTGATTTTCAACCACTAAATAATTGTAATATCTTTAGATCCTCAATTAATTCTAACCTTTAGTACGGTTATGGAATATTTCTGTCCGCATTGCGATTTTATTTTATCATATTTTTTTGTGCTATTATTACTAGTCAATTCTAATTTGAGTTTCAGTTTATTCTATTACCTTTTACAGACACATCATATTCCAGATTAATTGTATTTTGATCGTTAGTCCGTTAGGCTCTCAATCTAATATTCTATAAATTTCTCGTCTTTTATTAAAATAATTTCTTTCACTTAACTTTTTCTTTATTTATTAGGTTCCCGTCCCAATAATCTACTTACTGCATTTTATTGTTATTTACTTGAGCTGTTAGCTGAATAATTTATTTATTTAGATACTTAATATTTTCGTCCATTGTTGAGGTTTATATTCAAACAATTCATTTACTTAATTTTTGGTTATCTATTTAGGTCGTTACTTGAGTATTTTAGTTACTTATTTTACATTAACTTTATCATTATTAGATGTTTATACTTTATTTAAGGCCTTTAATTCGAATCGTCATTTTAGTTTATTCACTTTCGATAATTGACTTTAGCGTTGCAACTATTTTTCGCTCTTTTCTCACACTCACCTCTTTTATTTGGTCCTATGGGTAGATATATTGATATTAGGATTTTATGAGTGCCCACTGGACTACTCGGTGTGAATGATTTTTAGCCGTTGAGTTAATATCAATTTAGGTCTAGTTTTCGGGAGATGGATGACGAAGGGACAGCCAAAATACTGCTCCTCTATCTTCCATCTACCCCTATAGGTTGTAAGAATTGACGTTTGGATTCTAGTGTTGCGCACGGCAGAATCTTCACGGGCACGATATATTGGCGGACGAATCTGCACTTACACATCTCGGGTTATTATGTAGATTTTACAAACTTGCGGTGTGTTTCGGCTGTGGGTCGGAAAAATTACGACAAAATATAATGCTTTTAGTTAACCATATATTTCAAAATCATAATTGATACACAATGTTTGCTTCCGATATTCATTTGCATACATAACCAATTTTTCCATACATACGCTCAAGTAGTGCTTACTTAAGGGTGCTTGAGGTCGTACTATGGAAAAATTTAACGTAGATAGTTGCTGGCGAAGAAATAACTTTGCTTACAAAGTGTATGCATTAAAATCCCTTAAAAATGAATTAGTATATATACCTGTTTTGTGATCCTAACACCTTGCGTGTTCTTCTTGATGCATTTAAACAGAATTTGACCTTGATTTTATTTGTAATATCTAATTCTTATTTTATCAAATTTGTATATTAAATGAACAATTCATTTATTTACTTTTTTAATAGGATATTTCGTATTGAAAATATTCCATTTTATTTGTTAGTTGCTAAATTTTATGAATTGTTCATTTTTCGGTCAAATCTTTATGTTATCTTGGTGCAAATTTAATATTATTTTGATTTATTTTGATGTTTTTTGATTTTATATTTAATTGCATTTTTCTTATATTTTAAGGTTGTTTATTTGATATTTATGGGTCTGATTTTAAATCTGCATTGTTGTATTTGCGTGCTATTTCCAATTCATTTAAACAAAATCCAGTCCTGGCCCAACAAGTTATTAATTAATTTTATATTTTCCGCTTAATATTTATTTTTACCCTGAAGAATTTTATTTTTAATATTTAACCTAATAAATTAATCCTAGTAAACGGCAAAAACGATTTTTATAAAGTGTTATTAAAGAACAAAAATAAATTTAAAACTACAAATTTATGTTAAATAAAATAGACATTAGCCATACACAAATATTAAACTACAAAAGCAATAAAAGAAAATTATATCAATATTCAGTCAGGTTATTGCAATAAAACGTAGGTTTGTCGCTGTCATAATATGAGTTATTATCAAATTCATTTCAGAGGAAGTAGTCTCATTATAGATTTGTGAGAATTTCTCTTCAGTCCTCCCCATCAATATCTACGGTAAGGTACCGACGTTTAGGTGGCCTTGAGGTTGGATTTGGACCAATTTGATGGGAATTGTCCCTCTCTGATATCGCACGGTTGTCGGTTCAACGACAGAGATGATCTGAGATGAAGATCGCCTGCTGGAATGGAATTTTGGGTCGGGGGTTGTTCGGGATGAGGTGGATATTTTGATATTAATTGGCGTCTCGGTAGCGTGGCTATTTATGGTAATCGTAATTTGTGCCGGGGTGGGGACGGGGTGAGTGAAATCCGGTGGTCGAGGAGCGTAAATGACCCTTAATTCGTCCTCATTTCCGAAAGTCGTAGATTCAGCCCTCATCATGTCCGAGAACTCCATCAACTCCATGTCCTCGCCGTCTCTCAAGTTAGCCTGTAGCAGGGCGTTTTCGGCTCTACGCCTCTGCCATCTACGGCGATTTAAATTCTGCTTGTGTCAACGTTGTACTGAATTACTTTAATTTGTATCGATTTTAGAATATTTGTTAAATTTAGTTAAATTAATGTAAAAGTATAGTAAGTCGCAATCAAATTGATCAACCCACGAGAGTTTTGGTATAGTCACTAGCAAATTCTATTATTATTATTTGTTCAACCCTATGGGGCCTAGTATTAATTAAAAATCTGCGTACCTTTTCGGGTAGTATCATAGACTCGTGTTTTGGTCGGCTCATGATCTCCTATTGTACTTTACTTTCCCCACAGGCGAGTTCTATGGCGATTTATACTATATTTATTTTGCTAGATATTCCGTATTTTAGTAATTTTTATACTTGTAAGTATTATGTTGTTGTATCAGGTATCTTATACGGTGGCGTTTTAAAATTAATTCTAAGTAGCGTTTATGACTGATGCTACCCTGCAATACGGTTAATAACAAAATCACAAAAATGTCTGATCCGATAAAGTAATTTACTATTCTATTCCTAGCGACCCAGGTCGAATTGAATTTGAAGAGGATTTATAAAAATGAATACCTAAATGATCTGCTACAGATCGATCCTAGTACTCTTAACTCATGGCGCCCTTCCCAGATTTTAAACCTGCTCATCCATCAGCCGCTATGAGTTGTAAAACAATGCCCTGCGGATAAAGTCCTACGTCTTACGACTAAGCCTCGTAGCGGACGACCGAGTTGTCTAGAGTGCACGGCCAGCAGCCACAACTAACGAAAGCAAACTCGTTAGCCCTACCACCAGCCTATCCTCTAGAAAACTATTGCAATACATAATATATAACGATTTTGGGATATCTCTTGAATTGTGAAAACACCATGATCATCCAACAAAAAAAATAATGATACAAATGTTTATTTTTAAAATGAAACATAGAAAATTACAAAAACAATGAAAAATTCTCACATCCAAAATAGAATTTCAATAAGTATCAATAAGTACGAAAAGTTGAATTAAGTCAAGATTTTTAAAATTTTGAAAGTTTTTGTAAAGTTGAAATAATGAATTTGGTCACTGCTTATATAGTTGTTTTATGCATGTGTGAGACCAATAGTCGATTTTTCGCCATTTTAAGGGCTTTTTATTGTTTTTATTAATTTTAAAATATTTTTGTAATTTTTTATTCATTTTTCAGTATTTTTTGATATATTATTTTTATCTCATTAAATCTATTTTTTTATTACTTCTTACCCAATATTCTTTTAAACCCTTAAAATTTTGTTTCTTGGTCGCCGCTTCTGCCTATGTTTTTTCTAAAACTTATTTGCAATATTTTGGCAGTTTTATTTATTTAATATATGTTTCCTTTTGCATCTGTAGGCTTTAATCGATTTCATTAATATATGTTTTAATTAATTTTGTTGTATTTTTAATTTGCTTATTTGATGTTTTTATTTTAATTTTAGTTTCTGCTTGCGGTGCATGTGTATATGCAGTGGCCATTTTACTCATTTCAATCTTTTATTGTTATAATTGGTACTCAACTTATTTTGTTTTAATTTTTGGTTTAGGGTCCAACATTATTTTTAATTATTTAATTAGCATATTTTAAGAGTAACATTAAGATTTAACGAAATTTCTTTGTATTATTAGGTTAATAAGAAAATAAAAATTTATTGATCAAGTTATTCATTTTTGTTTTGATTCCAATATCTAATTTGTTGCGATAATTTTATTTATTTTACTTTTTTTTGATTGAGAAAAAGAGGCTTCTATCTCTGTTTTATCCTTGCTAATTCCTTCTGCCTTTCTCCTAGTCAACTCGGCCGACTGAAAGATCAGGATCATAATGAGGCGGAACCTAAGTATCCTAAAGACAAATTTGGTTCTTTTTTATAATAAAATCTATTTTCCTAAGATCTTTCATAAAATAATATTAAATCAATAATAATAATATAAATTTAACGAGAACTTTCCCTTACTTCTGAAGAATTCTTTTAGGTTCAATAAAACTTTTTTGAAAAAATAAAAAAAAATTATCTCGATCTGGCATCGACTTATATAGGGAGGTTTTACACGCATGTTTTTTGATGCGGTAAAACAAAACGCCTACACATTTTTACCATATTTCATCACTTTTACCATAGTTGTCAAATTTTCATGATTCTTTTTTATTAAAGTTTCTAATTACATTTTAAGCTTAATTCTCATAGTTATTTTCTAGAATATAAGCATTTTCTATGAATTTAGAACCAATTTGATGAAATAGGTTAATTTTGATAAAATTGATTGTTTTTCGATTCTTTTTAAATGTTTTTTATTTATTTTTTACATATTTTTTGTATTTTTCTAATTATTTTTTCTACTTTTTGTATTATTTAATGCTAAGTAGGCTATATATGATGATTTTTCGTCTATTTGCATTTTGCGCATCCTAAATTTATCGGATGTCATGCCAGATTGTGTTTAGTATATGGTCGATGTTATTATTGGTAGAGGATTTGTTCAGCATAGACATATCTAATTAATGTTTTATAATTAACTCTATCAAATGCCTTCTTTTTAAATTCATTTTTAAAGGTATAATTTTAATATTTCTTTTATTTCACTGGAATTATTAATGTAATAAAGAATGATTTTCTTGCTTTTGCTGGGTTTCTGATGATAGAAGAAAAATAAGAAATTACGACCACTTTTAACGGTTTCCCATCAGATACGCACCATAAGAGTCATTACCATTGGATAGACTTCAAAAATTACGCTGGAAATGTATTCAAATGTGTTGATGTCTCACAATCGCTATTCCAGATCCCAACATGCACTGGTCTATGTATATATATCTATATATATTCGATAAATGAAAAGAACAAATTTGTGTTATAAATTTTATTAATCAAAAAATTACCAATAATAAACATTTGAAAAATAAGTCTATCTCCAAAGTACAGTTTAAAATTCGAATAATTTGTGCGTGCAATTTATATTATGTTATATGTTATATATGCGTGTTATATTTCCTTGGAAAAAGACTTGTAGAAACTCTGTTCCTATTTAATTTATCCCTGAGATTACCTCCAGAAGAATTGGATTAGTTCGCTAATTTTTGGGCCTATATACTGGATTTTATGCCGGTATATATACTATTTTTTATTATGGTTTGCAGGAAATTAATATTATATTTTTATGTCACGCACTATAAGGAAAATAATCCATTTTTAACAATTTCAATAGTTTTAAATATATATAAACAATTGAATGAAATATATTCATGTACCTCTTTAAGTGTTTAATATATTGTTGGGGTATCACGAAAAAGCACAATAAGATCGAAAAAACACAAAAATGATAATAGAAAATACAAAGAAATTCCCAAGGTCAAATTTTGTTTTAATATACCAAAATTAACACGCAAGGTTAGGGTCACAGAATAGGTATATATACCGATTTTCTTTTCACATAATATCAATCGGTTTTTTGAAACCAAACTAAACTAAAGTTTCTCGGTTTTAATACTAGAGCACTTTAAGCACTTTTACTCCAATTTTACTCTAATTTTGGAACGCTTATTTGCGTTGAACAATCGATTCGAACTTAGAAACATTTTTACTCTGACTGAAAGATTTGAACCTAACGAGGTAAGCAAGAATGACTTGCTGAGATGTGTATGATGTGTATTCACGATAAATGGAATCCGAATTTGGTATATGATAAATAAATATTATAAATGATATAGACATTTTTCTAAGTCGAAATTTTTCCGGTCCACAGACACACACCGACAAGTTATTAAAATCCGACATAAACAGTCGAGCAGTGTAAGTGCTGTGTAAGTCCGCCAACAGCTTGTGCCCGTGAGAGATCTCGCCGTGGGTAACGACGGACTCAAACAGTCAATTCATATATACCGTTATAGGGGCACCAGGGAGATCAGGAGACAATCTTTTGGTTGCCTACCTTTCTACCCGCTCCCAAAAAATTGACCTAAAATATCTTTACTCATCGGCTAAAATTTGAACACAGAGTAGTCCAGTGGGCACTCTTAAAATCTAATATAAACATAAAAGGTCTTAGGATCAAATTGAGGTTAAAAGGAACGGGACTAGCGGAAATCGATGCATCGAACTTAAAGCCCATTATTTTACACCATGTTAAATGAATTAAAAGATAAATTAAATAACGAATTAAAGCCCATAATTTTACACCATGTCAAACAAAGTGACGATAAATTAAATAGCGAACGTAAGGTGAATCAATCAACTATAGTCTGAGAGTTCGACGAGGATATTCACTTCCTGAAATGATCATCGAAAAAACGAATTTTATCGTAAAATTTTTGGGAACCCATTAGATAATGTAACGAGATTTGAACCCAGTTAAGCATGACACTGTAATAAGAGAAAATTTGGGTAAATCGTCATCAAGGGTTGAAGAGTAAATAGACGAAAAATTAGCGTGAAATCCACCCATAACTACATTGCCATCAAGGATAATTTTGAACCCAAACTAATAAACTTAAGAATAATGAAAGTAAGCGCAAACATCGTTAAAATACGATACTAATCATAACTCTCGGGGAAAACCATAACGTTAACATCTTTTTGAAGGTCTATCACAATAGATAAATTACCAACAACCGAACCTGTAATCGATAAGGTAACATTAAAAATAATTTTTTTTAACTGAATAGGTTTTAATCACAGCACTTTACCGTTCCAATTAAAATCTGCCGAAATGAATCAAAAAAATCAAATTAATATTCAAACAATAACACAATGGTACATAAGGACATATTGGAGCATAGATATTTAAACAAGTCCATTCGTCTTAAGGCAGTAAACTTGAACGTCCATCGGTTGGATTTAGGATGAAATTCACTCGGTTTTATCTTCCTATAAATAACTAAGAAAAAGGGGAAAATTTATGAAATTACACATTACCTGATCGAAACATCATGACGAATAACGGCCAACAGAGATCTCGCTTCAGTGAATGTCGAGGAAAAATTCACTTAAGGCTACTACAAGCATAGGACAACTCGTAGGAGAATGTATGGTCACAAATAATTTCGATAGACAAAATCCATAAAATACTCAGCAAATATATATATCGATTCCTACACGACCATTTTAGAAATGGGTAGAATAACCGATCGATAGCAGAAAGAATAATTAACAATCGCCGTTGAGATCAGGACACAACCACAGACGAAATAGCAGTGGTGGAAACAGAAACCAGCGAATGAGAATCCTCCACGCGGACAATTCTATGCCACGCGGCAACACACCTACTGAGAGAGTTATAAATATCCAGTAGAGCCGTACACAATCACAAAATTATTAGAATTAATTCAATGATAGTAACTCCACTACATAAAGTCGTCACAACCGATGAAGGGAAGAAAACCAATCGTAATGGGAACCCGGACCCGCGGACGTCCGAGGGATTTAAATCGTTAACCTTGAAAAATGCAAGTCAAGATCGGAGTCATCCAGCGATGAAAGATACTAGACCGAGTAAGAAAACCGTCATTTTGTTGATAATAAATAAAATTTAGCACGATTATTTGTTAGAATATACTCACTTTAATTTTTTGTTGTTAACGGAGAAATTTTATTTAATGCCTCTTACGGATACTATTCTAACGTCGGAACGATGAAAGAGTTTTCCCAATGATTATACATGAATGTCGTCGCCATAGTGACCCTTAATAAATTAAACCAGAAACCCCTAATTCGTTAGAAATAAAGTCTACAGGAATGGCGAAAGAGGGCGAGAGTTTCCAGCTTTTAATTAATTGTCTATAATCTTAAATATTGTGATAATATATTCATAATAATATTATTCAGGGAGGAATAAATAAATATTAAAATATATTTGTACAAATAATGATATGTAACTATTTTTAAGTTTTTCATAAATTTTTGGCTTTAAAAATGTATAAATGCCGATTTACAGGGAATGTCTAATTCTTTCTTGTACGAAAATCTACATTTATTCGAATAAAGTCATCATTAGCTGACAATGATGCTAATATCTTTTGTTTAAAATGATGTGTACAGTATTTAGAAACTAATAATTTTAGATACATTCTCTTGCATCTATTGACCAGAATTAATGTACTGATCTACGAAATTTTCTGGTAGAAATCTAGGCTAGCACTTCATGAAGATATTGTGTTAAAACATTTGCACTTGATGAATGAGTGTAAAAGTTGAAAAGAGCCGAATTTGTAGCGTATACACAACGCATATTTGAAGACAGATTCCAAATTCGTGAACAAAACAAAAATTTTGATCACCTCAGATTGTTTTAAAATACATAGATAGAAATGAAATGACTCCCTGCAAAAGGAACGGGAAACCTTCACCCAAGATAATCTCTCACGATATAATCTTAACTCTCGGAACCCAGTCACAAACATTGAAATCAACGGCAGATACAAAGTCGTGACTCGAGGACGTCATGACTAAAACCGGATTAATCCGCATAGAAAGACCTTAGTATCCTAGAAAACTTAGATTTCTATTCACGTTATAAGCACTTTTTGTTTACCTCACTAGTAGTGGGATACAGGCCCTCTAGCTCACAGGCCCTCTAGCTCACATACCCCCCCCAAAAAATTTTTTTTTTGCGCTAAGTTTAAAAGTACAAAATTTTTTTTTAGAACAAAGACAATGACTCATTCAAGGTCATTGGATGACTCATCAAAACTTTAAAACAAAGACCATGACTCATTCAAGGTCATTCAAGGTCATGGAAAAGTAGGTCAAGGGCATTCAAGGTCATTGGATGACTCATCGTTTTTTCAAAAATTTTTCTATGTTTAAAAGTACATCTATTTTCAAGGTCATTCAAGGTCATTGGATGACTCATCGTTTTTTCAAAATTTTTCTATGTTTAAAAGTACATTTATTTTCAAGGTCATTCAAGGTCAAGGTCATTGGATGACTCATCATTTTTTCAAAAATTTTTCTATGTTTAAAAGTACATCTATTTTCAAGGTCATTCAAGGTCAAGGTCATTGGATGACTCATCATTTTTTCAAAATTTTTTCTATGTTTAAAAGTACATTTATTTTCAAGGTCATTCAAGGTCATTGGATGACTCATCGTTTTTTCAAAAATTTTTCCATGTTTAAAAGTACATCTATTTTCAAGGTCATTCAAGGTCATTGGATGACTCATCATTTTTCAAAAAATTTTCTATGTTTAAAAGTACATCTATTTTCAAGGTCATTCAAGGTCATTGGATGACTCATCATTTTTTCAAAAATTTTTCTATGTTTAAAAGTACATTTATTTTCAAGGTCATTCAAGGTCAAGGTCATTCAAGGTCAAGGTCATTCAAGGTCAAGGTCATATTATTTTTAAACATTTTTAAATTTAAATTTACTACTTATAAAAAATAAGTAGTATATATTTGTAAATTATTTTATTATTATTATTAATATTATTATTATTATTAATATACTTATAAAAACTTTAACTATTATTATTAATATGCTTATTACTTATAAAAATTATTATTAATATACTTATTACTTATAAAATTATTAATATTAATAGTATTATTTATTATTATTAATATACTTATTACTTATAAAAATTATTATTAATATACTTATTACTTATAAAAATTATTATTAAAATACTTATTACTTATAAAAATTATTATTAATATACTTATTACTTATAAAATTATTAATATTAATAGTATTATTTATTATTATTATTATTAATATACTTATAAAAACTTTAATTATTATTATTAATATACTTATTACTTATAAAAATTAATATTAAAATACTTATTACTTATAAAATTATTAATATTAATAATATTAATTATAATAAAAATAATAATAATAATAATATATTAAACAAATATATATATAAAAACAAAAACAACTTTACAAAAACAACTTCATAAAAAACAAAGATTTAATTATAAAAATAAATACATAGTGTTATCACATTTAAAACCTCTATAAAGTAATATTTCACGTTTCGTCACGCTGCGGTTTTTGCATGAAAAAAAAAAAAAAAAATAAAAATGTAATTATAAAAATTAAAATTATAAAAAATTATATCTAATTTCATAATAAAAATGAAAACTATTACAAGTTTTCTAGATAAATAAGATTCCAAAGTAAGAAAATCAGTTTTTTAAAAACATTTATTATTCTGATAAATACACATCATCAATATCAATGTTATCTTCATTAAAACCATCAAAAAGCTGTCCATTATCACTGATTTCGGTAGAGTCATCAAAACTAGGACTCAAACCACCGAAAAGCTGTCCATTATCGCTGATTTCGGTAGAGTCATCAAAACTGGGGCTCGAACCACCGAAAAGCGGCTCATCCAAGAAATTAACTTGGTCACTAACTATTGCATCAACCCCAAAATAATGCCCAAATGCGATACTGGTATTTTTCCCCACCCACAATCGCTTATCATCGTTATTACTCAAAGCGATTTTACTGTTTTTAAATGTGTACAGCTGATGGTTCCGCGTCCCTATCCTACTTTGAGGTACTGTGAAAACTACGTTTTTATTGTAGCAATCCAAATAAGACTGATGTTTGATGTCAGTCCCCAACAACTTCACCCCCTTAGCCCTCATTGTATCAGATTTACCTAATAAACTGTAGCACTTGGGTCTTAAGAAAACCCACTCCTTATACCCGAGACCTTTGCTTTCATCTTTAAATTTTCCTATCACAGAATCTAATTTCCTCGAGTATAAGGGATGTGCCGGGTCGTAATTTGAGGTATCTAAAAGGTTGTCTCTTATCATTGCCGGCAAAAGAATGTCAAGCTTACAGTGCTTAACCTCAAGAAAAAACGAATCAGTGTCGCCAGCAACGATATTTATATCACAGTTGAATTCTGATCGATATTTTGCCAATTCATTATATTGTAATTGGTACATCCGCAGCTTAGACAGGTCTAGTACTGATTGGCCAATGTAGCTAGGCCTGTCTAAACATATAGAATCTTTGTTCAGATGAGCAGCAATCAAATCATCCACTATTTTAATGGACTTTTTGAAAGTCGGTTTTGAGGCATATACAATCATCTTTTCAGCTGAATTGCATAGCCTCAAATTCATCCGTTTTTTCAAATTCTCAACGGACTTCCCATATAGGCTATTATTAAATAATTTATACAAATCTCTATAAAGCTCGCACTTTGTGTTTGAGCGTAAATCTGTATTTCTTTGTATATATTCTTTAAAAATAGGTGCTTGTTTAAATTTAATTGCCCTATGAATACACTCAACTTCTGCACCCAATTCTATATACAGCTTGAGAAGTCTCCAGTGAAGAACATGGTTCTTCTTACTGTAATGCGTGAGCATTAACTTCTCAACTTTTGAATTGGGCGGGCACATTTTTTCAGGAGCAAGCGGAAAGTCATTCAAATACTGATGCACACGCTCAGGGATATTGATGTCAACTTCCATTGTATAACCATACGGAAGGAATTCAATATTCGCATTCACACATTCACTCAGCACATCATTCAGATTATCATGCACCCAAACAAAATCACCATACGGAAGGTTTTGGCTAAGTGCCCAACCATATAAATTATTAATGTCGATATACAAGAGTTCTGTATCTTCAGAACTTGCAACATGATGTTTGTTAACAAATGTTAACCCACCCCGTATTCCACCCTCATAGAAATTAAACATTTCCATGTCCTGCAAAAGTTCTATGGGTTCCTTTAATGTCATGAGAGCGGACGCCCATGACATTCCAGGAATTCCATAAAAATTCAGAGGTTCTAAACCATTGTAAGCAATAGCCTTTGCGCGAAATTGCTGAAAATAGTCTGCAAGGAGGAATACGTCTAATTTTAGGTAAGTTAACATATAGTCTAACATTGTAGTGCAATTTTGCTGTGTCCAAATTAGTTGGGCGGTAGCATATTCATCATCAGATACAGAATCCCATTTTGGAGGTAGTTCATAAGTCGATTCAAGGACCTCTAGTGATACTGCAAAATCATAAGGAAAGATACCCTTTGCCTTAACAATAAGACCATCAAAAGCAGAACAAGTTAGAGGTAGATCAGTAAGAGTTTTTACAGCCTTGGCTAAAGAGCAATTTACAAATTGCATACTATCTATAAATCTAACAGCTAATTTCTTAATATTTACAATCAAAGATATGAATTTCTCAGTTGTTGTAGGAATGATATTTAATTTCCAAGACGGAAATTCATTCAATCCATACTTTAAAATATGATGAAGGTCATATCCTCTCAAATTATGAAAGACGATAGGTAACTGTTTGCTTATTTTCCTACTTATATTACAGTTACGACAGGCGGCACCAAGATACTGACCTGTAAAATGATCATGGTCCTTAACCTTATTTCTAATAAGTTTTTTACAAAGATAGCAAGTTCTACATGCGATGAACTGCTGTTCCTCATTAGAAGTAAGATTATTCATAGGTTTTTTACCATGATTTTCATAATATGGTAGGACAATTGTGACAGCAATTTCCTCTACCTTCTTTAAAAATTCCAATACACATTCCAAGCCTATAAAACTGAAATATTGTGTAGTATTTGTTAAATTATTTATTAATAATAAGCCTGCTGATATCGGCATGTGTATTTGATGATGTTTTACATCTTTAGGCAAAACAGCCTCAAAATCCGCATAAATTACGAATGGTGGGGTAATCATTTTAGAATAATTTTTAAATATTAAGTTTTTATTTTCAGGGAGCGTGTATAGGGTTGTTCCTATTTGATTTTTAGCGCACAAATCAACATGGGCCTTAAAGGTTTTATCATAATAAAAACCGTTTAAACAATGGGGACACCATTTTACGTGAATTCTGGTGTTACATTCACTACTCGAACGACAATTCAACAGTCTATTTAAATTAAAAATTGCGGTATAATGAAAATTATCACCGTCTTGTAATAATAAAAGATTAATCGGGTTACCACCGATAACCTTTGTTCGATGAATTAAGGCAAGGTGAGGATGATGAGGTACATAATCAATGTCATTCAATTGTTTAGAAGGGGTGTTGTTATATTCAAAGACATTGATGGCCAAATTTAAATCGCTATTATTTCTCTCAAATTTTGGTATGTTACAGAGTCTCATTGGACAATCTGTAATTGAATCATAATTCAATTCATCCATAAAAGTAGTGTAAGAAGAAACACGCTCCCTATTCTTTAAAACTATATCACGCTTTAAAATCGATAAGACACTATATATAAAACACGAATGATCTGTGTTTTTAACGTTTACAATAGCCTTTTTACCTACTAGAGATTCAGGCGTAGGGATAAAACTATGCCGGCTAATCGACTTACAGGATAATACGTGGTTAAAATAAAATCGATTTCGCGAATCTTAACTACGCGCCACCCACTTCCTAAATATGTGAATTTTTCGATTTTCTCATTTAACCGACTCACACCATCTGCAAGAAAACTATCGGAAAAGACACACGCGCTATTCGAAAAGAAATTATCTTTTATTTCCCCATCTTTTTCAAATTGAATGAGAGCTGTAAACTGAACTTTTACAGATCCCATTTTCTTTATTTCGATTTGTAATTTATTTACAAGTTTATCAGTTAGGGCGATTTGAACAAGATTTTGATTTTCTAAATCAAATCGAATATTTTTACGGGAACCTCTTAAGTCAATCTCTATTTCAGGTTCATCGTTTATTTCAATATTTACAGAACCCCTATTTGATTATATTCAGTTTCGTCATCACTAATGATGATTTCTATTTTTTTAATTTTAGCAGGGATACACGGCACGATTTTATCAGCAGGTCTTTTTGATTTTTTAGTAACAGTTGTATTATTGTTTTTTGTGATCTTTGTATTGTTTGTGTTATTATTACTAGCATTTTTCGCATTAATCATTTGAAATAATGCCTTTTTATTAATTTAAATTGATTTAAATGGCTAGAGTGTTTCTTATAAAACTCTAGATATTCAATGTCTTGGGCTGTATCGCATTTAGGGCAAATAAAAAAGTCGATGCCATAGAATCTATGACCATAGTAACTTTCCATAGTCGTATGGCATTTCGAGTTATGACCAATTCCAGATTGGCAATAGTTTTTATACAAACGACCTGATAAATATATAATTATTGTTATTGTTATTATTATTATTTAAATCATATATGAATCAAATAATAATATATAAATGATGATAATTATGTAAATATTTATAAAAATTAATATTCGTATTTCAAATCATATATTCATATTTCAAATAATATATTTCTATTTCAAATCACTTATTTCTATTATAAATAATTATTCGTATTATAAATCATAAATTTCTATTATGAAATACATCACATATTTCTATTATAAATTAATATTCTGATTACAAATCAAATATTTCTATTATAAAATTAATATTCTGATTACAAATCATATATTTTTATTTCAAATCATATTTCAAATAATATATTTCTATTATAAATTGATATTCCGATTACAAATCAAATAATATTAATCATATTTCAAATCATATATTTCTATTTCAAATCATATATTTCTATTTCAAATAATATTTCAGATAATATATTTCTATTATAAATTGATATTCTGATTACAAATCAAATAATATATTTCTATTTCAAATAATATTTCAAATAATATATTTCAAATCATATATTGCTATTATAAATTAATAATATTTAAAGTATTATAATACTTTACATATTATTAACTTATACTCATTAAAATACTCTTATAAAATAATGATACATTTTAAAATAATAATGTTCCTTAACATATTTAAAAAATAATAATGTTCATTAAAATATATTAAAAATAATTAAAAATAATAAAAATCCTACATTTTTTATATGAAATCTCGTCTTCCCCAGAAACGTCAGCAGAAACGTCGCCATAATTGTTGTCTTCCCCAGAAACGGGGGCATCAGCATTAATTGGTTCATTCAAATCTTCCCCAGAAACGGGGGCATCAGCATTTTCATCTCTATCCAAATCTACTAAAATGGTTTTAAAAATAATAAAATAAAATAAAAATTTACCATGATCGATTTCGTCTTCGCTATCACTGATAACAATGATTTCCGTCGGTGTTACAATAACTTCTAAAACAATAATAAATTAATAATTTAATAAATAAATTTACCACTATCATCGATTATAATAACTTCGTTATCTTTTTCGGTGACATCATACCAATTAAATGTACCTTAATAATAAATAAATAAAAGAAATAATAAAATAAAAACTTACCGTTTCCCTCCGCCAATAATTTTCTTAAAATACTATCGTTTTCCATTTTAAATTTCTTGAAATCCCGCGAGTAAAATTTTGAAATAATTGTGACAAATTCTACATTTGTCAATGTTTATAAAGAGAATAATATTTTCAGGATTTAGCCAATCACATTTAAGCAATACACACATATAGGTGAGAGATTTTTAGACATGTTTTCTTTGTAAAACACATGCAGTCTACACTGTGACTGCATGCGTTCTTTGTAAAATCACATACATACTTTTGTTTGTATGTGTTTTCTTTGTAAATCACATACATACTTTTGTTTGCATGTGTTTTCTTTATTCAATTTTGTGTATGCATGCACTTATCATGTGATGATCACGCACTTATCATGCACTGTCTTTGTGATCACGCACTTATCATGCACTGTCTTTGTGATGATGCATTAGCTTTA
Source organism: Schmidtea mediterranea (assembly GCA_022537955.1). Classification (NCBI taxonomy): domain Eukaryota; kingdom Metazoa; phylum Platyhelminthes; order Tricladida; family Dugesiidae; genus Schmidtea; species Schmidtea mediterranea. The sequence continues at coordinate 170,526,070 of CM039680.1, forward strand.
ATTAAACACATAATAATATAAAAAATATTAATAATAAAAATAATATTAATAATAATAATATAAAAATATTAATAATAATAATAATAATAATAATAATAAAAATAATAATAATTATAAAAAGAATAATAAAAATAATAATAAAAATATTAATAGTTAAAACACAACAATAAACATTAATACATTTATTAATCATCAAATCTCTTGGATAATAACCAAGCTAAACAATGTTGACCACATGTTAAGGTCCATGGTTTTTGATACATAGTTTTATTATAGACAATAGGTTTACCCATTGTTTGCAGTTTCGAAACCATTAAAGCCGGATAATAGAAACCCATAGGATCAAATACAAATATCTTGCTAGGCTTCATATATATTGCTAACCAATGTTCTCCACCGAGATGAGATGATTGAGTATTGACTATAATGGCTTGATTATTACGTAAATATGGAATTTTATCAAGAGGAAAAACCCCTAAAAATTCATGTCCTAGTATTTGTTTTCCAATTCGATAGACCTGAACAGAACTACATCAATAATATTAATAATACATTTAAAAACTTACTCCATGACAAATTATCATAAATTATCTATACATTTATACCAACATTTTCAAACCAATACTGTTCTGTTTGCAGTTATTTGAACCTCATTTTCAAATACTCCATATATTACAACATGTACCGGTTCAGTTGTAGCTTTAGCAAACTTTATATCTAATCGTAAATTACCATTTTGAGGTAATTGACTCTGATTTAAATCGAAATCGGGTGCCAAAACAAATGTGAAGAATGGATATTTGCTTTTAAAATCTTCAAGAGTTATACCACAATTAAGGTTTTTATCCAAATAACCCATATTTCTAACTATACTCTGCATATATGTAGCACAATAATTATCATTTTCGAAATCTTGAGTATATGTTTCTCTATAATCACTATTTTTCGATAAAGTTAGCGATGTTACACCAAAGTTTTTGAAAATTGAGCTCGATGTTAAGTATGATCCATTATATTGCGATTCACTTTGAAATGTTACCAATATAAAGTTGGGCATTCTTCTATCTCCAAATATTTGTTCCTTATAGAAAGAAGCTGAACCCTTAGCAATTGCAAATTGAACAATTTCCTTTGTTTTCAATGGATATATTGCATGCTTAGAATTAAGCCCCAATTGATGACCTGCTAATACAGAAGGTTCAACACGAACTCTTCTTACCAATAATTTTGCATCAACTAATTGAAGAATTGGTGCTGTGGTGGCACTTGTTAGTGATAATGCCGAATCAGATCTTTTCAATCTAATGTGTACATTAACACCTGGGAGTAAATATTTCGGTTGATCCATAAAATCGAGTTGTAATGATGAGCACATGGTAAATAATTTCGATCCTTTAATCCACTTTTTCCTATCATCATCACTACCATAACCCATAGGAGTTAAACATGTATTTTTAGTATCACTATTGTAATTTATAATAGTTTCTATTAGAGCTTTGTGAATATATGTACTGTTACCACCCTCAATCTTGATATTATTAAATCCGAGAACTGCATCTTTAAAAAGTGTATGAAACAAGAAATTGTTTGGTATTACATCACTAGGTTCACCCAACGGTTTTCTATCTTTATCTACAACTTTGATCTGAACAGTTAACAATGTATCGTTCAAATCTAGATATTCAGTTTGGGAACCATTAATATAAAATTCAATATCAGTTCTACTATCCATAATAGAATTCATCGGGAATACATCTTCAAAAGCCCCCATTTCAATTACTGCTTGGGGAGACGGTCTATCAAATAAGCACAATTCAGATTTACCACAAATCATTTTTGAAATATAGTTCCATGTCCTTTCATTCGTTTGTTTATATGTTTATGATGTCTTTTACGTTTTTGAGCTGGTGCAGGTTCTTGTTTTTGAAACATACCTGCAACACTAGGTAGAACTTTCCCTAACTCGGATAATGCATTTGATTTCAGAGATGGCAATATTTTCTGCTCATTCATTATCACATCTTTAGCAGTTTTCATACCAAAACTACCAAGGCGTTTAAGAATAGGAAGTGCAAATCTACCAATTGTTCTCAACCAACCTGATCCATACTGTTTACCAATAAAATATGGTAATTCGCCACCACTTTGGCTACCACTATACATACTAATAATATCGTTATTGGCCATCTAATTTACGAAAATGTAATGTCAAATGAGTTTTTGTATCTTTACTAAATTCAATAAATTTACCGCTATCATCACGAATATTTATTTCTATATTGTTTATACATGATGTTGATACCGGTAAGTACATGGGATTATCGATATTTATATTGACAACTTCATCCTGGTCATGTTTATCAACCCAAACAGATTTCAAAAGAGGAACCAAAGAATCACCAACAATTATAGGATCGATGATGTTAGTATATATGAACATTTGCCTATGAAGTTTTATTATTTTTGGTTTGCGTACACCAAAAGCACTTGTCCTATATGTTTGCTTATCTAATCCCAATGTATTAGCCAAATTCTTATCAAATGTAATTTCACAAATGTTATTATTCAGACTGAATTTACATAATCCATCTTTAACAAATTCAATAGTTTTAAATATATGTAAACAATTGAATGAAATATATTTATGTAATTCTTCAAGTGTTTCAATATATAAATCATTAGTAAATGTAAATGTCTCTTCAACTTCATTAATATATGATAGTGATATTTTGATGTTTTCGATTGTTACACTTTTTTCATCAAATGTTTTGAAACGTATTAGGTATTCAGTACCAGGAACAACAATGCTAAGCTTATCACAACCCATTCGCTTGGCATCCTCAATACTTTCAAACTTTATTGTAAATGGACTATAATCACAACTAACATTCAATCCATCCCTGAAAAACATGCCACAATTTTCATCTAAAATCTGATTCGGAATATGACAATATCGTTCAAAATTATTGATTGAGAAAATACCACTACAGGTTTTGGGTACACGTTTCTTGTAACCGATTTTACAATGACTATAAAATGGGAATGTATTGTACACAAATGTAAAGTCTTGCAAAGCAACTTCCCAATTTCCATGTAAATAAATGGGATTTTGAAGATCAACCATAAATTTACTTGCTTGATTTTCCGGATGGATTAGTGGGCAACTATTACTCGGTAAAATTGTATAGAAACTCATTTTACTAGGTCTTTTGATGATATCCATGAGGGTTTTTGATATCCATGCCATTTGACATAGTATTGTTTATCCTTACCCACCATTTTAGTTTTCAATATTTTCTGAATTCTGAACACTGTAGGTTTGGAAATAACTTGTAATTCCTGTTCATAGAATTTACCTTGTATTAAATTGTTATCACTATCTTTAATAACATACATTACAGGACTCTGTTTAGTATTAATTTTAGTAATTTGAAATACCTCATCACTCCAATTACTATCGAAATTTTTGATGAAAGGTGAAGCAGATATTTTACTAATTCTAACGTGATCACCAACTTTATATTTTGGTGTTGTAATAGCAACTGTTTTAGATCGTACTCGTGTTTTCGAGCTGATATCTACGGGTCTCAAACCATTCAGACCTCGATGTGATGAATTATTATAACTAACAAGTATTTTCGGTAATACATTTATCCATATTTTATTACCTTGATGTACGAAATATTTCTTCAATCTATCCCTCAATGTCCGGTTAAATCTTTCAACATGAGCGGCTTTGTATTGAGAATGTACAGAATAATGATTTATTTTGAGACGATCCAGGATTTGCTTAACTTTACTATTGTAAAATTCCTTGCCTATAATAATAATAATGATAATAATAATAATAATAATAATAATACCTAAATCGGTTTGCAAATTGTCTGGATGCTCATTTTTAAACATTGAGTTAATTGCTTTAGATATTTCCTCTGCAGATTTTGTCTTTGTTGGTACACCGCGAGCAAAACGACTGAAAACATCAATACACGTTAAAATATATTTATAACCCTTGTTAATTTTCGAATACGGTATCATCTCCATCAAATCCATTTGCCATAAATCATTAATACCGAATGTTTTATAAGCTCTCGTTGGAAATCTTTTCCGCATTGGTTTGTTTAAACTGTACGCAAGCTGATCTGACAACCACTTTTGCGTTTCCTTTTTCGACTTTGGGACTCTTTTCTTTAACTTTGCCACTCCACCGAAACCTGCTTCGTCTTCTGGGTTCGTCCAAATCTTCTCCATTACAACAAGATGATTTAAATTTTAATTTAACATTAGGTAATGATTGCCCCATCGTTTATTGTGATAATAATGATAATGCTAATGGTAACATTGCTCCGATAAAACCACCTTGTTGTTTATATATGATTTTTCTCATTTGCTTACGATTTTTATTATTTACTAGTGATAACAACGGCTTACGATGTTTATTCAGTACTAGTTTTTTAGAATTACTGATTTTAATTTTACCTCTGACTACTTTTAATAGAATTTTGAGTAAATCATCGACAACAAAAGTTGGAAATGATTGTAAAATAGACATTCTTTTCATACTCGAGGCCTTTAACAATGCATTAAAATATGGGAAACTCCTATGATTTTTTACAATTTTATCTGTTTTCTTACGCTTTTTAATAATGTTTTTCGAAATTAGATTCATTGCAGGGTAATTCTCGGTTATTAGCTTTTTAGATGGTGTATAACTGGTTTTTGGTGGAACTTTATTTATAGTCTTTTTAATACTCTGTCTAAGTTTTCGGATATTTTTAAGTCTGGATTTCATAAACATTTTTACATGTTAAAGTTTTCAACTTTGTTTATATACCATGGCACCTTCTTTATTGAAAATATCGGTTTTTACCCTTAAATCGTCATTGCATTGTTGTGTGAAATCAAGAAATATATATCCATGTGGTGATTTTGTAGCATCTTGAAATGCACTGATGAGAAAATTACGATTATTAGGGTATGCCTGTCGAGCAAGAAAATCAATAACTGTTGCATCTCTAGGATTCTTGAAAATAACTAAATATTGAACATTTAAATTCCTTGTTCGATGTGCGCCACCCTGATGAAATAGATTTTGAGTAATAAAGATCACAGTAACACCAACATGTCTACTGATTTTTGTGAATAAATTATTAAAATCCTTTTCTTTATTAGCTTCCTGATACAAATCATCAATAATGATGACATCACCTTTCCTTAATCGACTTGACCAGTTTTTATCGAAACCCTTTACTATTTTCATGTTTTTCAATTTACAGAAATTATCTTGAGTTAATCCATGTTCTTCATCTGCACCCTTATGCCAATAAATCTTGTTGAATTTTGTTTGAAATAAATTAGATTTCAGTAATTTACATACAAACATAGTTTTACCACTACCACTTGGGCCAACGATTTGATATACCGCATCATTTCTTAATTCCATTATTAATTTGTATAATTATAGGTTTTTGTTTATATTATATGATTTAATGAACTTTTCCTAAAAACTCGTATATATAGCTTAATATTTCTTTATTATTTAATTATGTTATCAAATATAAATTATAAAGGAACTTTCGATGTATCAAAAATGACGTTTCCAAATGGTAAACCCCAGCAAATTGTAGATAGGAGTGGAAAATACCCTATAATAAATAATCAGGCAAATGCAGAATCATGGGATGTAAGAAACCTTTAGATGTCAATAAATTACAATATAGAATAAAGGATCTTAAAATACAGTCAATTACAGTTACCATGGATATGGGACAATCTATCAATCTATACAACATGTCAACAAAATGTCTTTGTATGTTCGAACCAGAATTATTTCCTGCACTGAGGCTTTTAAAATACAACCCAATGTGTGTTAACGTGTTTGCTAGTGGCAAAATAGTCATATTAGGGGTGCGAAATCTAGAGTACAAAAATATTGTTTGTGACATACAAAATGAAATCACCGGATTGGTCGATATTTGATTGGCTAATGATTGATTAAAACAACTTGCTTATTCATTTTATTTCATTTTTAAAATGGAAAATACTTCAAGCACAAAATTAAGCAAAAAAGAGATCGAAAATTATGGTAAATTTATTATTTATTATTTATTGATATTAATATCTTTGTTTCCAGATAAATATCAGGCCGTATTACTGGAAAGGTTATTCTTTTTCTATCCTCAACTCAGAGCAATAGTCAAAGACCAGCCTGAATCAGTAATTCCAGATTTGGTCTATACAACCACCAACATATGGATTTTTAACATAATTGATCAAGCTCTATGGGATATTAAGCTTGACAGAAGACCAAAGGAGATGGAACCTGAATACCCCTGCATTCTGGGGTGTAGCTGCTGCGATTTTCGATACCAGCGCTATGTGGAATGGTGCCTGGCAAAATCAGTTAGAAATTCTTCGAAATACCAACTTTTTCGAAAATAAATGTATTTTATTTTGATTGTTTTGGTAGTTTTATTGTTGCTAATAAATGTTTCTGTATTTTATTTTTGTTTTGTTGTGTTAGTGTTGGTAATAACAGTTTTATTTTTATTGTTTTGGTAATAATAATAATAATCGTAATTTTATTAGTATAGTAATAATAATAGTAATAATAATAGTAATAATATTAATAATAATAATAATAATAATAATATTACATTTTATATAGATGATATGTGTAAAATCATAAAACTCAACGGTTAATTTACATACAGTCACGCACTTGTCTTGCACTGTCTTTATGATCACGCACTTATCATGCACTGTCTTTGTGATGATGCATTAGCTTTAATTAAACACATAATAATAATATTAATAATAATAATAATAAAAATAATAATAATAATAATAATAATAATAATAAAACACGTGATGTTAATAATACATTTTATATAGATGAATGCGTAAAATCATATACAAAATCCACGAGTTAATTCACATACAGTTTTCCAGTCACGCACTTGTCTTGCACTTATCATGCACTTATCATGCATTGTCTTTGTGATCATGCATGATTCTGATTGGTTAATCAGTATCTGTCAAGGGTATAAAAGTGCGTCACCACATTATAAAGATCATAAATCTTGATGGAAAATGATTGGTCAAGAAAGTAATTTATAATATTTCTAAAGAAATTTACTGGAATGAATATTGGTATTCAAAAGGTAAATATTATCTACTTGATAGGCTTTTATAAAAATTATGAATATAGTTGGTATAATGGAGTGAAAAATGATATTTGAAGAGGAATGATTGGTTGAGAGTCGAATTTATAGTTTTTTTTTTTTTTTTTTTAAGGGGATTGAGTTGGTTGAATTTATAAAATACTTAGGAAAATTGTTACTTTTTTCATTGATTTAAGGTTAATCTGAATATATCGATAAGATTTTAGTTCTAAGAAATTTTTCGATTCATGCATTCAAGTATTTATTTGATTTTATTATTATATTTGTAATTTAATTAAAAACTAAAATTGACTAGTATTTAAAAATATTTGGCTACCTATTACTTATGTTGTTATTGACAATTTTCTGAATAATTTAAATATTTACGATTATTTCCAGGAATGAAGAGAAATTGTACGATTAAAAACTATGAGCTGTTGATAAAATACATTAATTTTTATTCAACAAGTACCTAGAACAATTACCTAACAATCTTAAAATTTTTGAAAATCAAACAAATTTTTTCAATTATTTTACAACTAAGTTAATTTAATTAACTGATAAGTACTAGTTTCTTTACGATTTGCTACTGTGTTGAAACTTTTTTTTTTTAAATTCGTATTCAAAGTACTAACAAATTTTATTAAAGATCTATCAAGACTTGTCAAAAACTTTGGTAATTTTAATAAGTATTACTCAATAACTACTATTTTCTTACCAATTTGCTGAAGGTCTTATTTTAAAATTTCTTCAAAATAATAACATTATTTACAAATTAATCAGTTTTATCTCAAATTTAACAACTTTCTCACAACTTTAATCAAATTCTAATCCCATGATAATCATAAATTACGTGTATTTTCTTAAAAATTGTCCATAGTTTTTCTTATATCGGTAAAACAAACACACATATTTCAATCAAAAACACGTGTGTATCATAAATTATATACATTTTCTTAACAATCTCAAACTTTACATAAATATTGAACTATTTTTATGATTTAACACATACACATTATTAGCCATAAAATAAATATTTCATAAATTGTTGAAAAATAACACATATTTTCATTAAAGTTTTTCCATAAACACTGTAACATATTGATCGTTTAACACATACATTTGAGCCATAATTAGTTTTGATATTTATTTGCACATATTTTCTTAAAAATATAGAATTTTTCTTTAACTTTTTACAAACATTTACAAATGATCTATCCCTGTATACT